>CM068371.1:483365861-483965861 GCA_034769895.1 Magicicada septendecula | reverse complement strand
AGTGTACAGTAGGCCTACTTAATTTTGATTAACAAAGTATCCTGAAAATGTCATAATAATCCACTGTAGAAAGGTAGATGAAATATCTATAAATGGAATGGGTAGTTGAAGAGGGAGGGGGTAATTTTCTATAAATGAAAATTATAGTTGAAGGGGGAGGGGATAATTTTGTATGTGTACTACGTTATCGGCAACAAAAAAGTATTTGTTGTTAAAATTCCTTCCCGAGCTGTTTGGCCGTGGTCCAATGTTTTCTGCAAAACCATACGTTTCGGCAGTGCCATCGACTGCCATCATCAGTGAAAATCGAGTGCGCTAACGTGAGGTGGTATACGTTAGTGACCACAGTACTGTGGTTAAGGTTGACGAAAGAAGTAGTTTCTATGGAAATATTTCATTTTGAAAATGATTTTAAATATAAATCTTAGAACATGGAAGTCACGTATGGTTCTCCATACCGATATTTTTTCCAAACAGATATAGCTTAAGTAGTTTATGCGGATACCATTGTAATACTGCCTCTGCCAAAAGAAAGACAGTCGCCATCAAAGCGACTGTTATCTGTCGTAATTAATTTGCTAACTCGCGTCAGTGAAGTCACGTTATTGACATGTTTCTGCACATCATTAAACATCGGCTACACCAAAAACAGAATGTCGACGACACGATGGGTGATAAGCTGCGGTTGATGAATACTACTTGTGACAACACAGCGGAAACATGGACTGAAAACGGTATTGTCGTCTAACTACTAACGTCCACTCTGGTGCACGGAGCAGGGAAACTCTTATATTTTAATTATAAATGTATTAAAATTAAAATTCTCTTAACTTGAAAAATTATAATATCAATGATATCAAACATAGTTTAATGTGAACAATGAAGTTGCGTTTGAACAATTAGCTCTGCAGTATTGGGTTTCCGTTTAATGTCTGATAACTTCAGTAGTAAGTAACTCGCGATATCAATTTTATTTCTTAACTTTAACTTTAAGTACGTGAGCAGGAAGACTGCGGTTTCACACAAATAAGTAGAGGAAACACAGGTAAACACTTCAAAGCTTCTTTTCCTAGTTGAGGATAGTCAGTCATTACATATGACCAGAAGTCAGCTAGCTGTAATTGTGAAAACTGTAATTTTAATAAACTGTCACTTGAAAGTTCTGCCAATGAATCTCTTCTTGCAGCGTAAAGGAGAGGTCTAGTCAGTTCGGCTGACAAACAGATCTGCTACACTACATGATTTAAAGACATTATTAAAGCTATTAGTTTGAAATATCTTACAATTGCAATTAGTTTGAACCAAAAAAAAAACTGGAATCTTCTACTAATTGTTCTAAGATTCTAAAATTTAGATTTATATTTTAGAGAATAAAAAATCGGAGAATATTAAAGGTATATCGTAGATTTTCTTAAAAGTGTAGTGACCACTGTTTTAGACTGTTTTGTTATTCTTCAGCCTTGTACACTAGCATAGTAGTAATTTATATAGTATATTTATGTAAATTTAAATAAATAAATACACCCACACACCCACAAACCGTATACGCCTTCAAACAGTCTATCTTTTTAATGTATTTTTTTTTTTTTTTTTTTTGAAAATCGTAGCCATCATTTTTATATGTAAACTGTCAGCAGACCTACATACCTTCCAAACAGTGTTTCAGTAGCATGCGTTTCACTGTGTGGTTACCCTTTACTGTGTGGTTACCCTTTACTTTGGTATAATTGACTTTATAATGTTTAGCACAGATTGTGTAGCCACTTTGAAAATTGCAATATTGATTAGTTTTAACTTCTTTCTCTTTTTGTGTGAAGGCTGATGATCCGGTCAGCCTTCAAGAGGTGCGCACCCATACTGACGGGTGTTTTTTAACATTTGAGTAAATGTGATTTTAACATTTAACGTTCTCAACTGAGTGAAGTAATCTGATGATTGAACTTGTGTTCCGAAACGCGTCATTTTAAACGTAAGACAAAGTCACACGACGGATCTAAGGTAATTTATTAATTTATAAATAACAAAGTGACTTGGACACCAATAACAATATGTATGTGCTGTATGTGAAACAGACGAGTCGGTCGATTAAGGCTGAATACGCGGTATGGGGAGCACGCTGAGAATCTGATCGGGTAGCACAGGGTGGTGGCTTCTATAGGAGGATCAGGAATCATTGATTGGTTGTATGAATCAGCCCATTAGATGATGATGACGACGACGACGACGATGATGATGATGATGATGATGATGTCTTAGCCAGCGTCATGACCATAGTTCCTAACATTTGCAGAAGACATTTGCATTTACTTGATAACGAACAATAGACGTAATTATGCAAATGCTTCCCGTATGTGAGGAGAGGTCTGTACACCACTAGTGGCTATACTAACTGCACTTCTCGGACATAGCATTTGCATATACTGGCAGTTCATTCCCGGACAGCTTAATTGTTTCACTGGGTCAGATTAAATTAAAATAGGTTACCTATATACTTTTAGGTTACTAAAAAATAATCCTCAAGAGGACAAAGAAATGCTTATCAACATAATATCATTGTGGTAATAATTATAACCTATTTTTTTTTTAGAAATAGAGCAACTCCATTCTTCCTAATTATAAAGTCTATTGTTATAAATATACAACCATAACGAATATTTAAATTGTTTTCATAATTAAACAAAACATTCCTTATTTGACCATACCTTATAGCCTTAGTATTGCCGAGAATGTGTTGTTTCAAACTGCACGATTACATTTTACACACGTAAAAGCAGTGGCTTCGCCAGATGTAGTGGCACCCGGGGCGGGCCGTCCTCGTTACACCCCCCTCCCACACACTTAACTATAAAAAGCTGAAAATACTGTAATTAGCTAACGTGTTGCAAAGAACGAATTTGAATTAAATTAAATAAAACATTTATAACTTATGGAACTGTTTATTTTTAGGCTAAATACATTTTACAAACTAAATACAGGTAATTAGGCCTACTAATTCAAAAGAATTAGCACATCAATATCTTAAAACCTGCTTTTACGTTCTTTATATGAAGCAAATTTTGAAATTACACTATCAAAATCAATACTTTTTGCCACTTCATGTTCAATGGATAACATAGCTAGGTTCGTCAATCTAACCTGACTCATTGTGGATCTGAGGTAACTTTTGATTAATTTTAGTTTCGAAAAACTTCTCTCGCATGAAGCAACTGATACACATATTGTGAGGAAAAACCTTAAAGCTAATGTTACATTTGGTATAGTATCTGAAAAGTCATATTCGCTAATAAATTCTAAGAAGTTCAAACTGGTCCACTTCTTCGTTTTTTCATTTGAAATGCCTGCTGCCTGAAGATGCCTTCTCAACCGCAGGATTTCTTTGGGGACGTCTACGTCTTCTTGAGAAAATTCATCATATGTCTTAGTCAAACTTTTGAGAAGAGTCCGAAGGTCTGGTTCGTTTGCATTCATCAAATTATTAGGCTGCAAAATAGCGAAGTGGGAGAGGACTTGTTCCATACCCTCACAGCGTGTCACCATCTCCTGGTAAAACGTATCTATGCACTCGAGCATTGCCCGTTGTAGCTCTTGCGCCCAAGTGAGTCCTTCATCCCTGGAATTTTCACCAGGTAGCATCTTTTTCACTCTTTTTCTTTTTTCTGTGGGGATGTCCAATTTTTGACACATATTTTTTGCAAACTGAAGAGCACCTTCAACAATATCTCTACGTTTGTCCTTCAAGAACAGCTTAAGATCATTCATTTTAACTACACATTTTTCGAGGTTGATTCCTTCCAATTGCAAATATTTTTGTGTGTAGTTTACTTCCTCTAACACTTGCCCCCACAATGAAAGGTACCATAAAAATGAGAAGTCGCTGATTGCAGGCAGTAGGATATGTGCAGCTCCTCTAGTTTCGACTGTCTCGTCGGGCTGGCATAGTTCTTCAACAGCTTCGATTAGCTTTTCAAAGTTACCCATGACGGGTTTTATTGCTTCGTGATGGGCACTCCATCTAGTCTCAGACAGACGTTTTACAGAAATGCCAACTTGTTGCATTAGTGTAAATTCCACCAATTTTAATATTTAAAAATTTCATCTTATTTTCACTATTTCAAATCATTTGGGCTTCATAATTATTAATTTAATAATTATATTATTTTAACGTTTGTTTATTTACTTTTACAGTAGACCAATGAGCTTTCTGCGTTTCGAGCTTGAAAGGCTCGTTTCGTACTTTTGAAACTGCCGAAGGCCGCATTAAAAGTTATTTGGTCGATAACACCTTCGTCACTGTTTATATAAAAGGCCTACATACGGTATTTACAAAACCATTTACAATATTTAAAAATGTTGGATTTTTATCAGAGTTTTTTTGTATTGCTAAGCGTGTTTGCTTGCTTGCATTACATTATTTTGCATATAACCTTGAGTCAAGAAGAGGGCCTCCTCCTCGAAATAATACATCACATAAAGAAATAATAAATACATCACAATATTGTCCTAGCTTGAGTGTGTAAAAACGTGGCGGTATTTGCAGAATTCCTATTTAAATATTCATTTACGAAAACAAGTTCGTGGGTCAGATAAACAAACCTGCATACGTTCTATAGCCATATCATATAACCTTTGAACAGTATTTCACCTCAGATTCGTACCGTGTTTGCTCTAATTTTGTTTGGAATTCAACGCAGAATCAAAAAATGTTACGTTAAATGCTATTAAATTGTAAACCATAAGAAAAGTCGGTTCGAGTAACGGAGTGTCCAATAGTGTCCAGTAGGCATTAAACGCCGAATGAGGGTACCGTCGGGTCGGCTGCATGTGTGTGTTTGTGTTAAGTGAGCCATCGCAGGTAATCCAACCGCCTTCCCTGACTGAACAAAGTATAGAGACCTGTTTAACCCCGTGCCGCAAAAAAAAAAATTTAAATTCGCAGGCCTGTGTATCGGTACTCGCTTTTCAAGTCAAGTACTTACCTTCAGTAAATGAATGGTGCACATACAGAAACTCAAAATAATTAAAGGACCACTCTGCACCATGCCACCACTATAAACAGCAAAAATTGAATTTCTGTTGAACTGAACTGAAACTGACAACACGCATCACATTCACAACACTGGGCTGAAACAAAGAGTGAGCGGTCCTCCGGCGCGGGAGTCTGGTGCGCCTGCGCAGAATTGGCCAAATCAGGAAACGCAACTATCAAAACACCCTTCGGCTTACGGACGACCGAGCGGTGCGCGAGCTGAACGAGCCATAAGCGAAGAGAGTGTAGGATGATCGGACGCTAACGCACACGATTATATAAGCGTATTGAGGGTTTGCGAGCGGGTCGAGTTTTTGTAGCAATTGCCGTCGAAAACGTGGATCGGCATATAAGTCTAACCTATAACAGGGAAACAACGCGACCAAACAAAAATCTAAACTTCAAACGGACAGGACGTTATGCTAGCGAAAGTTTAACCTTCGGAAGTGCAGATAGGCGAGCTAGCGATTCTATCTAAAATGCCAAAAAAGGCATTTTTTTTAAATAAATTATTAATTTAAAAATGCGCAATTCTTTTAAAAAGCAACTTCTACAAAAACAAGGGTAGGTTAGGAGTGCTTACAAAAAATCTCATAATTGATTTTTTTATATACACTGAGAAAATTTTTCACGCAAAAATTACTCGGTCGTTTTATAATCGAAGTACAAGCAATCAAACTTACGATAATTAAAAGACTGCAATACAAATTTAACTGAACAAAAATTACGTATTTACCGAAACGTTTTAAACTCGTATTACTCTAGTGATACCCACATAATACGCCCCTCTTCCTGGGATTGCACACTTCAATCGAAATGTTGATGTGATTAATTTGTTGATCTAGTAATTCTTTTTTATTTCTAAAATTTTTTTTCGCCCTAATTTTGTCACCCCCCTGAGTGTGGCACCCGGGGCGGACCGCCCCCACCGCCCCCCCCTGGCGACGCCACCGCGTAAAAGTATTATACAGAATTTCTTACCAAGGCCGTAAGAGGGGCATGGGATCTCAGACGCACGTCAAGTGTGTAACATCTGTCGAAGGGAGAAATCGATACAGCGACTCGATGACGTCGTCTGACTCTTGATGAGCAAAGAGGAAATTAATTTAATGTTCATTTTTTTGCTGAACCTGCGACGTGTCGTTTCTGACGTCTCTCGCATCTCGTTCGTCAGTTGCTTAACTGTGACCCATTTTATACACTTCGAAAAAAAATTTCTTCTTCTACTTAGTTTGATTTTATAAATATTTCAGTAGTTTGCGAATAGTGTTTTATTATTACAGTTACTTTAGTTTAGAGTGTTTCTAACGGATTATTTTATACATTAAAAAATCGGATTTTGTGTATTTGAAATAGTCAACAAAACAAAAAGTATAAGACGTTTTATTTTATTAAAATGAAGAAACCGTAAATAATAATAAAAAGTAACGATGAGTTTTACATCAAGTAGTATAGATAAACTGATGAACAATATTCCGTTATTTGTAGCATTAAATGTTTTCCCATGAAAATGAAAACAGGTTATGTCTGCTAGATATAGGGTGAACCAAATAGTAGCAGCACAGACAATGAGGTATTCATTTAAGTTAATCCGTTCTCGTCTTCTTCGTCATCTACATCTTCTTCTTTCTCTTCTTTTTCCCCTCCTTTTACCCTCCTTCTTCTTCTACTGAATCTTCTCCTTCTTCTTTTTCTTCTTCACTTTATGAATTGGACTTCTGACTTCTCACGTTTCCTTAGTCAGCCAAGATCATATGGTTCACGAGTCGTGGACGGTTTCTGGTTTTGAGCAATACGAGTGATTAGGCAGAGTGTGGAAAGCAGTATTTAGTCAGCAGTTGCTCCGATCTATTAAGGATTGCACTAAACGAGATCAACTTACGTTCGTGTGGAGGAACTCGGATATTTTCTCCTTAGTAGACCGAGCTTAGATGTGTCTTCAGCGTTGGCATGATCGTGTACTAAGAATGGCACGGTCATGACAGGCGGTAGATTTGACAAAAGTAGGCTTTCATTATATTCGTTTGAGAAGTTACAGTGTCTACCGTCTGAGGAAGGTCGCGCAACGCCTAATCATTGAAGCTAACGACGCCGACGATGATCATTTGTTTAACTGTTTGTGAGCGTCGTTTTGTTTGTAATTCTGTACAGAATGCTGTACTCCGCTCTTTTTGAATTTTTTGACAATTTTTGAAGTGAAAACTTCTATAGGCACGTTGGGCGATTTTTGGATGGGTAAAATCTTATGAGTTCGCGTCACCGACATGCAAATGCTAACAGTATATCAGTAGCTATAAGTATGACGTGTTGCGCGTGGCCAGCAGTGAAAGTATAGATTATACTTGTGTGTAATACTATTATACTACAATTATATTATACAATTGTAATACTATTTATACTATTTAACACACTTTTATCGTTTACGTACTTTATTTTGGAGTTTCTTACACTGCCGAATTTGCTATCGCGTGTTCGATTTCGGCTTTCCGTATTAACAATTAACGCAATACTTATGATCTATTTTACATTATTTTTATTCTTATTAATTACTTATACTATATTATATGATATTTACATAATTGTTATTTGTCCGTCTGGCTGTTAACTTAGGGTTTTCGTCTTGTCTAATGTCGAAGTATGTATTTTTAATAGTGTTTTTATTATTGTAACATTGTAACATTAGTGCTGTGTATATGTATATAAGTAAAGTTAAATTGACTACGTGGAAAGTTTAATGTGTGTATACTGTCCATTGTTTAAATTGTGTTTTAGTTTGATCATTATTTTAAATGTTCAAATGTAGGATCACTGTGCAGTACAAAAGTGAGTATTAAATATGTTAATATTTTTATATAGAAAAATGAATAACATAAACAAAGCATGTATTTTCAAATATTTCCAATATTCGTATCAATATTTCCGTTTAAAAATTTGATATTATTTATTTTTTATTTTTGATATTTGACCTCTGCCATACATCATGCAATGAGTATTTCATAGTGGCTTAGGAGTTATCTTTCTAGCGTGGTAAAACAAATTTCTAGTTGTTCGATAGTATTTTTGCCGCGGATTTTAAAATTAAAAATTCTATAAAATTTTATAATAATTTTAGATTTGTGCGTTGAATTTTGAAAATATGGTTACTAATTCAAAATTATTTTTTATTATTAGCTTATATTATCGAAATTTTGGATTATGTCAATTAAGTTGTATTTATATTTTGTACTGGGCTTGCGCAGCCCATCATATGTTTTGATTAATAAGTAAACCATATAAAAATGCATATAATTGTTGCTCGGAGTGCCGATAGATGTGAAAACCAGACTGATGTTAAAGAGTTTAATTTACAAAACATTTTAATTTTTGATACTACAATTAATTTGAATATCCAAAAAAACCACTGTTATTTCATAGTTTTAAGTTTTCACTTCTGTCGGCAGTCCTCAATGACTGCCTATTTTTAAATTTTTTTCAGTGTGGTTGTTATAAACGTAGATGAGTGTATATATTCAAAAGTACGTCTAAAACCCGGGCTGTTAGGCTGTGTGGTCGGTTGCCATTAAACGCCATTACGTCGGCAACGTTTCGATTCCCCATCGGGACTCTTCCTCAGGCCGTCAAAAGCAATAGCAGACAGAGAGTAAAAACACAATAGCGGCAGATGTACGCCGAATAATACCCGATACCTGTACCAAGTAGAAGCACGTTGCCTGAATATATTGAGTATACTCGTATGTTGAGTACGTCGACACCGGCTGCGCAAGTTTTAGACGAAAGTAGGGGAGCGTTACGAATTTGTTCATGTTTTCTGACTTTTTCGTCCTTCCGTGTTTACGTAATTTTTGTTTGACATTATGATTTCGATAGTGCCGATAAAGTGGATTACGTAGTGTTAAATTAAATCAAAATTTCAAGACGTGTGACGCGAGGCTGACGGGATGGCATTAATGGTAGTAGGTAGACACGGTGAGAATAGAAAAAGAAAACTCGGTGCAATAAGAAGTATTAATCAGAGCGTCGTCGACGTCGGATAGCGTCGGTGAGGTATGTAGGTTAATTGCGCGCTGCCAACCGGAAGCATTCCTCAAACGTTTTCTGATAAATGTTATCACTGTCTCCACCTTGCCGCCTGCTAAACTGTCGCTATACACTCTTTGAAGAAATACCTAAACAGAAAAGAAGCAAAACAAATTAAGTAGGTCGTCCTCTGCTGTTTCTGTTGTTATTATTATTATAATTAGGCCTCTTGTATTCCCGACTTACAATCTATTCTAATAGTAAAGAGTAGTAAATAAATCTGCCGGTGAATTTACCGTGGGAGTGGCCGCCTTCAAGTGATGATTCTTCTTGTTCTTCTTCTCCTCAGGGTTTAGGCTCATAGCCTTTTCCGTCTTCGGTCCTGCCACCTTCTTGTAGCCCTACGTATGTCACCTCTTCCTTGGGGTAATATAATGATTAGCTGTTTTATTATCGCCCATCCTCTCCACCTGCTGTTTCCACTCCAATGTGCACTGTCTAATCCTGTCTTTCATGCTGTATATCACCAATTCAGCCCTTATATCTTCATTGCTAATTTGATCGCGAAAGGGACGCCTTTTCACTCGTCTCAAGGACTTCATTTCAGTGGCTTGTATACGCTGAGTATCAGGTTTCCAGAACGCCCACATCTCACACACATGGGTACTGCCATTACTTTATAAAATATCAACTTTGTCTCTATTGTTGTTTTGTATTGTTCGGTAGCGTGCTGTGTCTGGTGTCACACAGCAGTTGGTGTTTACGCAGTTTGTTGGTGACGTCAATGGCGATCTCGTAACTGTCATCACACAAAACAGAGAGTTAAAATGTGACACTTGAAGTCCGTCGAGTTTGCTTCTGGCGGGACATCTCGCAGACTTGAAAATTCCGTACTTCCAAATAGGTTTCACACTGGTCTTCTAAAAAACAACAAGAACTTTAATGCTGATGGACAGCCGAATAGACGCCCAAGAAACAAGTACATTTGAAAACAAGTTGCTTGCCTTGGATATATATTGGTGCCTCACAAGTCGCTGATCGAGATTCAGAACAAAATATGTGGCTTGCGAAAGGACGGACGGGTAAGGGTGTAGATTTGGCTTAGTGGGAAGCAGACAGACTGTTTTGTGGTGAACGTGATCTGATTACAGTTACCGTGACGTCACCAGTTAGTAAACTAATTATAGTGACAGCTCAACTTGCACATAAAATAAACAGATAATACAAACGTTTACGTTCTTTGTTTTATATTTCGTAATGTCCATGAAAGATATGAAGGGACATAAAATGCTTGATACTAATTTCAACATTATTTGCTATGCTGACGATTCCGTACTTAATCTGAATCAGAAGATAACCTGCAAATGCTTCTATAAGAACGCATGTGAACAACATACAGTGGTGATCTCTGCAGCTAAGACTAAAGCAGTGACTACTGCTGCAGCGCCAGTGTGGTGCAAGTTAGTAGTAGACAAGGAAATTGTGAAATAGCAGCGGTAACAAGCAAAATTAAAGAAGCAAAACAAATTAAGTAGGTCGTCCTCTGCTGTTTCTGTTACTATTATTATTATTAGGCCTCTTGTATTCCCGACTTACAATCTATTCTAATAGTAAAGAGTAGTAAATAAATCTGCCGGTGAATTTACCGTGGGAGTGGCCACCTTCAAGTGATGCTTCTTCTTGTTCTTCTTCTCCTCAGGGTTCATTAGGCAAAGAAATAAGCTGCCAGATGTCAGGATGTGTGAGTGATGTGATTATTTGGGACAATACATTTTTTAAGTTTTTAAATGAAAGCAAGGATATATAAAAGTACAGCGAGGCCTACCCTGACGTGTGGAGTACAGGCGGCAAGACCAGAAACCACGACAACTATAAGATAAAAACACCAAGTTGCTGAGATGCTGTCGTTGAGAATAATGATAAGCAGACCACGGTGATATAGAATGACAAATGTCAGTATTCGAGAAACATGCCGGGTGACAGACTTAGTCGACTGAATACAGGAATGGTGACAGGTCTCAGGATAATCGTCCAAAAGGCAAAAGACGAATTGGTCGACCACGACTGCGATGGAAGTTAACGTGATAAGTCTTAACGTTTGATAAATTTGTTTCACACTGTCTTCACTAGGCTATAAGGTTTATTGCCGACTTTTGGTACAATATTCATAAATTACCAACTTTGTCGTGTTTACTTGCTGAACTGCTACTTGTCATTTTCCGGACGAGGCCTTTCAGTGTTCCCACCATTTTCAGGTCCTAGACCACGACCTCAGGATGTTGACAAAGTTGGAATTACAGACACTGCTAATTCAAATAACAAGATGAACAATTCATGCATTAGTTAACAGTGTACCCTACGATAACGTTTATTGGCAGAGTTTTTCTTCAAAATTACCTGACAAAAGTTCCAAGTGCTAACATTACGTTAAAGATATCAACACATCAGGGCCTCGAATTTAAAATGTCACTTCGACGGTAACTTACAATAAAACTTGATTCGAAAGGAGACTATGAAGCAAAACTATTAGCAGAACAAACTCGAGGGAAAATTTGATTTGACTTAATTCAGTACCTCTAGACTTTTGGACTGTTTTAAACATTTATTAATAACAGATACCGTACCTGTTTTTATATTTTTATCGATTCGATAAAGAATAAAATTCTATCTTGAATTTAATTTTCAATACTAAACATCGGCATTACGTTATCGCCATGTTTTTTTTCCATTGATGGAATAAGAAGTGTTTTATGTAACTATCGATATTGTACTTCGACGTTTTCTCGATGGAAACCATCGATAGTTTCGTTCTTCCCTATCTACAAGTACGTCATACAAAGTGAATCAGTCATACGATTCAACATAAAAATACTCTGATTTGACCATACGGATCGTGTGAGTCGCGACGCTTTGCCGTGCGCGCGCGCGCGCACGTGTGTGTGTTGCAGCAATCTGATTGGCTGTCAAGTCGTAACACGGACTTTACTGCACCAATACACATAAACCACGCTCTGTTGTAAGTGAATTGCTGTCGTCAACGTTCGATTGCTTGTGCTTACAAATGAATCGATTTATATGAATACGTTCACATTGTATTTGCATGCATGGTCTGTGAAATTGATGCAGTCCATTTATTCATTACACTGCGTAATTCGTCTTATGAATCATTCATAAGTATTTGTATGAATCGACTACCCAAACTCCGCTTTCACCTGCACGTTGCGTTGGTGGGAAATCCGAGCAATCCACTCCAAGGTTGTGGTAGGCAATCCCTTCGGCGGCGTGGATCGGTAAGCAAACGAGAGATGGGGGTTCTGTCAGGGCAGTCTGGGGGTATCCTGGGTCTCGGCCTAGCAGGGTGTGCATCTAGTGTGGAGGCGGAGGAGCCTACAGTAGGCCAACGGCTGCACACATGGGCTAAGTTAGTTAGTCTACTGCGATCGGCCACATAGAGCTCGTCAGCTGAGGTGAAAGCAACTGTCTAGGGGAAGAGCAGCCCGAAATCCACAGAAGGTGATGGTGTGAACACCCTGATGTCCGTCTACCTGTGGCTACCTTGGATTAACACCATACTGGGAAGAGAGATGTCGGTAGACCGAGGAGGAGATGGGTTCCGGGACAGGTCTAAGGCCTAGTCCTTGGAGCGGTGTTGACGACGATGGTGATAATTTAATTTATTATAATATTATATTATATATTTATTATATAGTATTTAATTTACTCATTATAATTGTTTATTATTTTCTACGTAGACCGGACGTGAGACGGTGTTTGGATACGATCGCTAACGATGTTTATACGATCGTCGGTATAGTCCCGGCGACGTTACTATAAAAATCTTACTTAAGTTTCGTTCCGTGTATACCATAACTGGTATAAGATTGTTTACGAAGTTCAGTGTAGGTTTTTTTTTCATACGTCTTCCCATCCCCTCGAATCCTTATAACTACAGCTACTTTCTCCATTTTTTTTTCGGAATAGTCCACTAGCGGAAGAAGAGGGGAACAAGAAGACACCGAGTCGACAGTTGAAATAAGCGTGCTTGGAATAAATAGTTTCAGTATACACTGATTTTTTTCACTATCTCTGGTGTCGTCTTAATTCTACACAACTAAAAGATTCTCTACCCACGCAGCAACATGGTTCCTTGTATAGTGCCATTTCGATACCACGAACCTCAATAACACGAATTTTTTCAATCCCCTTGAATGTCCCGTAACGCTTAATGTTAAAAATACCCCTATAACCCGAAACGCCTTAGTTAAAAACCTTGATAAGCCGAATTTTCGTTTATTTGAGATCAAAATACTGTACTAATTAACCTTTATAACACGAATTTGTACTCAACAGAACTTCTATAGCACGAATTTAACCTTAAGACGAATTACGCACGGGAGCGAGCTCAGTAAGCCAAATGTTATGAAGCAGGGCCTTGATAACACGAACTTTTGTTATCTTAACCTTGATATCACGAACCTCGCTTTGACGAATTCCTCGATAACACGAATTTTCTATAATCCTTTTGAGATTCGTGTTATCGAAGTTCCCCACTGTATTTATATATTTTTTAATATTTTTTATTCATGAAAATAATTATTTATACACACTATAGTAAAGGGAAGACTATAATAAGAGTAGGTAGTTCTCTCAGCGTTGTAGGGTAGGCGTAATTCTTCAAACGGCAGTACAGTATTATCTCTGGCGTAATAACGTGTTGGCGCCCGTGTTCGTGCCTGCGCTGTCACAAAGAGAGTAATGACAGTCCGACGTGACTATATTGCAGAGTAGACGCCGCGTCCTTGACAGTCACTTATGTATTGTGTGTGCTAATATGTAGAACACGTGTGTGTGTGTGTGAGAGAGAGAGAGGGAGAGAGAGAGAGATATGGCTCATGATTTGTTATCCGTTGTCTGCTGAACGAATCCGCGCTTAATGAATTTGAATCTGAAATTCTTACGTCCGAATAAATAGGAAAAATAAAATTTACCGTATGATAGTGGAAGGGAATAAAAGAAGCCAGAACAGGCCACAAGACGGAAGAAGAAGGAGAAGATTAGGTACAGTAAACAGGGGCTTATTTACGGGGGAAGACGAACGGCACTGGACCCCTCCCCCAGAGGGTCGAAAGTTGACGAGAAATTTTGTTAATCTCATAATTTTTAATCTGTTTCTACTGTATTAATTTCTCATTTGTGTACGCTAATACAGTAGTAACCCTTTTATAATTATAGATCTAAAAACACAGCGTTTGAGTTAGTCTTGTGTGTGTGTGGGGGGGGTGAAGACGACTCGACCGGACACCCCAAGACCAAATTCAAGATATGCTACTGATACAATTGTGATGTGACGTCATACGGTCGGCATTAACGTAGTTTCCAGTATTTTGTAGGCGCCAGCAACTGTGCCATTATTCTTGACGCAACATCCGGAAAGCGGTAGATTCACCTCACAACCGCGGCAGCGGGGTACAAATGTAGGATCCAGAAGCGGTCAGCAGAGTCAGCTTAATACTGCGATTAAGAGAGTGTTTGGAGCGAAATGATTATAGTGAATTTCTGTGTGCGGACATTGGTGTCTGCTTTATTTGTTATGACAGTGGTAATTAGATGATATTTATTGTAGTGAGACTTCATATATGGCACTATAGTGTCCGGCTCACTCCCGTACGGTTCACGCTCCTAGAGCAGTAAACTGATTCAACGTGTCAGGAAAAAGAAGTATTACTAGGTCAATCAATCCTCTTTTCCCCACACAGCTACACAAAATTTCCCCACTGCCACACGAATATGACTGTGCTTTAAGCGGAGCGTAATATTTTAAAAGAATGTGAACACATTCTAAATGTTTACTTTGGCTGATATTACAAGGATAACGTAAATATTAAAAATAATTTGTTATTCAAAGTGTAACGCTGACTTTCGTTGTTTTTAAAAAGTCGTGCGCGTGCGGCCAACAATCCAAAGAGATTTCTTCAGACGTCTTTGTTGGCCGCGGGTTCATGACTGTACACAGTATAAATCGTTGGGGTCATATAAATTCAAGAAATGCCAAGAGTGCGTTAGCACGAAACATCATCATCATCATCATCATCCTGAGGGTTTAAACCATGAATGGTTTGGTCCGGTCTCAAATAAGCAAATATTACAGCTGGTCACTCCAGCGCTTCCTCGGACGTCCCACACCTCTCCGTCCCCTCGGCTTATAGTTCCGCAGTTGTTTGGGGATGCGGCAGTCATCCATTCGGCAAAGATGTTCTCACCAATTCAGCCGATACTGGGCGATCCTGTCGAGTATACTCATAATATTCAGTTCCTGCCGTATATCTGTGTTTCTTCTATGATCATGGAGAGTATACCCTGCCATGTGCCTGAGAAATCTCATCTCAGCCGCTTGGATGCGACTGGCCTGGCCTTTCGTTAAAGTCCAATTCTCATACCCATAAAGAAGTGTGGGAAGAGCCATCACCTTGTAGAATTTTAGGCGTTGCTTGGGAAAGTGCAGATGGACGAGACGTGGTCATGCAGTTGATAGTTCCCCGAAGCAAAGTGCAGTGTGTTTTGAAGGAGATGCATGATGGAGGCCAACTTGGCGTTAACAAAACCCTTGACAAAATAGGAAACGATTCTATTTGCTTCGTCTTCGCCACGACGTAGAAGAATGGGTTCGGACGTGTGAAATATGTGCTGGAAGCAAGGGCCCACAAACCAGAAGCAGAGGAAAAATGAGATAGTATAACGTTGGACTCCCTTTCGAGAGAATTACCATAGACATTGCGGGACCATTCCCAGTTACTGACGATGGAAACCGGTACATCATGGTTATAGGTGACTACTTTACTAAGTGGGTGGAAGCCTACGTAATTCCAAATCAGGAGGTTACCACTGTGGCAAAGGAGTTACTTCACAACTTCTGTTGCCGTTATGGAGCCTCTATGGAAATCCATACGGATCAAGGGAGGAATTTTTAATCAGGAGTGTTTAAAGAATTGTGCCGTCTACTCGGAATTCGAAGACCAGGACAACGCCTTTCCATCCTCAGTCCCACGAGGCACCCAATTTTTGTTTCTTTCGTTAGCGTGTGTTGGCTAAAGGTAATCCTGAAGAACTGTTGTGTACGGCAGATTGTTGTTCTTTGTTTGTTTGTTTAAACTGTAAGTAACGGCAGTTTATTGTTCTTTGTTTGTTTGTTTAAACTGTAAGTAACGGCAGTTTATTGTTCTTTGTTTGTTTGTTTAAACTGTAAGTAATGGCAGTTTATTGTTCTTTGTTTGTTTGTTTGTTTAAACTGTAAGTAAAGTTGTAATTAGCCAATTCTTCGTGTTCGGTTATTAATTTCGACTGTTTATTCAAGACGATCCGTGTACCCGGACGGTCCGTGTATTCAAGACGTTTCGTCTTAACAATATTACATGACGAAACGTAATATGAAATGCGTTGTCAAAAAAATTTGATATTCATTTTACCACTCATTAAGATTTACTGCCACATATGATTATTTCTCATTTCATTCTTCCGTGAGCTGTAGGCCTAAACTGCCTGACAAATCTTGAAACTTGTTGACTTCCGATCGCTGTACTTTTAACTCGCTTACAATAACAACGACGATAAGTAAAGTCACAACTGTCAGAAGTCATAAAGTTTGGTGGCAGCCTCGATGCCGAGACCTCTTAACTCAGTTCCAGGCTGGCGGCGGCTTGTAACCTCTGCCCACAGATTAATTACTCCCAGAGTTTTGCGACTACTTTTACCGTTTTGTGTTGACCTCGACAAACGTTTGTGCAACTTTTTGTCCAAACAGACAAACGGTGGAAGTTGTGGAAGTCGCAACTGTCCAAGGTTGTCAACAAAATCTTTCCGAAAGGTAACAGACTTATCAAGGTCACGTAGCAACTATAACGTGATAGTATGCTTGACAAAAAAAAAAAAAAAAAAAAAAAAAAATTTCTCTTTAGTTGTATGTGGAAATGCTAGACCGTTAAGAACTTTTTTAATACATGCCTACCTACCGCGCACAACTACAGGCGTTTTGGCCTTTATTTCCTACAATCGTTCTTCATGCATTGTTATTCTTAATCTTCTCTCTTTATCACTTCATTTTCGTTGTCTCCAAATCTTTCAGTACACTTTCCATCCATTCTATGAATGGCTCGTGATTTTTAAAAACTAGAGGATGCTCTAAGATTCATTGTTGGAAACGTATCCCCTGTCACCAGAAGCATCCATCGCGTTACTGAAATTCCTAGCAAAACTATTTCTGTTTTACGTTTTTTCTGCTTTTGAGTTCTCGTCCTAGCTGTTTATCAATCTCAATTACTCAGTTAATAACACAAAAACTTAAATTGCTCCTCTACTATTTCTGTAGTGGGCCTAATATGACGATTTTAGAACATATACGAAGAATTCAAAACATTCGGATTTGGGTCTCACACTCATACTCAAACATTCCTCTTAGTCTCACACTCTGCTGGATTTTCACAGTTTTTTCAAACGTTTTGTCGCGTTTTGAGCCCTAAGATTTCGAAAATTTTGAAATTTCCAAAACATAACACTACCTACATGGAGACATTAGTTAAAATTATCTTTAACACCGCACATGATTTTTGCGATTTATCAAAATTTCTATCCACTTTTTGAGCCCTGATCTCCAAAAAATTCGAAATTTTTAAAAACTCAACATTATGTTCAAGATTGTAGTAAAATTCTCATTAATTTTTGATACCTCCACATTGGCTTTTCAGAATTTGGCCTCCCACCCACCTATTTTTGGGGACAGTGAATCTCAGAAACGATAAGATTGTGTGGGATAAAAGTATGGTGGACACAGGTGCCGAGTTTGACGAAAATGGGTTGATCCGTAGAAAAGTTATATTGAGACATACCCCAGACAGACGAATGTCAAAAGGTCGAGTTAAAACTGAGTACTCGGTCTGCTCGTTGAATCAACTTCCTTAATTTTTTAGGGATAACTCCACCTTAAAGCCTTCGTTCCGTTAACGAATGGCGATTGATGTGGGCTTTTATAACCCTGTCAGACATGAAGTATCGCGGATTGATCCATTTCAGTCTCGGTCGTTCCCTTCCTGTCTAAAGAATTTCGACTTTCAGAAATCCCCCTGACATAAAGTGTCATCATTTAGCTCCGCGTGATCCATCGATTATTCTGTAAGTGAAGACACACAGGACGAGCCGTACGCACAATTGCTGTTGACGGGGTAGAGGGGAATTATTCAGATGTCAGTTTGAAGCGATTGTGAAGCAGTAAAACGCGCAGTAGACGCTAACTGCCGGCGGCCGGACCTAACGGAATGCGACGTGTCGCTGTTGAAGTCTACTACTGTACGTGACCCCCGTCTTATTTATACCGGGAAATAAAGACGAAGAATGAGTACTCGGGCCGGGTTCGTTAATATTTTCTCATCATCTTCTCTCTGGTTCGTAAAAATTACTGAACGCATCAGAGACCGTCCGTCCTGAATACAAATTACCGACTGAACGCAATGCAAAGTATGTTTCTCCCGTGCCTTATAATTCCGGTGGAGCGCATCGTCAGAAACGTACAATTTCAATAACGATAATAATTTGTTCTAAACTTGTGTTGCTACCACTAATACTCACTTTTACACTTCTATGAGCCGAGAGACTTTAAAACGCTCTCGGAAGGGTTGTTGTTTCCATCTGAAGATGAGCCGAGAGGCTTGAAAGCGCTCATGGAAGTGTGAGTATTAGTGGTAGCAACACAAGTTTAGCATAAGTTAGACTTAACCACTAAATTGTATTTATCGTTTAAATAATTTGTTCGTTAACATGTACGGAATATGCAATCAATCTTTTTAAGAAAAATTTTGGTGTTCTACCCTAAGGCAAGTCTTCAAGTGGTAAAAGCTCTCCAAGCTGTCCTATCGCATGCCAGTCTCTTCGTAACACCCTCTGATTTTAATGCTATCTATTAACTTCATTCTTCTTCTTTTTTCTCCTTCTACGACACCCTCCATGGCAGTTGTAAGCAAGCAGTCTCTTCTTAAACAATGGCCTAACCAATTCCTTTTCCTATTTTCTATTACCTTCAGGATTCTTCTCTCTTCCCCTATTCTCCTTAAATCTTCATCATTTCTTACTTTATCAACCAACCTCACTTTTTCCATTGCTCACCAAACCCACATCTGAAATGCTTCTAATCTTTTCTCATCCTCCTTCCTCAGCGTCCATGTCTCTGCACCGTATAAAGCAACGCTCCACACATAACATTTGGCCAACCTTTCCCTGAAATTCTTATTAATTTTGCCGCACAGCAGTCTTTTCTTCCCATTAAATGCCTCTTTCGCTATAGCAATTCTTGCTCTAATTTCACAAGTGCAGGACATATCTTCACATATCAAGCTTCCAAGATATTTAAACAACTCCAACTGTTGTATTTTGTCTTACCCTATCTTTATGTTTGCCCTTTTTCTTCCTCAGCTAATCACCATACACTTAGTTTTTTCCTTATTAATCCTCATTCCATATTCCTCGCGTACTAAACTCAAATCTCTTATCATTTCATTCATTATCTCTTCCTCTTCTGCTAAAACCAGCCATGTCATCAGCAAACCTTATACATTCAATTCTTCTTACACCGACATTCACCCCTCTTGTTTTGTCAAAGTACTTACTAATCAAGTCAAATCAAGACAGTAAATATTTAAAATGATAATGATAATGGCTGTCGTTTTCAGAAGGTAAGAAATACGAGAAACGCTTCATATGGTATTGCCATGTGGAACGCATGCCTGCAACAACAACAACAACAACTACTACTACTACTACTACTACTACTACTACTACTCCACGGTGCTACAACTCATGAAGAGCCCTGGCCTCCAGAATGACGTGCCTCCATTCCTCTCTATCCTGTGCGACTCTTCGCCACCTTCTGACCCCCAGCCTTCTCATATCTTCATCCACATCGTCCACCCAGCTACTTCTTGCCCTCCCTCTTGCTCTTCTTCCTGCTGGTCCTCCAGTGAACACTTTTTTTACTGTAATTCTTTGTACGTCACCTGCCCACCTAATTCTGCCTTTTGTTATCGCTGTGACGATGTCCGGTTCCTTGTATATAGATTGTACAATTCGTTAGAATTTTCTAAACTGGGTTCAGAGTCTAAGGCGGAAACGGAGTAGACCCAGGAGATTGTGGAAGGAGGACACATGCGATGAGATGGGGAAAAGAGGTTTGCAACGAAGTGATCGGAATAACAGAAACCTGGCGTTCAGGACACAAAGTGTAGAAGCACTCCATGCTTCTACACATCCATGATTGGATGGAATGCATCCATATCTGGAGACTCCGATACATCCATTAAACATGTAGATTTGACTCTTAATAGTTAAAAAAAAAAAAATTCGTTAAGCGTTTTTAGCTAATTCTACACATGAGTATATGATTTGTGTCCGTATGAATTATGCAGTTTAAAATCTACACAGCAATAGTCCAAGGGCTGAACGGCTTCAATTTACTTTCCCGATAATTAGACCGATTCTGGTGTCGTACGCAGAGTTTGGCGTGTTTACGAGTTTCGTTCATTTTTATCCATTCTTTTTATTCAGGGATATTATCTCTTTTCTTGAACTCTGGTAACAATGTCTCTTTTGACAGTAATTTCAGAAATTATTAGAGACGTTATGAGTGCCAAATGGAGTATTTTGAATTTGGTTTTTAGGTGTGAAACTGTAGGTACTTTTCGTCATTTTGTACGTTATTATAGTCTATTGTTCTGAGTATAATTTTACAATAGTCATTTTTAAAAAGCGGAAGAACGCAGGGGCAAGAAAATTTCC
The DNA here is from genome assembly GCA_034769895.1 of Magicicada septendecula. NCBI lineage: Eukaryota > Metazoa > Arthropoda > Insecta > Hemiptera > Cicadidae > Magicicada > Magicicada septendecula. Next base: position 483,945,004 of record CM068371.1, on the reverse strand, counting down.
CTATGTTACAACTGAACACTCTGATAGGAGTGGAATGCATTAATATTGGAAAAAAATTACATTTTTTTCGCATCGGCCATCTAGGGACCACATGCCAATTTCAGTTCTTTACTCTTTGTTCTTTCCTTTTTTTCCAATATTCTTTCATCTTCTCACTGTGTCTCTTCTTCCTGTCTTCAGTCCACTTTGAACCTGCGTTTTTCTCTCTCCTACCCTGGACTCCCTCCATTTTTAACACTTTTGCCCGAAAAACATCTCCTTCAATTGCTTCTTCTGCGTGTATATTATAGGGTTACATTATAATAGCATGTAATTTTTATTTAATTGCGTTTTTATGAAAAGTAATTTTTCCCCTATAAAAGATCCACTAGAAATTCTCAGGAAATCGTTTTAGATTTTTACCAGAGTTCCTGTAATAGAAATAGGCCTACATGTACTGTTGGCAGCATTTTGTGAAATATTGATGCAGAAATGAATTAGAATTTTTATTTGGAAATTTGAACTTTTTTTAAGTTCCACCTCTTCTTCTACTGGCCTTACAACCCAGTATGAGTTTTAGCCTCTTCAACGATTTTTCTCGATTCAGCCCTCTCATTACATAATATTCTCCACTTTCTTGTCCCCAGATTCCTCATATACTCCTTGACATTCTCAGTCCACCTTTTCCTTGGCCTTCCTCTTGATCTCCGACCTACTCGTCTCCATTCTAGAATTTTTTTTTGGAAATTCTATGTTGTTCCATCCTCATTGTGTCCCAGCCAGACTGTTACCTACAAACCTTACTATATTAGCTCCGTGTAACAGAATATTGATCTCTTCAAAAATAAGCTCCAAATATAGATATCTAAAAGCTGCTGCATCCGTCATTGCAAAATGGCCGGACGTATTTATAGTAGAAGACAGCAATTGTTCAGTAGTAGACATGTCAGATATTGTTCAGTTTTGTTAATTCGTGTATAGCGTTAACTGATCATTTTTTAGTCCCTTTTCGCGATCACGTAAACTTGATCTTTAGGCGAGTGGTTGTACTGTCTTCGTAATTTTCACTCGTAATTTACACATAACACGCTCGTTAATTACACATAACACGCTCGTAATTACAGATAAGACACTCGTTAGTTACACATAACACACTCGTTAGTTACACATAACACACTCGTTAGTTACACATAACACACTCGTTAGTTACACATAACACACTCGTAATTACACATAACACACTCGTTAGTTACACATAACACACTCGTTAGTTACACATAACACACTCGTTAGTTACACATAACACGCTCGTAATTACACATAACACGCTCGTTAGTTACACATAACACACTCGTTAGTTACACATAACACACTCGTTAGTTACACATAACACACTCGTAATTACACATAACACACTCGTAATTACACATAACACACTCGTTAGTTACTAGCTAATTGTGGCATTAATTAACTTTAATTTGTATGACGTCTTTATTATTGCACTTTTCTGCAAATGGTAAGAATTTGAAGTCATTGCGTGCACGGGGACGGGGCCAGATGAGATAAGAGGGCAAAACTTGACTTGGGGATAGATACGTATTTTCCCCCCTCACGCAAATGGAGTAATTCACGTTTAAACTTGCTGCACAATTAGCTTACGTGGCACGCCCAAGCTTGATCACCAACCACTGTTCAACACGTTTATTCTCTTCTACAACATTAACAACGATTGGTTTCCAGCCTGAGAGCATGCCAGACTTGACTCGAGACGATACACAGCACGACACGACAAGCGTAATTGAGACATTCTTGTGAACGATCGGAGCCGCACGTCGCATCCCGCGCGAATTAAGTAATGATCACAACAATCCGAAAGTAGAATAAATAAATAAAGAAAGAAAGAAAAAGGTTAAGGAGATTTGGCCGAAAAAGGAAAAGCCAAACAAGACGAGTCAAGTGTAGTGACGGTTGCAGCGGTAAGTAATGGTTGGTAGTGGACCCCATTGAGACCCGAAATCGTCGTCGGCGATAAATATTTGTGTTTTCCGTAGAGAGTTCAAAGTTCAAATCGCCTGTGAGTGTTGAACAAATATTGACTGACTGGCTGCGACTCTCCTCGCTTGGGAGAGCGAAGCGCTGGTGCTCCGGCTATTCGACCGTGTTTAGAGTACAGTACAGATGGATGAACGAACGAACGCTTGCTCTCTCGTCTCGGTGACGTAATACGAACTGGTTAGCCTCCCTCCACATGCGCGCGCGCGCTCATCGGGCGCTGCTATTGTGATTCCTCGCTAAGCCACCACTGACGTTCTTTGCTTTGCTATGCGGTTCTCAATACGACTCTCTCTCTCTCTCTCTCTCTCTCTCTCTCTCTCTCTCTCTCTCTCTCTCTCTCTCTCTCTCTCTCTCTCTCTCTCGTTCCATTTACCGTACGCTACAACAACAAGATTATTGGCTCTACCTTTCCTTATCCATTCTCATTTTGCTGCTGCTGGTTTAAAGTATAAATAACTTTTTATACTAATCATGTGGACTTCTTTAATTTGAAATTATTTTCTTCTGCATTATAAAAGAACAGAAGGTGTAGTCAGATCTGTTTCACGTATATTTGATGCTGATTGTTTCGTAGCGTTCTGTTGATGAAATTTGTTTTTTTGTTGATACGATTTTTTTAAATTTGCGATTACGTGCATCTGAGAAATAGAAAGTTAAATTAAGATTTATAGAACGTTGACAGTTAATAAAGAGAGTTGGCTTAAGCGATGGGAAAGAAAGATATTGCGAAGGATTTTAGGTGCCAGGAGAGGTGGAGACAGATGAAGATTACGAGACAGGCTGGCAAGAATTTTCGAGGACCTCGATCTGAAAAAGTTACTGAGATCAGAAAAAGTAGAATTTGGTGGGCAAGTCATGTACAGCACATGGTGGACAGTAGAGCTGCGAAGAAAGTAATGGGGGGGGGGAAGAAGAAGAATAAGACCCTGGAAAAGAGGGGTGAAGATGGTGGAAGAAGTTCTGCAGCGCTTGGGGGTAAGACAGTAGCGCAGAACCGACACGAGTGATGTGGAGGCCCGGGCTGTAGCGCCGAGGATCATCATCATCATGTGCAACTGAGACCGTACCAGACAGAGGAGCATTTCACGACAAAATCAAATTTCATCTCGTTAATCGGGGAGAGAGAAATCAAAGCCGCGGCCACGAACTTCCGACTAGTGCTGTTGTTGAATACCATTTATAAATTGTTTGCTTATTATCGTTTTCTTACTACTTTGTATTCGTTTTTCGACATTCCAAGTTGTGGCGCGACTATCTCAGAAACGTCAACAAACGAACTGTTTGCCATAATATTATTGTTTATTCCCTTTTGTTCGGTGTATGCACGGTACATTAACTCCACTGAAGTACGCTGCAATACTGTTTGCATATTATTAAATTCGGATTTTATTTTCTTCAGGCACGTTATTGAACAACAAAAGGGCGCATAACGAAGTACTACGTGAACGCGGATTATCGAAATGCAACTGTTTTTCCTCTGCATTGTTAAACTTTATTCAAGCGGCAGCGCGCTACTATCGATTGTTGCCGTTTTGCATTGTCGTGTGTGTATGTGTGTCGGAAAGACTTGGGTTCGGTTCAGCGGAAATCTAATTTATATTGTTAACTGTAGTTGTTACATTATTAGCCTACTTGTACAATCGCCTGCTTGTTACCGTCTCGTCGTAGCGTAGAAACTATTCCAGACTCTACCCATCCAATAAGTTTGTGACGCTTGAATGGCTTTGGGTCACTGCAGGTCAGGTCAGCTCGCCGCCTCCCTTGAACCCTCACAGGGGTCGCATAGGTTGTATACACACGTTTTTTACTTCCATATTCCTTAAGGAATGGAAGTATGGTGATGGCAAAAAAAATCGTGTTCGAGATTATTGCAGATTCTGATTCTACTACACTCAAAACATGAAAAAAAGTCGTTTTCCGAAAAGTGTCTGTGTGTCTGTCTGTAGATTTTTTTTCTATGGCAAACGATAACTGCCGCAAATTCAAACAGAATCAAATAATTTTTTGCATACAGCCCGGTTTTGCAGAGTTCTCGCGACCTATTGTTTTTGGTGAAGATTGGTTGAGGGAAAGGGGTAGTTTACCTGCAACGGTTTTTTTTTAGCAAGGGAAATTTTGTTTGTTTGGCAAACGATAACAGCCGCAAATTCAAACAGAATCAAATAATGTTTCGCATACAGCCCTGAATTGTAGAGTTCTCAAGACCTATTGTTTTTGGTGAAGATCGGTTAAGGGAAAGGGGTAGTTTACCTGTAACGTTTTATGTTTTAACAAGGGTATTTCCTATGGCAAACGATAACAGCCGCAAATTCAAACAGAATGAAAAGATTATTTGCATACAGCCCTAAATTGTAGAGTTCTCAATACCTTTTGTTTTGGTGAAGATCGGTTAAGGGAAAGGGGTAGTTTACCTACAACGTTTTTTTAACAAGGGTATTTTCTATGGCAAACGATAACAGCCGCAAATTCAAACAGAATCAAATAATTTTCTGCATACAGCCCTGATTTGTAGAGTACTCAAGACCTATTGTTTTTGGTGAAGATCGGTTGAGGGGAAGGGGTAGTTTACCAGCAACGTTTTTTATCATGCGTATTTTCTATGGCAAACGACAACTGCCGCAAATTCAAACAGAATCAAATAATTTTTTGCATACAGCCCTGATTTGTAGAGTACTCGCGACCTATTGTTTTTGGTGAAGATCGGTTGAGGGGAAGGGGTAGTTTACCTGCAACGGTTTTTTTTATCAAGGGAAATTTTTTTTTTTTTTGGCAAACGATAACAGCCGCAAATTCAAACAGAATCAAATAATGTTTCGCATACAGCCCTGAATTGTAGATTTCTCAAGATCTATTGTTTTTGGTGAAGATCGGTTGAGGGAAAGGGGTAGTTTACCTGCAACGTTTTTTTAACAAGGGTATTTTATATGGCAAACGATAACAGCCGCAAATTCAAACAGAATCAAATAATGTTTTGCATACAGTCCTGATTTGTAGAGTACTCAAGACCTATTGTTTTTGGTGAAGATCGGTTAAGGGGAAGGGGTAGTTTGTTTACCTGCAACCTTTTACGTTTTATTTTCTATGGCAAACGATAACAGCCGCAAATTCAAACAGAATCAAATAATGTTTTGCATACAGCCCTGATTTGTAGAGTACTCAAGACCTATTGTTTTTGGTGAAGATCGGTTAAGGGGAAGGGGTAGTTTACCTGCAACGTTTTTTTATCAAGCGTATTTTCTATGGCAAACGATAACAGCCGCAAATTCAAACAGAATCAAATAATTTTTTGCATACGTCCCTGAATTGTAGAGGTCTCAATGACTTTCGATTTTGGTGAAGATCGGTTAAGGGGAAGGGGTAGTTTACCTGCAACCTTTTACGTTTTAACAAGAGTAAAGTACTTGAAAATTTATTTAAACTTTTTGAAACAATGGTAATTGTTAAAAATAAAATAATTTTGTTGCCAGGCAATAAAATTATAATTTTTTCATTTTAATGTAATTTTTAAATTATTACTTCCATGTTCCTTAAGGATGGTGATGGCAAAAAAAATCGTGTTCGAGATTATTGAAGATTCTGATTCTACTACACTCAAAACATGAAAAAAAGTCGTTTTCCGAAAAGTGTCTGTGTGTCTATCTGTCTATGTGTCTAGTGTCTGTAGATTTTTTTTCTATGGCAAACGATAACTGCCGCAAATTCAAACATAATCAAATAATTTTTTGCATACAGCCCTGATTTGCAGAGTACTCGCGACCTATTGTTTTTGGTGAAGATCGGTTGAGGGAAAGGGGTAGTTTACCTGCAACGGTTTTTTTTTAGCAAGGGTAATTTTGTTTGTTTGGCAAACGATAACAGCCGCAAATTCAAACAGAATCAAATAATGTTCCGCATACAGCCCTGAATTGTAGAGTTCTCAAGATCTTTTGATTTTGGTGAAGATCGGTTAAGGGAAAGGGGTAGTTTACCTGTAACGTTTTATGTTTTAACAAGGGTATTTCCTATGGCAAACGATAACAGCTGCAAATTCAAACAGAATCAAAAGATTATTTGCATACAGCCCTAAATTGTAGAGTTCTCAAGACCTATTGTTTTTGGTGAAGATCGGTTGAGGGAAAGGGGTAGTTTACCTGCAACGTTTTTTTAACAAGGGTATTTTCTATGGCAAACGATAACAGCCGCAAATTCAAACAGAATCAAATAATGTTTTGCATACAGCCCTGATTTGTAGAGTACTCAAGACCTATTGTTTTTGGTGAAGATCGGTTAAGGGGAAGGGGTAGTTTACCTGCAACGTTTTTTTATCAAGCGTATTTTCTATGGCAAACGATAACAGCCGCAAATTCAAACAGAATCAAATAATTTTTTGCATACGTCCCTGAATTGTAGAGTTCTCAATGACTTTCGATTTTGGTGAAGATCGGTTAAGGGGAAGGGGTAGTTTACCTGCAACCTTTTACGTTTTAACAAGAGTAAAGTACTTGAAAATTTATTTAAACTTTTTGAAACAATGGTAATTGTTAAAAATAAAATAATTTTGTTGCCAGGCAATAAAATTATAATTTTTTCATTTTAATGTAATATAATATTTTTCATTTACTACAGCAATAGAAAGGCAGGTAAGACACAGCCTGGCTGTTTGGCTGAAAATGATTTTAAATATAAATCTTAGAATATGGAAGTCATGTATGGTTCTCCATACCGATATTTCTTTTTTTAAACATAGGAAGAAATGTCACCAGCTGAGGAATTTGTAGTGTTGTCAGACTGTTCCGCCAGATGTTGCTATTTTTTAGTCAAGAAATGGCCCTACTAAACTCTACCCTCGAAATATGGCTTTACCGTAGAATACTGAGCATTTTGTGGACAGCGCATATAACTAATGTTGAAGTTCATGGCAGTTATTAACACAGTGAAGATAAGAAAGCTTCAGTATCTGGCACATCTCATGAGAAATGAACAGAGATTTTACTTATTGCAGACCATACTACAGGGAAAAGTACTTGGAAAGAGAGGAGTTGGGCGACCGAGAATACCATGGCTGAGAAATTTAAGGACCTTATTTGGCTTGAATACAACTTACTTATTCCTTGCAGCAGTACAGAAAGTTAAAATAGTCTGTATGATATCAAACATCCGAAACGGATAGTAACTATCAGAAGAAGAAGAAACCCTACGCAGCCCAAAATTTAAAAATGCATGTCTCGACAACAGAAGTATGTAGGAAAACTAGAGTTACGTTATTGGCAACACTGAATTTGTCTTTTAACGCAGCATGAGTTTTGAACAACGTTCCGAAAACATTAACTTTTTTTGAAGAACTTCTTCGTGAACGGCAAACCTTAAAATCACTGTGGCGTCCCCCGCAAGGTCACTTGACTCACATCAGCCAATTTTTTTTTTTTCACTGGGGATGTTTGAAGCATACAATAATAATCTTCTTACAAATTATGAACTGTAAAAGAACGAAAAAAAATAATATTATTCATTTATTAAATTAATTAAGACATTAGGCCTACACGAGAAAGGTGTTTATTATAACCATCCAGAAATATGATTAAGAGAGTATATTAGGTACTGTACAACCTTCAACGGTAGCAGGCTTGCCAACTTGGCCTCACACGCCGACATCACAGACCGTTTATTCACTCTGAAGTCACCGCATATCTTGAGGTTTGTTTTGTTTAGTCGATGAACGTTTCACATTTGCCTAAATATGAAGTGAACACTCTTGATTCTTTGGCTAATTTTTGAAGTAATCGTAATAAATTCAGAACTGTTTATCCACGAGATCAAGAAGATGTGTTTTACTGTAACACGTCCTCTGTCTAATCAACTTTGACGTACGGTATCTGTTAGTGTTTACAGGGTGACCGGATCATTTCCACCGTTTATCAAACGAGAAGGTAAATACAGCACAACTGAACGGATTCCAGATGGTTGAGATGGCCTGTACTGTACCTCTTACGACACAACGGCAGTACATAGGATAGATCAAGAAATGGGCGACAAAGATAAAATTATCTATTTATTTATTTTATGGGCCCGTGGATAAGATAGGTGAAATGACCTCAGTTTTTTTGTTTCCAAATAAACCTGATAATATCTTTACTTGAGCTTAAAAACTAACGTATCTATGGTTCGTACTTCAAAATTCCCATTCCCTCCCTCACAGAGGCCAAAAAAGTGCTAATTTTTTTTTTTAAATACTGTAGGCCTATAGGGGAATATTTTTTTTGAATTCTATAAAAAACCATGAGTATAGGGGTTTTTGCGAATAGTTTTGGTGATTTTTTTCAAGCTCATTAGACCTAAAAAAATTCAAAATTCGATTTTACCATATAATATTCGAGGGTGATTTTTTGTCAGATTTTTTGAAGTCGTGTGCGTCATATCTAAAAATTCAATTTTCTCGTTTTTTGCGATTTTTCATAATTTTTCGCGATTTAAATGAGCAGAACCATATTTAGCGTAAAATATTATAAGACCTTTTTTGTAGCTTTTAAAAAGACGCGTGTTTTGGTTTTTGGTTTGACTCTCTAATCCTTATTTTCGCCAGTTTATGAAAATTTAAAAATTATTAAAATTTTATATTATGTATTTCTTCATTTAAGTCTATAAGTAAATCTTTTTTTTTACAATTTTAAGAACCATAGATACCTTATTTTTTAAGTTCAAGTAAAGATTTCAGGTTTACTTTGAAATAAAAAATTGAGGGCATTTCACCTATCTTATCCAGGGATACCCTTATCACCGACAATCGGAAACACTCCAAGCAGATGCGGGACCTTCTGTATAGACGAACAAGGCCTTGGACCTCGTCTAAATTTGAAGTAGGAGGAAAAAACTTTTTTGAATGTGAAAAGTCAGATGATATAAATGCAATTGCGAATATGTGTTTAAGGCAGAATGCTTTTATATGGTTATTATTGCCTATTCTCACAAGATTTGCGGAGTTACGAAATTACGAATAGAATTTTGGCTTCTTTTGTGGCGTTAAATCCGATAAAGACTTCTCCATTGATGCAACCGTCTTCAAGAAGTTCTCACCGTGCAGTTTGAAGATTTATCATAGTATGATACAGTTGAAAAAGAGCTAGATCAAGAACTGAAGATATTCTTCAGGATTGTACCGAAAGACTTCGGAACTGGGTTACCCTGGAAATTATGATTCAAAACAGTACAACGAATGTTTGTCAGTGTGGTTTTAAGACACTTCTTTTGACATCACCAGAGATTTTTGCAGTTGGAGGTCGGCCGTTTAATCTTTGAAGTTGATCAAACATTATCTTCGATTAAACATTTTCAAGGGAGATTTGTCTCCACTTGTAATTTTATCGATCGAAAGTGTCATTGTTTTAATACTGGACACGAGGACGTATTATTAGGGGGGGGGGGAGCGAACGGGACTGCCCTCTCCATAGGGTCGAAAAAAGTTGACGAATTTTGTAAATCTCTTACATTTCAGGTTATTTTATTATTTTTTTCACCTGTTTGCGCTAATACAATAGTAACTCCTTTTTTAAAAATACAAACAGGTTTATTAAACAGCATTTGCGTATACGTTTGAAATATCTAGGCTAAGTATATTCAAAAAATGTTTCAATAACGTGTATTTTTATTGTGGTATTACCATTTATTTTAATGAGATTGATTTCAGGATATTAGTACACAGTTTTCAAACAAAAGATAGTAATGTTGATTAGTCTTAACTTGGTTTTTCTTGTGTATGAAGCCTTCAGTTTCACCCAGGCCAAATTCTAGATACGCCATCGATTGAACAAGTAAGTTATTGTTAAATTCAGTTCTGCTAACAGCAGCAGAATAGTTCTGTATGTTACTTACATTCTGTGTATGTATCATATTTACACTGTAGGATGATCATAACCTTTAATACCTTTCTCATGTTAATACACAACTCTCTTTGTTGATGCATTAAAAATATTGAAGTGATTACTGACTTAAATTAATTATACGCGTCCTTCAGTTTCAATTTTTAAGGGGCCTCTCAAAAAAATTCGCTTTTAGCTTCACAAATCCCCAGGGCCGCCACGCATGTTTAAATGATGCCGAAAGGCTTCATTCCGTGCCAAGCACTTAGAGGTTCGGCAAACTTTGTACCAACGGTAGAATAATAGAGACTGGCTGGTAGGTTAGATTTCTAGCAGAATTAACCTGACAGGAGGTATTTTTCTTGTTTTGAATAGACTCATTGTTTTTATTACATAGTCATAAGCCCCTGTGTGTGTTTACGTAATAACGAATCGCCTAATTAACGTGGTCGTGTAGAGTTACCAGCGAATTGTGCCATACGCTGCCGACACTGTCAACAGAAAAGCATGCACGATACGTACACAACAAACCTGCGGATTTTTAATACGGCCTTTTTGATTTCTTTTCGTTGGAAATTAACGGTTGTTAGTATCGATTGCTTCTGGCACGTGTTTTGCGCGCCGCGGTGTCGGCTCTTTGTTCACGCTTCGCTCGTTTGTTAATTTTTCAACCCTTTAATTAATTTTTGTGTGTGTGTCGCGTTGAATAATTCAGTTAAGTTCAGTAGTCCCGCGGTGCTTGGCCGTTTTACGCTTTTCTAATTAGCGTGTTTAAAAATATTACAGTTTCGAAAGTATTAAAGCCTAATTGTGCACTAATTGCATTAATATTCCGCCACTAATTAGGGTAATCACTGGGTGTGCGACCTTGCGTTTGCCGATCCGTCTCTTGTTTTGAATAAATTAATATCGTAATATACGGGCGCGTGTGCCCTGTCGGTTGGAAGAGCGATGGGAATGTAGAGTGTCAAACCTAAATACTTCCTAACTGTTTATCAACCATATGTTTCTTCTTTCTAATTACAAAACCCCTTTAAACTTGAGCTATTAAAAACGATCTTTGACTCAGACAGTGGAACAATCACACAGAAGACCCACTGAAAACCAGTTAAAGTACTGCCATCATCATCAGTAGCTCCACAGCCCACCGTGGGCCTCGGCTACCCTCAGGATTTTCCTCCAGACTTCCCTATCCTTACCCAATGTCCACCAATTTTTCACTCTATGTACTTTCACATCTTCTAGGATTCCATCAGTACATCGTACTCTAGGTCTTACACGTCCTCTCTTTCCTTCTGGTGTGCATTTCATAATCTCTTACAAACATCTTCCTCATTCATTCTCTGTACATGTCCTGCCCATCTCAGCCTAGCTGTCCTAATTGATGTCACAAGATCAGGCAATCTATATAACTCATAAAGCTCTCGGTTGTACCTTATCCTCCGCTCTCCACCTTCCCCAATGGGTCCATAAATTTTCCTAAGTATATTCTTTCAAAAGATGCAAGTCGAAACAGGTCGCCCTGTGTCAGTACCCGTGTTTCACTTCCGTACAACAGGACCGGTTTTACCAATGTTCTATTATATAGTCTAGCTTTGGTTTCACGGTGTAGAAGTTGTGATTTAAAGCATTTAATCAGCCCATAGTAGTATCTATTATCATTCTGAATTCTTTTACTTAACTCTTCATTTATATCATTGTTTTCATTTACCAGAGAGCCCAAATGCGCAAAACCTGAGACCCTTTCAAAGCTAAAATTCATAATTTTTCAATGTGATGCTGATAGGTTACAATTTCTCCTATTTTTTTATTATATATTTAGTTTCTCCTCATTTACCCTTAACTCCATTTCCTCAGCTTAATGGTATAATGCTGCGAATGCCTTCTTTACTTCATTCTCTGACCTTCCCATAATATCTGTGTCGTCAGCATATGCCAACAGTTGAATAGAGTCGAAGAATTCTTCAAATTAGAGTACTGTAGTAAAAATATATTTGCCAGATGTGCTTCTAGTGTGTCCAACCTGGAACGCGTGAGATATGAGGACATTAGACAAGAAAGTGATACAAAAAACACTATCCTGTATACATAAATAAAGAAAACATATTTTGTAGTTTGGACACGTGCTAAGCACGGAGTAACAAAGAATACTCACAGGCGTTTTCTATCAGCCGAGCAGAAGAAGGTAAAGAGGAAGCTAAAATGGATCCAGGGGACTGAAAGAGCAATGGATAAAGCACGAGAATATTCTTAATAAACAGTTATGTAGACAAAAAATATGACTTTATAGTCTGCCGAGAGTTAATTTGTAAATTTTCAAAAATCTATAAACGGAATTGGAAGGTTATTCTCTGCACGTTGCATCACCTTTGTTTTATTATCAGACCGTCCGTGTAGATACTGGTAACAAAGGCATGCTACAGTGCTGCCAACAGTTAACCAAACAAATGGAGAATTCCTGTTGTCACACACATGACATCACTGCACTCGCCATAATCAATCACATGGGTGTCGGGTCTCAGACATCGGCAACCTCTTGACCCGACTGTCATTCCACATTTCATTATATAGCTTCTCTCTCTCTCTCTCTCTCTCTCTCTCTCTCTCTCTCTCTCTCTCTCTCTCTCTCTCTCCCCTTGTTCTGTTCCTTCTCCTGCAGTCCAGCTTGTTCACACGTCTGTCACATAGCAGTTTCGTTTGATTTTTTAACTTTTTATTTCATCGTCAACTGTGTTCTACAAGTTTGTGCACTCTTTTAATTATGTCGTCTTCCGTGTTTGAATCTATTTTCCTGTTTTTTCCGTTATATCTGTTGGCGCGCACATAGACGGATAGATTTAGAGATTTTTTTTAATCAGCGCATGTTTCCTGTTCATAGACGGCTTCCAATTCAATATAATCGATTAGTGAACTCGACTAATATGTTTATGTTCTTTTGTGCATAGTAAGGATGGCGGTTCTGAAGCTTACTGACAGAGCTGCATAACTCTCACTTTTGGACGACATTTATTTATTATTACAAAAATTTCAATATTGGATAATTTTTAAATTATAAGAAAACTTACAAAAATCCCGATTTCTCTACAATTTCTTTAGTTATATAACAACAGTAGAGTACACTGTCATAGAATAAACACTAACAATTCGAAACATTCGACTTAGGTTACCCTGTGGTGGATTTTCACAATTTTTTTTCATGGGGTCCAAAATTTTGAAATTTCAAAAATTTAATACAACATTCAGATGTTAACAAAAGTTCTCTTTAATTTGATACATGAATTTTTCACACGAATTAATACATGAATACATGAAAAATTATTTCCACATGAATTTTTCCGATTTCATCAAACTTTTCGCCCACTTTTTCAGCTCTGACGTCCATAAATTTTGAAGTTTTCAAAAATTAAAACTATATTTATACTGTGCTTCTTTTTAATTTGATACTGGACATGGGCTTTTTCGAATTTTTGACAGTTTTGACCCTCTCACATTTTTTTGCCTCCCGCCCCACTATTTTGGGGGAGAATCAACCTCGAAAAAAGTTGGTACTGTCCCAATAACCGTACCCTCATTCATTTTCGATATTACGATTGTGCGATTATTGGCATCGATATGTAGTGAATATCACATATAATTTTAGTTGGATAATAGAAATCGTGAAAATTTATTTGTGTATGTTACACTTTAAAGAAATTTCGACGAAACCGAAACATCGAAGCATGATAATGTTTTTAGGCTTTTGAAACGTATAATGTGCATATAACAAATATTTACTATATAACAAATATATTTACTATATAACATACATTATCATGTTAAAACGACAGAGACCGAAGGTTTCTAGACTGTGGGGAATCGAAAGTGTGGAAGCGTTACATTTTTCGATGACGTTACATTTTTGTGGAATGACCCCCAGCCTAAAAACATTATCATGTTAATACGTAGGGTTCTGTACGCTAAAAGCGTGGACACCTAAATCGGTTGATGCGTTCAAACCTTACCGTGAGACAGACAGACAAATGCCAAACAGTGGAATTAAAAGTGAGAATTCGCTTCTCTAGTTCAATAGTGTGGAGAGCGTCCAGCTTAGTAAGTGGACATAACAATAATAATTAAACGTGAAAAATTAAATCTCGGGTACAATTCTAGAAGAGCAATCACGATTTCGACGAAATCGATCTTGCATAGATGATGTATTCGTGTTAAGGAAAGGATGGAATTTAATTTGGAAACTCGCACAGCCTTCATAAATAATGTGAAGACATTTTACAGCGAACACAGTTCTTTGCTGTGGTAGATTATGGACACAAAAAGAGTTGCAAGACTGGACAGTCTAATAGACTGTTTATAAAGTAATAAATCACCTTATATCCGTCGTGTAACTTTGTTTTATATTTATAATGACGCGTTTCGGAACATATATTTCACAATCAGATTACTTCACTCAGTTGAGATAGTTAAAAGTTAAAATCACGTTACTCAAATGTTAAAAACACACGTCAGTATGGGTGTAGCACCCTGTGAAGGCTGACTAGATACTCTGAGTATCCGGATATATGAGGCTGAGTATCTAGTAGCACCCTTTGAATGCTGACTAGATACTCTGAGTAGCCGAATATATGAGGCTGAGTATCTAGTCAGCCTTCAGAGGGTGCGCACCCGTACTGACGTGTGTTTTTAACATTTGAGTAATGTGATTTTAACATTTAACGATCTCAACTGAGTGAAGTAATCTGATGATGGAACGTATGTTGCGAAACGCGTCATTTTAAATATAAAACAAAGTCACATGACGGATCTAAGGTAATTTATTAATTTATAAATAACAAAATGACTTGGATACCAATAACGCCAATACCAATACCAATAAATATGTATGTTTATGAAGCTTGGATGGATTGTACAATAATTATTATTGTACTATTGTTGACATTAGAACACAATCACCTCTCTTTCTTGATGGTGATTGTGACCACTCGGGGCATCAGGCCAGAGCGTAGTTTGTCCCCAACATTATTTAATTTATATATTGACGGTCTCAATAGTCGCTGGAAATCAAGACACTTGGGATAAGCCACACGTAGCTGAATACTATTTTGTACGCTGATGATTAGATTATCACTGAATACTATTTTATACGCTGATGATTAGATTATCACTGAATACTATTTTGTACGCTGATGATTAGATTATTATTCAGGAGAGGTCGGTCTACCTTCTTGGTAAGTTTTCATTTAAATTTCTACAATTGAGGAGATGCCTATTAGAGGGAGGAGGGGCCCCTGTTAGGTCAAAGGTAACAATAAATGGTTCAACAATTGAACATGTAGGCCACTTCCGTTATCTGGGATATGAAAACACCTACGACAACAGCGGTAATGTAGACGCTAAACTTGCCGCTCTAGATTCAGTCTGTGGTGCGATACGAAGGATCGTAGGTAGAAAAACAAGCAAGGACGAAGGCCCAATTAAAGTTTTTATCGTCATGGAAGGCCGTACTGTGTTGTGGATCTGATAATTATGTAATGATACAAAGAGATATGAGGTTTCTCAGTTCCGTGAAAGACTGCATGCAAGCAGATACTCCGGGAACTAAGTATGCCCTTGGCGAGTGAAAATATCGATGTATGGAGGAGTAGATGGTGCATCATGTAGATCTAACGACGGCTGCCCAGGAAAGTCTAAAGAAAAAGCGACCTTCATGACCAACGAGCAAAAGATGACCGGAACAGGTTATATCACCTAATCCTTGTAAGAAGAAAAGTACTCGTCCGCTAAACATAATAATAGGCTAAGCAGTACCAAAACATACTTTAGCGTTGACGCCTTACGATACTGTTTACGTACTGTCTTCTGTAATTTCTGACATATTTAAGTCTGCATACACTATTAGATACTCAAGTCTGAGTGAGAACTATTAGGGTTACGCCGTGGTGCAGCTGCTATCGCATGGAGGGCTTTATTTTAATAGCCCGTGTTTGTAAAATTTCTTAAGTTTGAATTCATAAGGATGTCATAAGAACGTCCAAATAGGTTTTAAATACTTCTGAAGAGCAGCGGTACCTTGTTTTCTGTGGACAACTAACATTTTCTTCCTAGAATCTAAAAATTTGTTTAAATTTTGACCCTAATTATTATTAGTGAGGAAATTATTATCAATTATCGATATATTTCATGCGTGTAAAACGTTTGTAACTAACTTTAGCGAGCGGTATTCCAAGAAATGTGCAGTACTAAATGGCAGTCATTTACGGACACAGTTCTTTTAAAGTTGACTCGGTTCTCATGTCCGCGGTCATTCACAGAAACCGGAAGAGACTGTCAAAACTGTGAAAAGTGATAATTCGTTACGGATGGTATACGAGGAAATTATTGGCGTCACATTTAACGTCAGAATCGACATTAATAAGCAGGAAGTAGACGAAATTTGTGCAGTCAATGCGGTTTTCCTGTCGCCGGAAGGGTAACTGTAATTTTTTACGAGCCTGGATGTTTATGAATCATCTATGTTAACATTTAAGCGAAACCCGAAGACGATAAAAACGCCGTAAATAGAGTTTGTTTCAGTTTATGCTCAGTGGTTTCGTTTGTGTGATCTGTTTCCTTGTAGTTTGAACTTTACAGCGTCCGTAGATTTCATACTAAAGTAAATAATTCCGTTTACTGTTCACACTTTATGTAGTAAAATTAATAGCTCTTACTTTTTTGTCTGTATAATAAACACGCGATACCGAAGCGAAGCGGTAATAATTTTCGATCAGGTGTTCGATGGGATAATGAAGGCAGAGCTGTAATAATTTTCCGTCAGGTGTTCGTTCGATCCTACTGGAGAGAGATTTCACACGTTAACGTTAATAGCTGTCTGAATTTCGGCTCCTACCTGACACTTTATACAGACGTCAGAAATGTGTGTGTTTACCCGTTTCCGACCACCACTTAACTCCAGAGAGTGCGTGCGTTTCAGAGGACGTAATTTTGTAAGCAAGAGTTCTGATCAGTATTTTTCAGTAATAGTAAACAGTTTTGTCTTTCATGTTTCTGTTGTGTAAAGTCAATACACGATACTGTTCGCTGAGCGATAATAAATAATATTTTTTGAGCCAGGAATTCAATTCCGATTGGTGCGATTTTCCACATTCAAAGTAACAGCATTGTGTTTACCTATAGGCTATTGTAATACTCGCGTTATGGTTGTTTAACTGATTAACTGAATCGGTCATACAAAAATTGTACACGCGGCAAAACACACACACACACACACAATTCACGTGTGTGCATTTCTGAAGATACATTTCTGAGGAGGCGAGTGACGTATTTACGCGAGGCAAATTCACTGCCTCTGTGATTAAACCGGAAAACGGTCTCAGAAACGATACCGACTTACGTTTATTGCGTTTGGAGTTTCGACATTGATTTTCAAGTCTGCTTTAAAGTTTCCGTTTGCAGTTCATTTTTTATCAGCGTCTTTGTAACCGCTTCCGCTACTTAAAAATATGTGATTTGTGAATATCTGAATTTGCCAGTTTTCACGGTCTATGTTATGTCCAAGCCTTTCGTCTGTACTTATTACGTTACTAAACTATGGTTACGATAGTGCAGTGTGTCAGTGACCCGGTAGTTTTGAGTGTGTACCTCTACCCCTTAATAAATATATAGGCTTTTATAGATATTATCAAATATAATTATTTCTATATAAAGGATTTTTAGTACTTACAAGTACACCTCTAGGTATTCCAGTCGGTGATTTTCTTAGTTTTTCATCCTAGATGCATTTCGGAACAGTTGTGTAAACTTACTTCAATCGGAATCATTTAGTAAACTTACATATATAAAAAATTTCCACCGTGTTTTTAAGTGTTATGTTTTATGTACCTGAGTCGACGACGCTCACCTGAGTGGAAATTATTTATATATGTCAGTTTATCCAAATGATTCCGATTGAAGATGGAACACAACTGTTCCGAAATGCATCTCGGATGAAAAACTAAGAAAATCACCGACTGGAATACCTAGAGGTGTACTTGTAGCCTAAGTAGGCTACTAAAAATCCTTTATATATAATTAAAGGTATTCTTTGACTGTTTCATAAAAAATAATTATTCCTGTAGTAGTCTTAAGTAGTTTTAAGGTATTTTATTGTTCAATTCACCTGACATGCGTTTCACTGGATATCACTATCTTCAGAGGTTTAGGTTTGTGAAAATATGTAGGTGTTTGCATTGCAAACCTCAAAAAAAGGTACCGAAGACAGGTGAATTGAAACAATAAAAATACATTAAAACTACTTGCAGAAGTAATTATATTTAATAGTGTATATAATATTTTACAATACTGCAAGAAACTCATCAAGTTACTTCTACAGAAATGTGCGCGCGCGCGTGTGTGTATGTGTGTCTGTGTTCTTTAATAGAGGAGAATTCTGTCAATCACGAAATGAAAACTGCGGAAATACCTACGTGTAAAATCCTTTAAATCGCAGTAATCATTGCAGCAGTATGTGAACGAATGTTGTGGCGTTGGTTTGCTTTGCATGTCTTGACGCGATCGCGTGTCGACTCGTAACGCAGGTTTTACTGCACCAACACACACACACACACACACACACACACAGTTTTATTGCCGGTGTATATTAGTGAAATGTCGCTGTTAACTGTAAACGCTTACGTGCTAGCCGCTCTAATGTCTATAGCGACTTGAGAGCATGTACGAGTATAGTACCAGTATACTCGACATGAGATTAGCCTATAGGCACGCTGAAGATGGGTTATTTAAACTTTATAGACTGCATACTGATAGTGTTTCCAACGGAATAACGAAATCCAATAGCTCTTGGAAGTATGGCTGTAGGCCTACAGTATTTACAATCATACCTTCTTCTTCTTCTTCTTCTTCTTCTTCTTCTTCTTCTTCTTCTTCTTCTTCTTCTTCTTCTTCTTCTTCTCCTTCTTCTTCTCCTTCTTCTTCTCCTTCTTCTTCTTCTTCTTCTTCTTCTTCTTCTTCTTCTTCTTCTTCTTCTTCTTCTTCTTCTAAGATAACCCACCATCCCGTTTTACTTTTGTTCTGTCGTTTTTACTTGTGGCTGCATAATAATAATCATTATCATCATGATAATCACCGTTATCACTATATACCCCAAGTGTTAGACCCATGGCCTCCTTCGAGTAACGTAACAAACTTTTAAAGAGGCGATTTCGCTCTGGAAGGAAGACCTCATCGCGAACAGTAGTTGAGTCAACAAATTACAGGCTACTGTTCTACTGAACAAACATAAATATCAAAAAGTACAAAGACAAAATAACAGCAACGGAAATGGACCAACTGGAAGCGGAGCTGTAGAGTCTCAAGAATGCGCAGGATCCCCAGTGAAGGACTAACGCTGAGACGCTGCTGATCCCACTTCGCCACATTAAGGAAGGAAGATTGTCAATGGAGAAATAAGAGGGAAAGGGGTGTTCATTATATATTAAAAGTCTTATGTTGAAAAACAGACTGTTATGATATGGTCAGTGGCGGTTGGTGGTTGAAAAATTACTGCTGGGAGTTGCAGTTGGGTTGGATGGCATTAAATTGCTGCTGGGAGTTGCAGTTGGGTTGGATGGCATTAAATTGTTTTATTCTCTGAATAGAAAATGTCCAAGTCTCCTTCCCTCCAAACAATACACAAGGAAAGCAAAATAATGCAATTTTAGTCTCACACCCACACAACCACGAACATTTATTGTATAATTCTTTTTTAAATTTACAATTAAATATTACACTGTTACACTGTTTTTTTAACACTATTACACTATATTACAGTTTGATTAAAATTTGAAAGGTCTAAAGCATTACAAATTCCAACCTGGCGCACCACGTGTTATTTACCAACAAACAGACTGGTGGCGCCGTGACGTCCAAGCGGGGTCTGCAGTCCCTAATCACACCAAGCGAGCCTATGTCGTTGTAATAGGAACACCCGAGTCTACGCAGCCAGAGCACTACTCAATTGTATTTCCCCGTTTACAAAGTGCGTGACAGTTGTTGCATACACCGCGGCAAGAGCGTGTACACTCTTTGCTTTTCAATCGGCAAATGATTAATTACAATGATTTGTCTTGAAAAAACTATTATTAGTTATTTTTTATTCATTATTCTGTAATTTAAAATACAATTCGGGATTTAATGGGGGGTTGTGCAAGCTAAGGACGGGTCGCCACTGGATATGGTGACGTAAGGAGAGCTGAAGGATGTGGTGAAGGCATCGTAATAAGGAAGGAAAGACGCGTGGGCAGGCACACGTAGTCGCGGTGTGCATACGGTACACGTATCTAGGAGGCGTTGTTGACACACTCTTTCCGCATTGTGTGCAGCGTTTCCGTCGGTGCGGCGGAAGGCTTTCGTCGCTAATGTATTCCGACGCCGCCGCCCCGCCTGCCATAAGGTCATACAACACAGTACAGTGGTAACATTTGATCATAGGCATTATCCAACTTCTTCTTCACTTAACCCAACCCTCTCCCTCCTCATCGCCATCTTTTGCTTCTTTTTTTACTTCCATGTACCTACCGTAAGGAAATGGAAGTATGGTGATGAGAAAAAATCGCGTTCGAGATAAGGGCTGATTCACATTGTACTACCGTTAAAACATGAAGAAAAGTCATTTCTCGAAAAGTGGCCGTGTAAAATTTTTTCTATGCCGAATGATAACTGGCGCAGATTCAAACAGAATCAAATAATTTTATGCATATGTGCCTGAGTTGTAGAGGACTCGAGGTTTATTGATTTTGGTGAAGATCGGTTAAGGAGGAGGGGTAGTTTACCGGCAACGTTTTAAAAAAGTGCCCCGAAAATAAAGTCATATTAATCCGCTGTAAAGTGGTAAATGAAGTGTCTATAAATGAAGAGGGTAGTTGAAGGGGAGGGGCGATTTTTTGAAAATTACTTTGCTGATATAAAGTAAAGTAAGAGTATTTAGTTTTGAAGGGTAAGATACCGTAGCAATTGCATAAGATAAAACTTACTCTATGAAAGTGTAAATATCGTTAATGGTGGGGATCGGTTGAAGAGGAGGGATGATTATCTGCGTAGATCAGATTCTTTATAAGAATAAAGTATGTAATTTTTATAGATAAAGTGATTCGAAAATAACACTATATTAAACGACTACCCCATAATAACAAAAATATCTATAAATTGTGAAAATAGTTTGAAGGTGGGGGATGTTTTTTTTTTTTAGTAAATGATTAAAAAATCTTGAAAATTAAATGATTTTAAATATAAATCTTAGAATATGGAAGTCATGTTTGGTTCTCCATACCGATATTTTTTCATATTTTCGGATTAAACCTATCACTTCTTTAATTCCAGATCGTTTCTCCTCGTCTTGCCTAAGTCGACGTCCCTGAAATACGTTCGGCTGATCGGTATGATTGCATGTCTCCTGAACAGGAAACCAGTCTGTTTATAGATTAAGACAAGTTATTGGACTGTCATCTTGAGGCTTCTCATCCTGCCTGATTTCGTGTTTGAAGATCCCTCTTTATCACAAAGAACTGGTCTCTCCTCATAGAAGTTACGATGCCTCTTCCGCAAACTAAGTCGTTCGAGGTCGTGCATCGTCGCCGCTGCAGCTACCGTTGAGGACTAGCTTCTGTATTAGCCCGCCGTATACACCTTGTGCTGAAGTATCTTCTCCGCTCTCACCACCATTATGGTCTTCGTTTGTATCTATAGATAGAGAACAGCGCTGTACCAGTGGAGGCTGGTGTTATGGTTGCAGCATTGCACAACCACCAATATAAAATAGCTAAACTACAAAATAATATACGAAAACATCAAGCAGCAAAAAGTATCATAAATTTCAATGGAGAGGGTATTTAGATCCTACGCGGTAATGTTCGCGTACAATGCAAATGTGGCGCGAAGGCTGGTGGTTGTAGGCCGTTTGCAACAACTTCAACAGTATATGGCAGAGCTTACTACACAAACGTGGAGGACGTGGGGGAGGATATGAGGCGCAGAAATTTACAGGGGACTGACGGAGATTACTGGCGGGAAGCGACGAATGTGTGTATATATATATATATATATATTTATATTATGAAGACCTTTTGTCTATCTATCTATTTTCTGTATATAATGATAGAACAAATCTTACTTACCCGTGACTTTTTACTTTACCTGGGCGCCAGAACAAATTCCAGATACAAATGACACGGATTCAGCTTAGCTCAGAGCACAGCGACACACTATCTCAGGATTCGTTCAATGAGTGGAATATTTACGGGGAATCGTTACAAATAACTCTTAAATAATGTTGAAATTTGTTTAATTAATGACTTTGTTATTGAATTAATTTCCTTAAAAGTTAATTTAATGACTTATTGATAACATAAATCTTATTGGTTAATGAGTGTGCTTGAAAAGTGAAGATTAAAACGTCCAAACGACCAATTGCTCTTATCTGGTTGATTTAGGGATTTATATATCACCCAAACCAGTGCTAAAGAACGGGTCTGCAATAATTTGCACGTTTAATAGTACACCTCACTCTCCATTCAACACTCCTATATTACTTTATATCTAATCTTAATAATTAAATATAAAATTTGAATTTATATAGTGTCTTTTAAAAATGTTTATTGATTTAATTATTTATTTTGTTATTTTATGTTCATTGATCAGTGAATATATTTCTTATCTGATTGATGCGTCGACCGTAGATAGTAATCAGTAGAGATACTCCTTTTGATGGTTCGGCTCAGAAGAAATGATGTTGACCAATAACGTTGACTGATGATCCTGGACAATTACAGATGCTGTAGCTACTCTGGTGCACAGGTCACTTCACTGTTAATTAATTATTTATTTATTTATTATTTAATTAATTAATTAGTTATTACGCAGCGAGATTACTTACTGAACTTTACTAGTTCCTCTACTACTGCGGACCACTTCGCGAACTGTTTATTTTAATAAATACTTTGCGTTGTTTGTGTAATTGAGATCGTATTTAACACACGTCTTGCTTATTTAATGCCCGAACGAAGAGTGATCAACTCCCTCATTCTGAGTTAGCGTCTACTCTTAATACATGGTTGTGATTGGTTGTTCCAAATAAATCATGTGTTTTCCATTTGAAACAATATCGAACAGGTCGGTCAAACTCTCCTTAACAAGTTTGAGATGGTAGAGAATTTCTGGCTAATTTCATACTTCCGTTGTTTGCAAATCGTTTGATTACAGGTATTTGCAAACGTGTTTTCAAAGATCTGACCACAGAATATTATTGCTTTGGTCTTTCTCTGTATGTGTGTGAAAACACCTAATTCGTACCTAGCCTAATTCTCTAGTTATATCTCTTGGCGTTCTTCTTCTGTATAACTTCTTTAAATGTTAATTATATTAGTTGATATTTTGACTACTTATAGAGCTTTAATTGCTGAACACCATGCAGGTTTCAGAATTGCCGTATATTTATTAGTTTTGAAGATATTGCAGTTTTAATAAATAAAATTAATTGAATAAAATGTCATGTCTGTGCACGCGTCAGTAGTAGCAGTGGCGAGGTTAGACAGAGATGGCTGTGATTATTCCCTCTCTCTCTTGCTTACGCCGCTAGACTAGCACAGTTTGACACTTTCATATAACGATCTGATAGGTCGACTATATGAATCGTTATAATATATATATTGCGACAGTGCAACCATATACGGTACTGTGCATTGCAAAAATAATTAATAAAAATAAATAAATATATGGTTGATAAACATGATTCAGATTGCAAGCTGGATTGTTTAAAATATAGGGAACAGTACAACTCATGCATGTACACGCATATCTGGCCACCTGTCGCTAGCTGTGTGTACAATGTACATGTGTATTTAATATGTGTGTGTCCGTTCCTGGACAGTAACAACCCCTATTCAAATGATGTTAGATTTTAAGTATTATTTTACTGTAATTATAAGAAAAATATGTACAATAATGTAAAACAAAATACACCAAAGTGCGTAGAAAATAAAGATGCACAAAGGGTTATAAAACCGTGAGAAAGTGACGTAAAGTGAAAGTACAATGAATTAAAAGTGAATAGCTCTCTGAATGATTACAATAAAGAAGTGTAAGTTACATATAATAAGCATATAAAATTAGCGATCGATTGAATATCGTGTAGTGTAAAACAGACTTTGCAATTCGCGAAGATAGGCGAAGCTAGTGAATCGAACAAGAGTGGGAGTAAGGACGCTTTCGACAAACTCTGACAAGACAAATATTGTTCAGACAGGAGCTTTTGCACGATGTGGCTATAAATACCAAGTCGCGCTAATCAGCTCTCTTCTTCTTCATTCAACCGTTGCCGCAGGAGGCTATGTCAGTCAGAAACGCTGTCTCGAATCTACAATAAGCGTCACAGGATAGACTGGAATTCAAAGCAGAGGTCTATGAACACACTTACAGCCCATGATGTGAGGAGAAACAACAGTTAAGGAGTACATGCAGTGGAGTCCTGGAAGAGGACCCGAGAACCGAAGGACACGGATCGAGGACCGAAGGAGGACACACCGATAATGTACCACATCAAACGCTACAATTGAAAGACAATAATTAAAAACTATAATGAGAGACGTTCGAACTGTTGCTATAAGTAATTAAATTGTACATAGTAGTGTAAAGACAGATTGTTAATTTAGAATAATATTGCATGTATGTCAATTAGGATTTGAATATAACGTAAATGCTATAAGAGCAATATCGGATTTGAAATTGAAATAATTTAAAGTAATTAATAAAATCTTTATTTGGTAAAAGAAAAATGCATATGCAGTAGAAAAGAATTAAAACAAAGTAAGATTAAAGAAATTGAAATAAAAGTAAATTCATTGTTGAAATAAATTGGTAAGCAATTGCAAAGATAACCACACCGAATGAGTAAGCCGAGAGCAAAATATTTGATAGTTAAGATTAGATAATAAGATTTCTGTATAACCTGTTTAATGTAAATTGTCAACCAGAAGTCACATGCAAAACATCGCACAAGCGAAGAATAATGAATTTTTCTATTTCCGAAATAAGTAAAGATGTTGTTAAATAAATAATGTAAATATTTAAAAAAACGTATTACGCTTTCTTGTTATTACGATTACATCTAACATCATTGTTATGTTATATTAGACACATGCAACTTAAATTAAATAAATTTGTATTGTTGTAATATATATAGCAATATATACAGCGTCAGAGGATTATCTAGTAGCGAGACACTATTTTTCACGATACTGATTGATGACTCGTTGGTCACTTGGTGAAACATATTTGTACTAAGGTTTTAAAAACATAGAAACGCTTAGTAAATTTCACAGTTTATTATTTACCACTGTAAATTGTTTCAGTCTATTAAGGTTTTATCAAAGAGATCATAGAAACAATATATGTTTTTACATGACAATTTATTGTTTTTATGATCTCTTTGAGAATACCTTAATAGGCTGAAACAATTGTCAGAGGTAAATAATAATAAACTGGCACTTTTACATCAGCGTTTGAGTCGCCGCGGTTGAACCGCGGCGGTTTAGGCGCTGGTTTGTGATTACTTTTACATCTGCGTTCCAACCACCGCGGTTGTTATTTTGTGCGGTTTCTATCGTCGAGTTTCATGTAAGGTATAATAATTAGAGAAGTTATCCATAGATATTTTTGAACTATTACAGAATGTCTATAAAGACATCTGATGAACTTATAAAGATTAAAAGTGAGGAAAGGAAATAGACGAGGATTACGAAAGCCTACTGAACAGAGAACCAGTGAGCGGTTCAGCTCGTGATGTAAACGCACAGGTTCCAACACACAAGACATAATATAAGACAGTGCGTTGAATCTACAGTGGTCCGACCGCAGCGGTTGAACCGCAGCGACTCAAACGCTGATGTAAAAGTACCCTTTACTAGGCGTTTCTATGTTTTTAAAACCTTAGTAACACTCTATATATAAAACTCAAAGTCTGAGGATTTATGGGTACTGAATACAAATCCACACCGTTACACCGTTGCCACCAAATTTTGCACAGGTACCCTTTGATACATTCCGAAAAATACTGTCTAACTTAGAATGTGATATTTTGCCCCGTTCGCCCTTTTAATTATGCTTTTTCGTTGACGCGTATAAAGATGTCAACAAGACCAGAATTAATTACCATAGTAACAAGTAAATAAACAAATTATATTTAGCGGCATCGGAACTGTACCTTTATCCGTTCCTGCAGTTTTTAATGTTTTTAATATGCGATTGTATCGATATATTTTGTAATTTTGTTACAGATACGTCTATACATTTTGTAGTTGTCTTAAATGATTATAAAATTTATGTTTATACGTATTTCTGGTATTTCTGGTGATGCAATGAATAAATAATGAAATACGACTACTAAAGATGTCAACAACATAATGGAGACCAGAATTAATTACCATAGTAACAAATAAATAAACAATAGCTGTTTAGCGGCATCGGAACTGTACCTTTATCCATTCCTGCAGTACGTTTTCGATGTTTTATATAATATGTGATTGTATCGATATATTACGATGTGGAAAAGAAGAAGTGTACTAATTGTAAATTGTCCGATTACTTAATGCAAAGCGGAAATACGTGTTGTTTTCATTTGTGAGGTTAGGTGACAACGGTTTTTGGTTTTTAGTTTACTGCTGAAATAAATAAAAGCCATGGTTGAGGAAAACATAACGTTTAATGTGTTGTACAATGCTTCTAACACAGTAACACTTAAAATAAATAAATTAGCGTTTTTGATTTAACAGGTACTTTATAAATATCTCCAAAGGCTTTATAAACGAGTACTTTTAAATCTCCAAAGGGTGTTGCACCAACATAATAATTTAGTAGGCTACAAGTTAAAATAGTACAAGTGTTGAAAATAGCTTTGGAGAGAATTTGTACAAAATTGATATACGAGGTGACAGAACGCCATATAGACATAGACAATAAAAATTATATTAAAATACTTATTAAAAGTCAAGTATTCGCGTGCGAAGCCGCGGGTAACAGCTAGTTTTTCATAATTCTCTCAAGTTTATGTTAGACTAGCGTACGATGTATTTAATATTTGCACCAAATTCTAAAAATCCAGTATTACGTACATCACCTTCAAGTTCAATCTCTTCTTCTGTGTCTCAACATCTCGAAAAATTTACCAGTTGACTTTTCCGTTCTCAGCTAAAAACATACCATACATTTTATAAAATTGCCATACATTTTTCAAAGATGCTTGGGCCACATAAAAATGTATCGCAGGACCTCATTTGTGAATATGCGTTACAGATTCAAGGGCATATCTCTTAAGATTATTCCAAGCGTAAATTACTTGTGTTTGTGTAACGTAGTGTTTGGGATTGAGATGAAAAGGAAACCACAGCCGTGAAGAAAACCCAATGAGAATTAGTAAACACAATTAGGTTGTGTATTGTTGCGGGCGCTATTGTTGTACAGATTGCTGTATTGTTACGTCATGGTTTGCTCCGCTCCGCTCTATAACACTAATTAATGCCCCTGTTGCTACTGTTATGGTTGTTGTTTCGTGACCCGTGGTTGCTACGTGGTTCAGCTGTACTGTACACCCTATATCTTACAGGCAAAGTGAATACCCCGGCACTCTGTACAGCGTCTAACACCTTTAGGCAATTTATGATTTATGAGATAAAAGATTCTTCTACTTCAATTGCATACTTTGCTTAGGCAATCTATATAATGGCTAGGCACTGTGTAAAATGTCGGAGGTCAATGTAGGCTATACAATGGCGAAACGTTTTCATAATAAAAGTTTGTATTATGATTTTATTTTTAGATCGCCGCAATGTTTTCGTTCATATGAATTATTTCCCCACATTGTTAATTTTTTAAAAGATTTGTTTCAATAAAAATAAAAAAATCATATAATAGGAAACATAAGTTAGTATTGCAAAAATTACGAATTAGGCTTACTTAGTGTGGTTTATCAATAATTTTTACTGAGACTGAACAAGTTTTGCCTTGTTAAAGGTCAAGATGAGTGTAATATAAAATACAACAAAACGTGTAAATTAAAAACAATATAACATTGTATTTTCGTAACACACTCTCTTGGTTTCTATTGTTGGACCTTTAATAACTGAATATCGCAAAAAGGTATTTGACTTCGAATACCATAATGACTTCGAAATACTTTAAATTATACATTGCAAGATATCATAATGATATCGGAATGAAGATATCAGAGCAGAACTCGAAGTAAAGGACATAAATAAAATTATTGCAATTTACAGAAGACAATGGTGGGATCATCTGCAAAGGATGACAGAGGATCGATTGCCGACAGCGGCACGGATAGAAGAGACGTGGGTCGTCCGAGGATGAGATGGGTGCCGGAACAGGTTGATATAACCTAATCCTTGAAGAGAAAAAAAAAATTGTCTCTCATATGTACGGTACTTCTTTATTATTTTATTTTTCCTTTCAGAATGAATTTTTTTAGAGAGAAATCATATCAAACCGTGATATATATCATTTCACCGGATACGTGATATATTTTTTCGCTCTCTGTGTATTTCTAAAGCTTTGGTGTAGTATATTTGATTCCGTACCGACTGGTGTTTCTTACAAACAGTCTCGATATATATATAAAGCAAAAGCCGATTCGGATAATTCACCGTTCGCTAAAAGGAGAAAAAATCCGTGTTCGATTAATAACCTTTACGCCGCGCGTCTCGCCATTCCAGCCGGCACCGCTTTTATTGGATTTGAAAAGTTTCAAGTAAAATAAATGAG
This sequence comes from Magicicada septendecula, assembly GCA_034769895.1. NCBI lineage: Eukaryota > Metazoa > Arthropoda > Insecta > Hemiptera > Cicadidae > Magicicada > Magicicada septendecula. Next base: position 483,916,346 of record CM068371.1, on the reverse strand, counting down.
ACTCAACGCCTTCTCGGAAACGTGCGCGCGAGAAACGAACAGCTGTTCCGACTCGACTCTCTCCGTCCCTTCCCGTCAGCTGTTTTTCTCAGTTGAAATTTAAAAATATGTCCTGAGTCAGAATACCCCCGTCCCCCTGCTCAGAACGCTCTCTCGTACAATCCTTAATCCTGTAATACGCTGGTAACCGTTTTTTTTAATTTTTTTTTTTTTTTGTTGCCTGCGCTTGATTTGTTGGCGCGAAAGGGGTGTTCAGGATATAAATACACACGTGAATCGTCCAGTCTTCGTTGGCGGTGTGAATTGTTGTCGATCTGTTACGAACAATACCTCTTTGGATAGTATTCTTTACGAAGGATTACTAGGAAAATACGTTATGTTTCTTTTTAAGAATTATGTATTAAGTATGGAGCTTTTTTTTTGCTGTTGGGAGGCTAAGAACGTACGGTGCGATATTAAAAACAATAATTATTTAATTTAGTTTGCCGACTCCATGCAGTGTAGTAATTCAAATTCATTACTGAAAAATACATTGTTCAGTGCCATGGAATGTTTACTAAAATTTGATTACGATAATATTTACCAGATGTATGTTAGTTTTTACCTTTTTTTTCAGCCTATTCTGCTCTTCGTCTTCAAGTAGAGTGGATTCGGGGGGATTTGAAGTTTTGTCTTTATACTTGACGTTGACTTTGGCAAGTTCTTCTCCAGTTGTTGGCGTCTTCAAGTTTCTGTGTGAAGTTCTGTTAGAACTTAATACGTTGTTAGAGCAATAAGTACTTTGCTCGTCGACCTATGCCGCCAAAGTGATTGGTTATCTCAACGTCGGCAAGGGTTACACCACTTAGCAAGGTCCACCTCGTGCAGGTGAAAGCGGGAGTGGAGAAGGAGAGGCAAAGAGGTTTCTACTTTATCAAAAACCTTATAATCCCATGACACTCCATTGAATCCCCTCAGAGCTTCACAAAATTCTATTTCCAGTTATTGTAAGTAGAAATTAGTAAACTAGTCAAACTAACAAAAACTAGTCAGAAGCAGTCGGTCCCCAAGAATGCAGGTACAGTACACCCGTCTGGCCAGTTGTTCAAGTAAATTTATTATTATTATTTCGATGAATTTTTGTTTGAGGAAAAATGTTTTGACATGTCTGGACAAAATACTTCGAACTAATCGTTCTGTAATCGAATATTTACTGAAGTTTTTAGTTTTGCAGTACAGAAGTACATTATTATACAAGTACTGTAATTACTTATTATACAAGTCGTATCATTAAACATCTTGTATTTTTAAAGCTTCAGTCGTACCACCCCACCCAAAGGTAGGACCCAACTTTCGCTCATAGACAGTAACGTCTTTTGACATTATTTAGGGTTACGATACGTCCTCTTTTTCCCGGACACGTCCTTTTTTTAGTGTGAAAAACCTGTCCGGGAGGATTTTTTTTTTAAACACAGGAAAATGTCCTCTTTTTTTCGTAAAACTGAAAAATGTAGTCACGCGCAAGAGCGCTCCCTGAATCAAAGAGAGCAGTAAGTTAATGGTAGAAATTGTTAAAAGGTATAATTTGAGTACAGTACAACTTTAAAAGTCTTTCATGTGTTCAGGTCTAAGATTATTTATTAAAAAAATAAAAAGCTTTTGATGGGAATCGGTTCATATGATAAATACCAATGGCTCCACAAAGACATAATTGAACATTTAGACTGTGAATCCGATTCAGACTGATTAGTATTAAATTAATTATTGCTATGATTAAAAATAAATATAGCAAATATTGTTTTCCTATGTACGTTCCGCTTCTAACTAATAGTTTTTTAAGTTTTCTTTGTAAAGATTTTCTTGTTATATCACAAAAATTAAATTGTACATTGTATAAACTGTGCAAAATTGCTTAACTTAATCGTGAATACCTTCTTATCCATAATGTACTTTTTTCCCCCGTAAAGTAACGGTCATGCTGTTGAATTTTCAGGTTGTCCTTTTTTTTCACCTAGGTCATATGGTAACCGTACATTATACCCAATGATCGTAAAGACGCTGGACGTACAATGCACAGACCGAATATCGTGGAGGATGTGACAGCGAAACACGTGTTTGAAGTGACTGGAAGCCCCGGTGATGTTGGAGCGGCGCATTACAGTTACTCGGGACATGTTTTTTTTATTCTCTGTAAAATTCCACTGTTTGCGTTGTCGTCGGCTGAACCCTAAAGAGAAATACTGCACGTCGACACCTTTTAAAATAGTTTTGTGGACCACAACAGAAGCTTTTTTTTTAACTTGAAGTTGGCGGTTTGTGGGTATAGATGTAGATGTATTGTTTCCGCTCTTAGCTTAAAGCTGATGTAAACAAACAGGCATGCCACATCTGAAACGCTATTTGCTACTTAATTTAGAGGCGTATCACTCTGACAGAAGGAGTACAGACAGGGTACATATAATATTGGTACTGTATAAACACACGTAATAATTGTAATAATTTGTCCTGAACAAAGTAAAATTTGTGTCAGACCGACAGTGAAATATTTTATAACATCATTTAATGACTTTTTTTTATTAACCGTTTAAATATCGCAACAAACAAAAAAGTAAAGTTTATTTAAAACGAAAATAGAAGTTGTGATAATTACCAGCGTATCGAATTCTATCAGTTACTGTCAGATAGCCTTCCATATCTGTGTCTAAACTTGTAGCATCACTGAGTCACCGTTATTATTAATAAGATTGTTCGTTGTCCACAACGATGTCGGTAATGTGGGCCAGTTACCAGAGGTTATCATCTTCCTTCATTATATGTTGCACACAATGACTCCACTTGCCCACCGTTGTTTCATTTACCGCCTTTTGTATCAACCAGCTAATGTTGTGTTGTGACGGGCAATATATCCTTTCAACTGACTACATATTAATTCAATAGGATTCAGAATACAGTGATAAGGAGGAAGTCTTAAACGACGTGCCCCGACTCAAGCGGCAAGATAACTGTCACATGACTGTACAGACATTCTGCGCATGCGCGTAATACATTACTGTGTGAACAGTGTCAACGCCCCTGACCAATAGCGTTTCAGATTTGCCACGTGGGTTTGTCTACGTCAGGACTGAACTGAGAACGGAAAGAGTTCACACGTTTGTTGCTGATTGGCTGAATAGAAAAGGATACATTACGTAAAACCGGATTTTTCGGCAGAACGAAAAACAGTTTTTGCCAGATGTGTAATTCTGTGTAGGTACTCGTATTAGCCTAGTAAAAAGAACTCGGTTTTACAAAATTGTAGTACAAGTTAAAACTAATTATGACCTAGAATACCATAATATAAGTGTGTTATATATATATATATATATATATATATATATATATATTGTACTGCTGTTAAAATGCACACAGTACATAAGAGGTAAATAATCAATTTTAAAAGAAAAAAGATACAAAATTAATATTAAAGGGAACATATGTTTTAGAATGTAAACAGAAAACATTGGGAATATCGACTTACTCAATCAACATAGAGGTCGATTCCTATATGATGTAAAACCATATTTAGTTATATGTTCAGAAAATAATATATGAAATTGAAATGAATGTTATAAGAAGAGTGAAGAGTAATAAAATTATAATTTAATAAATAACCAATAGAATTACGAATATTAGAGGTAAAATAAAGATGTTTAATAAGAAATAGAAAAATGATATATGTTTTAATAGTTATATGATAAACAGATGTAAATAAATTAGGGAATTATCATAGTGGCAAATTGTTAAATTGTTAAGAATTTGTTTTTGTACAGTGATGAAGGAAATGTAGTACTCTTCAATTATATTTAATACAAATAACATCATTAGTCTTCAATTATATCTGATAAAAGAAACATTATTAGTCTAAAATTAAATATCTAATAGTAACTACATGAAGAATCTTAAATTATATTAAATAACAGTTGTACATCATAAAGTTAATGTAACGTGGAAAAGAAAATAAAGTAAAGGATTTTGAATAGTGATACCAGAGTTTGATTCTAATATTTAATAAATAAATAATAATACGAAAAATATAACAATATCCTTGATAGAACGACGACAGAAGAGGAAAATCTTGGACTGGAGAAGAGTTTAAATGGCCATAAAGGATAATTAAGTGTTCCAAGAAGATATCTGTGTTGCAGTAGTCCTGGAGAGCGGCATTCAGCGGTGAGACCAATAAGAAATTTGGGTGAAGAAACAGATTGCCAAGCTTAATATTGCTGTTGAAGAAAGGTAAACAACAACCAGAAGTGAATCCGTGGCAGCTGGAAGAATTCAGAGACGGTTAAGTTACATTAGTATGTTAGTTATTTTTTACATGGTTAATTATCAAAATACTACATATTAACTGAATCTGGTTTGGTTTAAAGAAAAGAAAATAATAGATACAATCGTAAATACGATCAAATAACTTAATAATCATTAACCCTGAGAGAAAGAGTTTCTTAACATGTACTGGTAAATAAAAAAACATAATAACAGTAGGTACATTTATTAATTGTATTATACTATTAAATAATTACAATACCTGTGTATTCTATTGTATTCTATCAGTAAAAAACAACAGTACAGATAATGGCTGATCCAATGTGGAGCAGATTTTAATTACAATACCTGTAATTAATTTACAGTACAATATTAATAAGACGAAATGTATAAAGAGTCTTATTTGAAGCATATGCACACATGGATCGGAAACCTAGAGAGTTTGAGGATAGTGAAGAGGAGCCATCTTGAAGATTTTGAATTTGTGGTACCTTTCTTCCACTCGTCGAAAGCTTCATCGCGGATTTCATCTGCGGAGCTTCATTGGAATATTCTTTACAGTTTTATGCTCAATGGAAAATGGCTGCCTTAGTATATTTTTCAATGTTTGTGGAATACCCTTTAAGGATGAAAAATGCTCATGTCAGTTATGTTTCCCTACAAGGTTTTGTGTCTCTCAGTTAGGTTACTGCATACGACTCCTCCCCCTCCTCCAGCATTTAATGGGAATAAAAGAGTGCTGTGTGGCAAAATTAACAAGAATTTAAGAAAAAGGTTTACCAAATATTATGCGTGGAGCATTGCTTTATATGGTGCAGAGACATGGACACTGAGGAAAGAGGGTGAGAAAAGATTAGAAGCATTTGAGATGTGGGTTTGGTGAGCAATGGAAAAAGTGAAGTGGGTTGATAAAGTAAGGAATGATGAAGTTTTAAGAAGAATATGGGGAAGAGAGAAGAATCCTGACGGTAATAGAAAATAGGAAAAGGAATTGGTTAGGTCATTGTTTAAGAAGAGACTGCTTGCTTACAACTGCTATGGAGGGTGTCGTAGAAGGAGAAAAAAGAAGAAGGCGTAGAAGAATGAAGTTAATAGATAGCATTAAAATCAGAGGGTGTTACGAAGAGACTAGCATGCGATAGGACAGCTTGGAGAGCTTTTACCATTATTTAAAGACCTGCCTTAGGGCAGAACACCAAATAATAATAATAATTTACTTACGCGTTGTAGAAATCTTTGATCGCGTTGTACGAACCTTTCTGCGGTAGTAGGCCTATAACGATTTGGACACTGTAAACCGTTTATGCGGGTACACTGTAAGCATTAAAGCTTCATTTCCAAAAGTTGCAGGACTCGACTCCCGAGATTCATGTCCGATTTATAATTTTCTCTTTTCAGTGATAGCGAAGTCGTTTACTCCTTTCACCAGTCGTTAGTTTAAAACTTCTACTGCTACAAAGTTATGACAGCCTATATTTTCTTCGAAACGACGTTTTGTTATTATTTACGACTTTCAAAATTATTATTTTTATGACGTGTAAAAACGCTTTCCGTGTAACGAGTAATACCGTTTACATTCGGTCATAAATTTGTAACCATTGTTGAACTGCGCTGTTGTAAAGGTGTCGAACACGTGACGTTTTTCAATTAGCGGTTTTGTTCGCTGCACCACTGTTTAGCACGTACGGTTTGCTTTGTAATACTGTAGTTTGCGTTTGTCGTGGGACCGACACCGGACACCCATCGTAATGCTCAAAGCTGATTCACCCAGACATGATGTTATTTACAAACAATACTAACAGTGTTTTACAAGACAGCGTGCTTAGTTAGTTTTTTTTTAATTTTTTGTTTGAATACAGCTGGATTGGAAAGAGAGAAGGTAAATAAAAAAGAGCTTTACACGCGTCAAAAGGCTGCTATGGAAATAGCAAGTCTAACAGAGAGGTTCGACATTGTTAGGGGAGCGAATGAAAAATACCCTACCATTATTGACATATTTATTTACATAGAAGAATGATAGGAAGTATTTTAAATTTAGAAGAGGGAGAAATCAACATTAGGAAAGAATTGTTTCCCCAGTTACATGTGACTTTAGTATGTAGATGAGACAGTAACTGTGAAAAAGATTGTAAAGAAAATTAGAAGATGGAGTGGAAGAAAAAAGGAATTAAAAAAACACGTCGGAAAAGGGAAGTGACGAGAATAAATACTGTAATTGTTTTATTTCTATAACTGGCTTAGAAAGAGGTCTGCGTTAAGGATCATGGAATTTTGATGACATTTTAATAGTTATGGGGGGGGGATTGAGTACCTGATTCTTAACAATAGTTACACTATTGTTACTACTGGTGTTTCACTAATTATATTTATTTGATGTGTAAAGTTACGTCAGTAACTGGACATGAGTAGCTCGAATGAAACTGTATTTAATTATTATTGATGTTATTTTGGTTAAAAATACCAATGATTTAAAAAAATATCGGTATGGAGAACCATACATGATTTCCATGTTCTAAGATTTATATTTAAAATCATTTTCGAAATGAAATATTTCCATAGAAACTACTTCTTTCTTCAGCCTTAACCACAGTGCTGTGGTCACTAACGTATACCACCTCGCGTTAGCTCACTTGATTTTCACTGATGATGGCAGTCGATGGTTTTGCAGAAAACATTGGACCACGGCCAAACAGCCCGGGAAGGAATTTTAACAACAGCTTAATTCTTTGTTGCCGATAACGTAGTACACATATACAAAATTATCCTCTCCCCCTTCAACTATCATTTTCATTTAAAGAAAATTACCCCCTCTCCCGCCCCGTATCCTAAGAGCTTTTGTTTAGGATCGTACCTCTTGTGTTTATTTGGGAGTCTCTTATCGCCTTTTCTAGTGCTAGAATATAAAATACTATGTAACCTATATTTTGGTGAAAACTTTGTACCGTATTCAGGATGTTGTTTTTATCTTTGAATGGCATCGTCCAAAGTAGACATTATAATGTGATGGGGAGATTCAACAGCGCCTCGTCTGATTCCTTTGTTTGTCTTAACTGATGCTGTTAATCACCTCAGGTAAGTGCCTGTATTGATAATACCAGAGGTGTTGTTATATAGGCTGTTGATAAGATAATAATGGAAAATCATGTGAACAGAGTTTCCCAAAGCATATGTCCAGGGTATCAAAAGCTTTTTGAAAATCTATAAAGGGAATATGAGTTTGTATAATGAATTCTCTTCTCTTCTTTATGATCTGCTTTGATACAAAAATGTTATCAACAGTAGAGCAGTGAGCCCCATCTGTTACTCGCAATAATGCTGTCTGCTATACCGTAAACCTACTATTGATTAATTTGTTTTGTTAAATTTCATTTTTTTTTTTTTTTTTTAACACAGAAACTGACTTTGTAAGATGAAAGAGTAGGCCTATATTATACTTGCATACAGTACATTTTCCTGTGTTGTGAAATTCGTTTTTCTTTGTTGTAGAGGCCTCGTGTAGAGGCCTCGAGCCGACAGAATCCAACACAGTTTCTTTTGGTCCTATATTTTTATTTGTTTTTTGTTGTTGTAACTTTTCATTAATTTAGTGTTTTGAACTCCTGGAAAAATCCTTTGTATGCCATACGTGTCATTTAGTTAAGTGTGACTAAATTATTATTATTATTATTATCAGTCCGACCGTATAATGTTTAGACATTTTCCCGAACCAAAGGTACAGAACTGATTGAATTCTCATCTTCCACTGCTGCCTGTCCATCCAAAGATCTGCTTCAATTTCCCGTTCCCTCAGTATAGTCTGAATTTCTTCTATCCAGGTGATAGGTTGTCTGCCTCTTTTCCTTCTTCCTGGTGGGGTCCATTCCATAACTCTCCTTGACAATCTTTCCTGTGCCATTCTTTTCGTGTGTCCATATCAATGTAATTTTTTTGTTTGGATAAAATCAACAATTGAATTTTTCACATTCATTGTGCCCTTAATGACTTTATTTCTAAGTTTCTCACGTCTGGATACTCTTGCCGAACGTCTCCATAAGTTCATCTCTGCTGTCATTAATTTTGTTCTTGTGCGTTTTAATAGTAGTCCAACCTTCTGAGCCGTAAGTCATGATACTTCTAACATTGCTTTTAAATATTTTGGTTTTAGTTTATGCTGTAATTTGCTAATCCCACAGGATTCCATTAATTAAGTGTGGCTTAATAATTTCACATTAATTTAGTGTGGCTAAATTAAATTACAAAAACGTCGCTTTAAATAAGCATTTCTATGTTGACGGAATCGGTTTGACTTAACGGACATAAGGTCAGCTACATCATCTATCATTAACAGTGTTACTTTCTGATGTAGGTCTGTTTTGTATCTCTTTAGCAAATTTCTGTTTTATTTAGTTTTTCTATAGGTGTGCGTAGTCTAACGCTATGCTCGAGAATGGCTGGCTGTGCCGGTGACAATTATGTTCGGTCGGGCGCTGTCGCCATTACGCGTCAATCAGTACCAACACAACGTTATTTGTGTACTGTCCTGTGTGTGTGTGTGTGTGTGTGTGTGTGTGTGTGGCGCTGCGCCAAACCGCTGGATTGCTGTGCTTGCACCGCACAAGGAATTATGGGGCTTTATGTAGGGCTACTACAGCCTACAGCCTATTGACTCCTACACCGTCTGTCACCTCATATCCTTCCCGTATTACTGTTACTTTATTTCGGCACGATTTAGATCGTTATTGAAGTTAAATAAGAAAAGAACTGATAACAATGAAGGTCGTGTGAGGCGTCGTACTTTTTTGCAATATTTATTTTAGTGTGTATAAACACACACATGGACACAACCAGTTTATTCTTATTTTTCTTCAACTTCCTAGTTAGGAGTTTGTCCTGTTGTATAACAACGGTCCTACACCCTGTTCCTCCACCTCTTCCTTGGCCGGCCAATGCTCCTCTTTGTGTTTGGTTGGCTATCTCTTGGGAAGTATGGTGATCGCTAAAAACGTCGTGTTTTAGATAAGGGCTGATTTTGATTGTACTACCCTCAAACATGAAGAAAAGTTATTTTCCGAAAAGTATGTCTGTGTTTAGAATTTTGTCTATGGTGAACGATAACTGCCGCAAATTCAAACAGAATCAAATAAATTTTTGGATACGTGCCCAAATTATAGAAGACTCAAGGCCTATCGATTTTGGTGAAGATCGGTTAAGGGGAAGCGGTAGTTTACCTGCGACGTTTTAAGTTTTAACAAGAGTAAAGTATTTAATTTGGATAAATAAAGTATCCTAAAAGAAGATCATAATAATCTACTGTAGAAAGGTAGATGACATATCTATAAGTGAAAAGTGTAGTTGAAGGGGGAGGAGGTAATTTTCTATAAATGAAAATGATAGTTGAAGGGAGAGGGGATAATTTTTTATATGTGTACTAGGTTATTGGCAACAAAGAAGAAGTTTGTTGTTAAAGTTCCTTCCCGGGCTGTTTGGCCGTGGTCCAATGTTTTCTGCAAAACCAGACGTTTCGGCAGTGCCATCGACTACCATCATCAGTGAAAATCGAGTGCGCTAACGTGAGGTGGTATTCGTTAGTGACCATAGTACTGTGGTTAAGGCTGAAGAAAGAAGTAGTTTCTATGGAAATATTTCACTTTACTTTGTCAAATTTTTCAATTTATATTTAAACATTTTAAATATAAATCTTAGAACGTGGAAGTCATGTATGGTTCCCATACCAATTTTTTCTCTAGCCTTGTATCATCCATTATTGATATATTTTCATTCTATATCCTTCTTCTTTCCGCAATCCAATCTGTTACATTACTCGTTTCCCTTGGCAACCTGTCGTACCTTGTCTTTCCTAGAGTACCCTGCATAGAAGTAGTCCCGTCAAGGTCTCTCACTTTCACTACTTCTACCTGTCACCTCCACGCCCCTCGCCCAGCGTTGTTGCCGGCTACTACATTGTGTAGCGTTTTAGCAAAACAGTTCACTGTTTTCCGTACAGTAAACTTATTTAAAGTTTTACTGTTTTCTTCATGGCGGTTATCCTACAGACTGATAGTTGTCTGAGAACACTGACCTTGCCAGCTGTTGTCTCATTAATTTTTTCATACTCACGGTCTTTTCCCTTTTGTAAATGAACCTGTTTTTGTTCTCTGCACGGTCGTTCCTAAACCATATGGTTCGGAAGTTCTGTTAGGTGTATGCACACTTTTGGTATGCAAATTGAGTGTACCCTGTCGGCATGTCTTTTTGGTAAATATTGCTGTCTGACACTTTTATGAATGCCTTTGTCATTTTTACACTCCCCTCAAAACTGTACGTTTACTGGCCGTGCTACTAACTTTCTTCCGTTGCACAAAGATAAATAGCACTGAGCAATTTCTGTAAACAAAATTGTCGCTGTTGTAGCAAAAGCCAATCCCATTTCAGTTACAGTACCACGTATATGTACCCCATATTTATAATATATGAATAAGGAATTTATAATTTATTTCATAAGGAATTCGTATTGTTTTTTATAAAATTATCCTTATTTTCTTAAGAAATTCAATTCGTTTTCGCGTTTATACATACTATTATTTTTATGCTACTTGTGCATGTAACGTCTTATACTAGAGTGCTTATTTTTTTACTTAATTATTAATGACAGCAGCGCAGGAAAAAATAGAATATTTTTCGGAGTCAGGAATAGTGCGATGTTTCTTCAATAATTAAACGGGTTTAACGATAGTTATGCTAATTTATGCAAAATTTAATTATTCAATTAAATTATAAAGTGTGACTAGTTAATCTGATTATGCAAATATAATTAATCAATCTAATCACTGAATGTAACCATTACTAATTAGCATAATTAGACTCTATATTTCATTGTTATTAAAAACAATATAAAAAAATTTATCAAAACAAATCAATTAACGTTAATGTCTTTTGATGTTAAGGTTGGAACAATAATGAACGCATAAAACATATATAACAAATAGAATGCTTGTTTATTACACATTACTCAAGTTAACTTCCGAAACACATATATAAATCATTACCTGAAAATACATTCAGAAACATATAAAACATAAATCACAATATAAATCTGTTTTCGTTGATGGCTGAAAACATAACATACAACATGATAAACATACACAAAACATAGACAAATCAAATATTATTCACCCTAAACTAATGCGTTCATTATGTGTCTCAGATGAGTAGCTTTTATATTCATAATATATTTAACATTATCTTTACTAAATGATTATACAATTTCTCAAAGGTATCGGTTCTTGGAAAAGAGACAGAGCAGCAGTATTATTATAATATTAAAATCATGAAGACTTAACTTGTCATATTGAATATCCAATATTCCATCGGCGAAATTTCCTGCTTACTGGTGACTTCATGTGTGGTCGTTCCGTTGATTGGATGTTTTCACTATCACTTTGAAACTCGCGATGAGAATTCACTCGCGGCGTACGTGGTGTGGTGTTGGTGTTACCCGTCTTTTACTAACAGTTTATAGAGTTCTGTGTGGTGTAGATACAACCATCATTAGTGGGTTGTGTTCAAATAAAATGTCTATTACAAAGATGCTTCATCTAACTGTTCATGTTCTACTTAGCTTGGTCGTGAATGTGCGTTATGTTATACACTTGTGTTTATGAATATTGAGTTCTCTTATTGTTCACGAGTCTGCACGACTAGAATAATGAAGTCTGAATCATGTTAAGTTTATGATACGAATCACAATGTCTGAAGTTGATACACAGAAGTTCTATTATTGAGATGTCACTTCACTTGCTAAAAGTTTCTAAGTTCCATAATGTCGAATAATGAATAATACTTCAATGTTTATAGTACTGAACTCGAAAGTATAACGGTACTTAGATAACTTCGCACGTTCAAAAGTTAAAGTAACTAAGTAAATAAATGCGCGATACTGCTGTAAACTTGTGTAGAACTGAGTTAATAAAACTGAGCACAAAATTTTATGAGACTGAGAGACTCACGTACTCTGCAAACGGTTTTTATCAAACGTTTTCTACCACAATGCAATTTTCTGTTTTCCACGCCTTCGGTTGTTCCCGATAGGTCCAAGACTTCCTTCCACTTTGAAGATCTTTGGTTTTCGACTCCCTGATTTGCTGCCCTGGTTGTCACCAGTTGTCTGGTCACCTGGCTGTCAACAGCCCTCTCCACTTGCTTCTTCGGAAGATGCTAACCTCTGGTTGGCTGTTGAACATCCTTTGAAATACACAGCGAAGGACTTCGCACTATTTCTAAGAATATAAAGTAATTGTTCGCCTGTCTGTCAAACCTTTGTTTCGTGAGTTTCCAAGGTTTGCTGTTACTCCCTTGCTAACAATCCGTTGCGTCCTGTTTCTTGTTCAGCTACCACCCCGTTTTTTCTACCAATTAATAACTTCTTGCTCGCTGTCATTCTGAGTTGCCTCCACGATTTCTCGTCGTAAATATAAGTTGTCACTCTGGCGTTGTTTTCGTGCTGTGCGACATGGTCGTATGTATTCATTGGGTATTTGCTGTATTGTCTCTGTACTGTCGAGACCTTTCTAAATCCTTTGTCAGTGAGTATCTCTTTTCTTACGTTCACACGTGTTGGCTTAACCCTACAGCGTCCTTTCGTTACAATTTCTGCGTACTTGTATCACTGGACTCTGCTCTTTGTTCGGTTTGTTGTGATGTCGTAAATTTGAGTTGAGTTTGGTCTGTCAAAGTCGATCCCAATTTCCTTTGTTGCGTTAAGTCAAACGTTGTCTTATTGTCTCGTAGCTGGCGTCGGGTTGACGTGTTCTTAATTGCCTTTATTTATTGCTCTGGTTTGGGTTGGTGAACTGACTGTGTGATAATGCACTGCTCGATCAGAAAATTTATAAACCTGAAAATTTTTGATCGCTATACGGGGCAAGCTTAAGACACAGGATGCGTACGAAAATTCGTCCAAACAAACTAGCCTATAGCTGACGCGTCGCATTGGATGTTATGTATAAGTTATGGAAAGTAATTGTTAATTAATTAATTATTAACACTGTATTAATTGTGATGTAATTATTATTAACAATTATTAATGCTATAACAGTGTATTCTAATGTATGTATTAGAAACTTTCTCACTGTAAAGTGTTACGTAAAAAAAAAATGTCTTACATTACACTGTCTTACAAAATCAGAACAACTGTGTGATACTCGTAAGTTTTAACAAGATTTCTACTTAAAATAACATTAAATTTTATCCATAAAATGTCTGCTGTAGGCATCTATTAACCTTCAAAATGTGTCGTTGTTTTTTCAGTCTTCTGTTGTCATTGATTTTAGAGTTTTCAACAGTTTAAAGTACAAAAAATTATTTTAATTGTGATTTTAATGGAAGCCCCATTGACAGCAACAAAGTAAATATTTAATTAAAAAATCGCTTTGTTATATTCTTTACATTAATTATAACTCTTTTTGCTACAGTCCGTTTCTTGATTTATATAATATATTTATTATTTGTATTGAAATTACCTCAAGATATTTTATTTTCCTTACTAGGAACATGTTTCGAGAGCTATTATGCTCTCATCTTCAGCCTTCGCGATTCTGCTTCTAGTGAAGTACCTATGTGTTGGTCTGTCGCCATTGTGGTCTCCTGTTGGTTTCTGGTATCTCAAAGTGGTATTTTTGTGTGTGATTGTGGTGTGTATATTAGTAATTTGTGTATTTTCGATGTTGAGTGCTTTGAAAATTGTGTCTTGTTTTGTGTTGATTTGTATTTGTTCGGTATTAGTTTGTTTTGTGTTTTATGTTTGTATATTTGTAAATTTTCCCAAATGTTCATTATGGTCCCTTTGTGTGGTATGTGTTTTATTACTGTCATATTGGTTATGTCTGGGAATTCATGCCCGTGTTTATTGCCCGTGTGGCTAAATTGGATTTATATATTTCTGGTTTTTTGTATGCATTTAGATGTTCAAAATAACGTTTTTTCAGCTGTTTTTTTGTTTGCCCTATGTAACATTTATTCCAATCTTGGCATTCAATTTTGTATATACCGTTAGTAGTTGTATTATCTTTGTTGTGTGGGTTATTTAGTTTTTGTAAATTATTTTTATTAGCTTTGTATGCTATTTTGATATCTGTTTTTTAAATAATTTTGTTAGCTTTGTCATTTTATTGTTTATGTATGTGAATGTGGCCCATTTTTTGTTGTTGTTATTATTTATGTGTTTTTTATTTTCTATTTACACACATACCACACAAAGGGACCATAATGAACATTTGGGAAAATTTACAAATATACAAACATAAAACACAAAACAAACTAATACCCGAACAAGTACAAATCAATACAAAACAAGACACAATTTTCAAAGCACTCAACATCGAAAATACACAAAATACTAATACACACACCACAATCACACACAAAAATACCACTTTAAAAATATCTTTACATTAAGTAGGCCTACTTACTAGTGTAGCATTGTTCGAAAGAAAGGGAAACTGTTGCTTAGTGGCAACGCTGTAAGCAGTGTGACCTTGACGGTACTAGTTCCATGCAGTTAACTTAGTACCTTCCGTAATATAGTCATTTCTATAGTTTGTTGTTATCTTTGATGCTGATGCTGTGTCCGGTTGGTCTCTGATGCATAGGATATTTTACTGGACGTGTAGTGCTTTTGTAAACCCCAGTTTTTGCTTCTTGTGCGAGACATTTATTATTCCGTACAAGGTTACTCATGCATCCAGAAATTCTTTTTGCATCAATTGATGTTCTATTTCTTCATTTGCCCTATTGTTACCTGTAAGCATATTGTAAGGAGCAACGGACAGCCTCGGCACTGGACACAGTTGGTTTTGGTCATATATTTATTATATCTGGTTTCTTTTGTAACTTTTCATTAATCTAGTGTTTTGAACTCGTGGAGAAAATCCTCTGTATGCCATATGTGTCATTTAGTTAATAGTGGCTAAATCAAATTATAGAAACATGGCTTCAAGTAAGCATTTCTGTTTTTCGATTGAATCTATGATACAGGTTTTTCTTCGTGTCATACAGTGGACAGTCTCGATTATCTGAGTTAATATGGCCCTCAGCTACCTCGGATAATTGGGAAAATTTAAAAAAATGACACTAAGAAAAAGAATTTTAATTTTCTATACTGTATGAATTCAGTAGCAAATTCACTAAAAAAAGAAAATAATTTTTTTTTTTTTTTTTGAGCGTCTGATGGCAGTCTGCTTGTGACTAATATTCGCTCTTTTCCTCGCTACGATGTCTTTTCATCTTTTTAATACAATAGGGGAATTAGAAATATCGGTATGGAGAACCATACGTAACTTACATGTTATAAGATTTATATTTAAAATCATTTTACAAATGAAATATTTCCATATAAACTCTTCTTGCTTCAGTCTTAACCACAGTACTGTGGTCACTAACGGCTCACGTTGGCGCACTCGATTTTCACTGATGGTAGCAGTCGATAACACTGCCGAAACGTCTGGTTTTGCAGAAAACATTGGACCACGGCCAATCAGCCGGGGAAGGAATTTTAATAACAAATTACTTCTTTATTTCCGATAACGTAGTACACATAAAAAATTATCCCCTCCTTCAACTATCATTTTCATTTATAGAAAATTACCCCCTCTCCATTCAACTACCCTTTTCATTTATAGATATTTAATATACCTTTCTACAGTGGTTTATGACCTTCTTTTCAGGATACTTTATTTATCAAAATTAAGCACAGTACTTTACTCTTGTTAGAACATAAAACGTTACAGGTAAACTACCCCTTCCCGTTAACCGATCTTCACCAAAATCAGTAGGCCTTGAGCTCTCTACAATTCAGTCAAGTATGCAAAACATTATTTGATTCTGTCTGAATATGCGGCAGTTATCGTTCGCCAGAGAAAAAATTCTACATACAGACACTTTTCGAAAAATGACTTTTCTTCATGTTTTGATCGTAGTACAATCACAATCAGCCCTTATCTGGAACACGATTGTTTTCACCTTCACCTTATGGAACATAGAAGTAATAATACAATAATGAGGAAATTAATTTAATTTACTCACAACTTTCAAAGAACACAGCCGGACGAAGACACAAACCTATAGACACAGGTGTGTGGGTAGAGACAGGAAGAGATGGATGGACGATTTTTGAAGGCGAACAGACGATGATGATGATGATGTTGATGATGAAAGAACGTAAACTCTCGCGGCCGGGGTTGTCAGTACTATTCAAATTATTATTGTACGGGATATTGTTAGGCCGTGCTCCAATAGATCTAATAAGCAAATTTCAAGATGCTGGCGTTTTACATATCTTTGTTCCCGTACCATTGATGAGGTCGTCGTCTACACGCCCGGAACCTTTGGAAATTTCCATGTAAAATATTATTCGACCACGGCTTAATGGTCCGTGTAATAATAATTTTAAAATTATTAACCTATTATATTGATTGCGAATTTAATAAATCACGGTATGATATTAAATATTGTGATACAGAGGCTACATTAAATTATCCAGATTATTGTAGAAAGATTTTTGGCGAATAAATTTGATACTAAGAATACCTTTTTTTTTTTCCTGTGTGAGTGTACAGAAGTTAAGTGTTATTAGAAATGTGATGACATAACGAAAAGAGAACGGAGTCATTCTTTCTTATAATCACGATCGGAAGTCGTAAACGCGAAAATTCGGACCAGTATCCGTGTAAACAAATAGTAATGAAACACTATTGCCAACCCTTCTCACGATGTTTAAAAAAAAATTACGTTTTTTTTTAATGGTATTTTGTTTTACTCTAAACACAAACTTATGAAATAAATATACGCAGAACAAAGAGTGATTATATCAAAATACAAAAGTGGTATTTGAAACCAACCAAACGATGTCCTTGAAAGCGGTTGAAGAAGCAAAAGAGTAAGTAATAAAAATGTCGTTTAGTTTCTAAATGAAGTAAGATCAGATCTTTCCGAGTGAGCACGCGAATGTGTTTTTTCTTAAACTCATTATTAATTTCATTTTTCATTCCTAGTCTCGTTTGTTAGTAGGAAAAAAAATACTAAAGAAACGGTTTTTTCCTTGAGTTGCTTTCTCTTTCTCTCTCTTCGTCTCACTACAAAGTTTTTAATTACAATCGAGACCGGTGGAATGTGAACCTGTTTTTTTTTTCGGTCGTGGAGTCGACACTGTTCTCACAGTCGCTGAGTTGACTTCTTTGAGTGTTCATTGGACCCGCGTTTGTGCGTAGGCTTTACTTTATTGTGACAATCTTAAACCTTCTTTCTTTTCTCTCTCTTATTTTATCTGAGTAAAAATGTCAGACGGCTCGGGACTAAATATAAACAACACCAACAATCATAGCGATCGCTGTTTACTTTGGTTAAATAAACAACGTTGATATTCTAAACAAAACTCGTATATTATAAGGAACACTTAATATTTGTTATGCCCGTGGTTGATCTGCATACATTTCCACAGCCTTACTTCACACTTTTATTACGTAATTTACAGAATTCCAGCGACGGCGACGTGAAATCTTGTTTAAACATCTAAACGAAATCCTGTTTTAATTAAATCTGTAAAATATGTTTAGTTTCTTCTTTTTATACCTTTTAATAAACGTTGTTTGTCGTTTAAAAGAAACTTTTACGTGGGCTCTATCTGTCCGCAGTCGTTATATATAATAATAATTATTATTTATGGATTCTCTTGTTCTCCTTTGCCAGATAATGGTGTTTATACAGAGAATTACTACTTCCCTCGAGAATTTCTTAGCCAAAATTTTCTTCACAGTAGAAAATGTCATGATGTATTTACGTTTAACAATCGACTGTTGGAGCTTAGTATAGGCCAGTGGGTACGGCGCTTGCCTACTAATCTAGAGGTCTGTGGTTCTGTTCCCGGGCTGCGCACCCCTCAGGTATCTAAGCCTGTAAAATGAGCGGCGCATGTAGAGTGATTGAAGCGGTGCGTGGAAAAACTACACTTTTTGATCAATTAAACTGAGATAGCAACCTCTTCAACTGAGACAGCAAGTTCGATCACAACCCTTCATTTAGTTTTCATTGACATTCAAAAAGCCTATGTACCGTTAGCTAATCTGTGGACAGCTTTAAGATATACTAGCATCAACCCCATTGTCATAAAACCTATACAAAATTTGTATAACAATTGAATATCGAGAATAAAAATAGGAAAGAATTTGTCACCAGTGTTTCAAGTGACCAAAGGCAGCCAGGGATGTTGTCTATCACTCACGCCTTTAAAAATTTGTACGGAGAGAGCAATAGAGCCTTGGCGAAAATGTGCAGGAACATGGGAATTCCACTTGATGGTGATACAGTTTATTCATTACAGTTTGCTGATGACCAATTACTTTTGGCTCAAGATTTTGAAGACATAGAGTACATGGCTAGAAATTGATACAGGAATATCAGAAATTGGGACTCATGGTAAAAATGAATAATATAAAATACATGGCAATAGGTCATCTTCATCAAGACTTATATTGGAGGAAGACATGGGGAAGATTTCATATACAGAGGAATTCAAGTATTTAGGGGTGCAAATTACGGCCAGTGGGAAGCAAGACAAAGAAATACAATCCAGAATTAATTTGGGAAAGATGGCTATATCTACTATCAGCAGTTCACCTTTGTCACCGAACACGAATGTGGTGACGTATGCCCTCCACTGCACGCATCACTGTAATACTACACATTTAAAATACGTTTAACACAGTTTCGCTGTGGCTTGACTGTGTCTCACAAGGTGTTCCTTGTAGCGAATAAAAAAACACACTTTAACAAAATATTCAATAAATTACACTTACATATAATGTACTAAAGTTCAGATCTAATACGCACACAGCATTACAATTAATATGTCTTCTGAACGTCTGAACAATGTTTTCAGACCCAGTAATACCCCACCAACACAAGCACGCACTATCATTCAGTAGTCCCCCCCCCCCGCTCTTCAGGCGTCTCTACACCAAAACTGGTGTGCGTACAGTGCATTAAATGGAATCCTGTGGGATAAGCAAATTACAACAGAAACTAAAATCAAAATATTTAAAACCATTGTTAGAAGTATCATGACTTACGGCTCAGAAGTTTGGACTACCAGTAAACACACAAGAACAAAATTAATGACAGCAGAAATGGA
This sequence comes from Magicicada septendecula, assembly GCA_034769895.1. Lineage (NCBI taxonomy): Eukaryota > Metazoa > Arthropoda > Insecta > Hemiptera > Cicadidae > Magicicada > Magicicada septendecula. The sequence goes on along the minus strand of CM068371.1, from coordinate 483,896,899 downwards.
CTTTTGGAGACGTTCGGCAAGAGTGTCCAGACGTGAGAAAATTAGAAATGAAGTCGTTAAGGACAGAATGAATGTCAAAAATTCAATTGTTGATTTTATCCAAACAAAAAAATTACAATGGTATGGAGACACGAAAAAAATGGCACAGGAAAGATTGGCAAGGAGAGTTATGGAAAGGACCCCACCAGGGAGAAGGAAAAATAGGAAGACCATCTGTCACCTGGATAGAAGAAATTCACACTATATTGAGGGAACGAGAAATTGTAGTAGATCTTTGGATGGACAAGCAGCAGTGGAAGATAAGAATTCAATCACTTCTGTAATCTTTGGTTCCGGAAAATGTGTAAAAATTGTACAGCCGGTTTAATAAATAAACTGAGATAGCCATTGTGCTCATGAATAGTATAGACGCAAAGAATTGGCAGAAAAAGGAAATGTTACTAACATTTTCAGCCAGTCAGAACTTCCTGGTTGCTCAGAGTCGAGCGATAGAAGGGAATAACTGCCATAATCGTTTCCTTTTCCATTAAGGTTGTCCGAGTGGTTGGCTCAGCCAAGTCTCAGATGGCTATTATGTACACAGATTTATTTTACTGTTCTGCGGAAGTATTCAGTTTGTTTGATGAATTAAATTTAATATATATGGGTTTATGAACATATTTTTAGTGTGGTCATATTATTCATTAATGTTGGGCGACAGTAATACAAAATAAGTAAAACTTTCTTTTTGTGTTATGTGAATGAGAATATCTTTCAGTTGACATTACATTTGCTGGTATGTTAGCAGTGGTACCCGTACAATGTCCGAACAAATTTCTCTTCCTGCCCTTGATGATATCCAACATTCTCCTTTTCTCTCCTACTCTTCCAAACACCTGCTCTCCTCTTCTTTCCTCAGTGTCCAAGTTTCGGCCACATATAAGAGTACGCACCAAACAGAACACTTTACCATCCTTTTTTCTCTAGTTTATGTTCAGTGGCCCGCACAGTAATATTGTTACGACTGTCTCACTGATCGTCGCATGGTACAGTGGAAACAAAATACAAGACACCAATAAAGTCGCTAATCACCAGCTTTAATTATCACAATAAACAGTTTGTAATCAACAAGTTATTCAACAAGATTATATTCGTACAATAATTCAAATTAAATTTGTCCACACGCAATAATAATGTCAACTAATAGAGACCCGCACATTATCACTTTTCACTAATAGCCACTTGAAACGCACTGAGTAATCGTCCGAAGTAAACTGATAACTATAAGCAGCAGGCGTGGGCTATTTATAGTCTGCATGGTTCCATAATATGCGTCCTTAACAAGCACTCGAATATTCTAGAGGATACTTCAGCGCGGCCTTGGCAGAAACACACACCGCTGTCACACACGTCGAACACACGAACACCACACTATCGAACACACGAGAACGTTCATCATTACTTAACATATTTTCTTTTGTTAAGCGCTTCCAACGGCAATTCTACATTTCACCTCTTGCTACTAAACATCCCAGATATTTAAAAACTGTCACTTGCTTAACTTCCTCATTCGCCTTTGAATCTGTACAGTTCTGATCAATTTGCTTATGACCACGCTTTTTGTCTTCTTTACATTCGTTTTAATTCCAAACTCCTCATTAGTCCTACTAAAATCCCTCAGCATTCCATTTAATGTCCTTTCACCATCAGCAATCAACACTGTATTTTCTGCAATACTGATGCAGTCTATCCTCCTGTCAGCAACTTCAACTCTGGTTCGCCCATCAAGACAATTGTTTATTATTTCTTCCAAGTTGGCTATATATTGCAGAGCGTGAAAAGCGTACAAAAGAATGCCGCACACCTTTGTTGATTTTGATATTCTTTGTCCTTTCGTTCCCAAGTCTGACTACAATCTTCTACTGCCGAATGGAATACATTTTTCTTTACGTCATGTAAATTTGTACTTTTTTTGGACGGTATTTTTACTCTCTGATTGTGCGTTCTTTTCCAATACCAGAAAAAGTACCCAAATCAGAAATTTGGGAAACATTTTACGTAGGCTAATTTAGAAGAAAATCTTAAGCGAGCGCATTTAATATATACATTTCTTTTTTACTGTAAAAGCAAAACCTATCATTTTATTGCTACTGGTTGCTAGCAGGTCAACTGTAGCTTCAGAAGGTATCGATTGGAAAAAAACGATGTTTATAAATCGACTCATAAGTAAGTAAAAAACGTAACAATTCACTTACACAAGTAGCTGCGACAGCAGAGTGCTTTACGGCTATTGGTGCAGTAAAATCCGTGTTACGAGCTGACGACCAATCAAATCGCCGCAACACACGCAAACCAAAGAAATATCACTTCTTTGCACATTCGATTCCTTGTATTCTTGCAACAATATGTTTTTCGTTTTTTCTTTAATCGTATGGATGAATGAATTGTCACCACGACCGCGTTTCAGCGTAACTTACGGAAACGATTAAAATTTTATGATAAATATAGCGCCATTGTTAATTGTACACTTTTCTGGCTACGCATTTCACTTTTCACAAGACCAACGGCTTTAATTTTAAAATCTGGTTATTGCATTTTCAAAACTTCTCTTATTATCGCATTTTATATAATTCTTTACGGTTAGTTAAGTTTGCATATTATGAATCGACTGGCTTCTAGATTAAATCACACAAACTAATTTAAAAAAATTTTATCTCTCATAGTTTTAATAATAGTAGGCCTATTACTATTTTGTTTTCCTTAAGAAATATATTCGATGAAACTGCACAATATACTGTATTATAGAAATATGATATATTCGATGAAGTAGTTTTGATTTTGAAACTAAACAGTCCGAAAAGTCCAGTTTTCTAATTTGTTTTGTTTTTATTGTTATTAAAGTTTACAATATTTATTACATTGACAGCACCAGGATACAGTGAGCAGTGACAAGTTGAGGTTTATTTACGTCCTTGTTGTATATTTATGTCCTTGTTGTGTATTTATGTCCTTGTTGTGTATTTATGTCCTTGTTGTACATTTATGTCCTTGTTGTGTATTTATGTCCTTGTTGTACATTTATGTCCTTGTTGTATATTCAATTCAACAGAAAACAATCTTTCATAGGTCCAGTTAGCTCTTATCGTCCCATAACAAGAAGAAAAAGGGGTAGCATTAAACCGTGATGGAGCTGGTGTACAGAAACTGCTACACTGCTATGAGAGACCTCCAAATCGCAGATATGAGGCCAGAAGACGACAGGCACTGTAATGGGAGCTGGAGTAGATGTCTACAGATGTAATGGGAGCTGGAGTAGACGTCTACAGATGTAATGGGAGCTGGAGTAGACGTCTACAGATGTAATGGGAGCTGGAGTAGACGTCTACAGATGTAAAATAACCCGCACTATATTTATATGTATGGGCCCTGAGCATTTGTCAGTCCATCCACACTGTAAAACTGCCTTGTTTTAACTATGTAGTCGCTGGAACTGAATCACGTGCAGTAGAAACGTGTATTAAATTAGCAGACAATAGGTTTGAACGAGGGAGGCATAAGGGCAAGAGGGAGGCCAAGAAGAAGATGTGTGATGGACGATATAGATGAAGATATGAGAAGACTGGGGGTCAGAAGGTGGCGAAGAGTCGCACAGGATAAAGAGGAGTGGAGGCACGTCATTCTGGAGGCCAGGGCTCTTCATGAGCTGTAGCGCCGTGGAGTAGTAGTAGTAGTAGTAGTAGAAGGTTTGAACGGGAGTCTATGGAGCCGCCAATGAAGGGGATGGGTATCGAGTCGAGTACGCGAAAATATGACAATCGGAACCAGTATAATGAAGCTGATGAAGTGTTAGTAATCAGCCAAGCTGGGGCGGTTGTGTAGACAGAGAAAAGAAAGAACAACAGGAACAGCCTCCAGAGGGTTGTAATGATCGAAATTTTAAAAAAATTTTAATTCCTCGATCAAGTGACACGTTCCCACACTCAAGTCGACGGACACAAGCCCAGGTCGTAAATAATGACGAATCGAGGGCACGTCAAACCCGACGACAGAGCGAAGACAAAGAAAAAATGTCTGAGCACTGCACACAATGAGTATTTCAAGGCGTCACTGACAGCTAGCCGTTTGTCAAAATTTACAGCACCCAACAATCTGAAACAAAGACTTCGTCCAGCTGCCGAGTTACACGGAATCGAGATGGAACGCCTGCTGTGGAAGCAAAGTGTAACTGCTCAATTATGAAAGGCTTTACTATGTTACAAAGGAAGTACAGAGCAATTTTAACGGAGAGATAGACAATAGACGTAACTCAGTGAATACTGCCAGTGTACCCTGCACAGCGTGAAAACACATTCTTGACAGTTTACTGAAATTTACGACTGGAAAGTAGAATTTCACCGAAATGAAGACGACGAAGGGTTGATAATCGGCGGAACGAACGTCGTGGAACTTAGACAATTAACCAAGACCTGGAGTCTGTTAACAAAAGCTCAGTCAGAACCCTAGGGAAAGTCTAAACAAAGGATAACAGAAGGCCATGAAATTGTCCTAATTTCTTAGAATCTGTGCTACGCTCGTCACATGAAACACTCCGGGGATGACGACGACCAACCAGCATCAAGCATCTTCTAAGAGAGCTCGTGGAGAGAGTAGGAAGGGTTCGGCCGACGAATCGTGAAACAGTGGATGAGATCTACAGAAGGGTAGGAATTTGTACGACCAATCAAGAGCCCTAGGAGGCGTAGAGATCAAAACTTAGACTTATGGGTAAGATGTTCCAATAAAACTGTTTGGCGAAGACGCGGAGCAGGCAGTCAAGTAGTTAATCGAGAGTCAGTAATTTTCAATCGGGCAGTCAAGTAGTTAATCGAGAGTCAGTAATTTTCAATCGGGCAGTCAAGTAGTTAATCGAGAGTCAGTAATTTTCAATCGGATAGTCAAGTATTCAATCGAGTAGTCAAGTCGTTCAATCGAACAGTTAGTCGCAGTTAACAGTCAGTCGGTAGTCAAGAGTATGTAGTTAATAGTAGCAGTTGATAGTCGCAATTAATAGTCAGAAGTTAGTGCGTACGATAGACAGACGATTGATTATGTCGACCGACCGGATTCACTAATTTGTAAATTCATAAGTGAACAAAGACATCGGTATAGTCACACTTATACACAATTCTGTGCGGAAATATAAACTATGAGTGCGTACGGGACTTGAAATCTCAACTGACGCGCACATAATAATATACTAATTAACATTTAAAGTAGAACAGTGAGTGTCACCTCAAACATTCTCACATCATAACGTATCACCATGTTGAACAATTAGTTGAATAAACTATACCAAACAATTAAGCACGCAGTACGCGATACACCCAAAATAGACGGCACAGTTAACCATGTACACAAATATGGCAAACTTTCAGAACAATTCAAGTTAATGACAACATTAACACCTCACTATTTGAACTCCGGACACTCGACATCAGCGGGTTACCACAATACCATACACATGACGGGAGTGGAGATTTAGTGGAGTGAAGTGAAATTATCAGTGCTCTGCGTAACAGTGATTATGATCTTCGACGAATCATCTAGAAAGTGTCTTCTCACGACGACGGAATTGGATAAACACTCTCAAAGATAAGCTTTATGTCTACTTAATCTTAGTAGTATATACTACACTACTGTTCTGTTGCCTCTTTTCAAAGAACTAACCCCAAGAGAATAATTACATATGAGTCATATGAATCATAAAATCTATAAAATAACACTAACGTAATTCGTTATCTGAGAAATAATGAACGCATTTTAGGTAGGAATAAGTATAATTGTTGATTGTTTATTATTCGTGTATGTTTTATATATGTGCATTATTTACTGCATTTGAATGTACCATGTGTTTATGTTTCAGGAAACATCGTATAAATTGAATAATTGTATTTATATCATGTGCTTTAATATGTATGTAATTTGCAGGATATAGTTACTTACTTCAGTAAGATGTGTAATAAATAAGTAGTTAATTTACAGTATTCATGCGTTCATTATTGAAATTTCACCTTTGTTATTGATGTATTTTCATTCTAAGTATTACACTAAAAATCTCATAACTTATGCTAAACATCAATGGATACAATAAACTCGACCATTGAAACGTCTGATTAATAGACTCATAAAATCGTATTTAATCAGACACTGTGTTGAGTCAAATCTGACGAATAGAAATAATTTTAGATATATCAATTTTAACGTATTACATAAATCTTTAATTAATATGATTCATAATTGTTGAGTAATTAATCCGCGCAGATAATTAGCACAGATTAATATTCACTAGATGTAAATGGTTTACACAATTAATTACCACAGATGTAAATTATATTTACACCACTAAATGTAAATGGCTGCACAACGCTTGGCATTAAATGTAAATGGCATCCAGCTTTAGGGCGAGATACATATGAGAAAGTGATAAACTCACATAAAATACCACTAGTCCCATTTACTAAATGTAAATCATTTATATCACGATTAGCATAATAAATAAACCCCATTTATGCTAACTATAAATGGCGCCCAACGTGGGGCAAAAGAGAGCAGACAGTAGTATTTAGACTAATTACAATAATATAGTACGTAAGACATTATTAAATAAGTGTAAGGTTAGCTTGACTGGTAAATGATAACGCGAAGCAAGGCGAAAATGGCTAGCGGTAGTTCTGATAGCATGGACTTTGACGTTAACAACCAGTTAGGCGCACCCGACACCAACGAAGAAAACTCATCAGTCGTCGAACCAAATATGACGGAGGAGACGTCAGAGGTCAGAGCGCGGGGACAGGAGTCACAGCAACCACAAGAGTCCCAGCAATCACATGAAGAGGCATCGCTACGTTCATTGTTGATGGACTTCATGCGCACGAATAATGAAAGCTTCAAGATGATGAATCAGAAATTCGATCAGAAATTCGATCAACATAAAGAAGAAATTAAAGAAGAAATCAACCAGAAATTCAATCAAATTAATGAAAATTTTAATAATTATAAAGAAGAAATTACGCAACATATGAATGAGCAGTTCAAGCTGTTTCGTACAGAAATACGTGAATACAAGGATACCTGGAAAGTGGATGGAAACGAAGTCCAGAAGAAGCAAGAAGAAGTGATGAATGAGAATTACGAAGACGTACGGAAAGTACAAGACACTGATAACACTGTTGATTTTACGGATGTATCAGCTACTAAGAAATTATCAACTATTCGAGCTAACGTAAGTTCAAGAAACAAATGGATTAAGAAGAAAAACGACTTTGTTCCTTTGTATATGAGGAAGTGGGAAGAGGAGTATCCAGACGTGGATAAAGATAGTAAAATTTTACTACCACCAGGTAGAACGCATAAAAGGTACAAATTAAGAAACGCGAGAATAGATACGGCATCAGTGAATTCTATGATGAAGTATCCAGCTTGTGAAATAAGCATAGACCGGCGAAGTAGTCGAGCTGCATCAATAAGAAGCATGAAGGGAAAGTTTAAAGTTGAAACAAATACCGCATGTTATAAGGCTAAAAGCAAATTTACACAAGCCATGGATGACATGAAACGGAAGGACCTACAAGATCCGTATGCATGTTCATCATGGACAAGAAACGTCATGAGGAAGAGGAGAAGAAGAATCTCTACTAGACGACTTAAAAATGTTGTAAAGGATCGTGATAGTACTGGAGGAAGAGTCCAAGCACTCGGGGTAAGATCTCTTAGGAACCTAAGAAACAAAATTTTATTATGTAAACACACGAGTAGTAAACTGACTGTCGAACAACGGAATTGTATACAGACTTGGAAACGGCGGCAAAAGCAGAACGGCGCGTGTTTACTTAGTGAAAGCTACTGGAAAAAGCGGCAAAAACTACTCACTGTATATGTGAGCAATGGAAATACGGTTGCGAAGGGTTGTCTAAGCCAAGGGAGGCAGTTTAAAGCGTGCTGGCCTGAGGCAGACCGACAAAAAGGAAAGTGGGACACACCTCTCACTCACTCACATAGAACGAGACGGAGAATGGTCATAAATCTTAGGCGCGCAAGTGCAGCACATTGTAGCGGAATAACGGGGACGGCCAACCAGCCATTGGAAAAAATATGTTACACAAAACCCAAGGTCAAACACCTTAATGTTTACAAACAAAAACGCGTGCGTTAGTAACAGCACGATAGTGACGGGACATAAAAGTATGTCATCACAAATGTAAATTAAGAATGAATAAATGAAAACGTATTAAGAAGACGATTTTAAGAATGTTTGAAAATGTAATGATGAAATTAGATAGTACTGAATAAAATACATTAAATACATTGGTTGTATGGGAATACATAAACCAAAGAAAATAATTAAAGATGAATATTGATGAATGAAGAGTAGAAGATTAATGAATGAAATTAAAACAAAGCCACGTATGAGCTTGTACAACATACGGCAAATTAAAGTGCATTAAGCGTATCATGAGCCAGCGAACGGAAGTATAGATAACACGAGTGGTAGCGACGACTCCCGGCGACCAGCAGAAGACATAGTTTAGGTAATTTGCTCGCGCGGCCAGTCCAGCTAACCAAATAATGATATGCATTTTACTTGTTGTGTTTAGTCTGTATTTCAATGCTAACTGTGTTTGTGATCAGCACATAATTGTCATTCGTTATGTTAATTAGACGTATAAATACCAACATATACAGAAAGTGATTTGTGAAATGTACCATGTGTCAGAAGGACAGTGTAATACTATGACACAGGACACCAAAGACGTTAATAATTATGAATAATAACTTGTTAAAATGTAGAGACTCGAATAATTTGTTTATGTAAATAATAATTCAAAATGGACGATTGTTTTATAACTTTAAGAGTATGCATCACGAAGTATGCTGATTCCTTAACTATTTAATTAATATGTATGTTTCTTTTACCAATGTAATCATTTATAACATGTTACGAATTGACCATATGTATATATTTGTTAGTATCAACTGTATTCTAGAGACAGTAATGACAAGTTTAAAAGTATTTTATTGCTATATAGGTCATCGACATAAGATCGATTAATATAATGGGTAGCTAATCTACAGCTTATCTAATACATTGTGTATAAAGAATAACGAGACAAACTGTCAAATGGACAAACGTCCATGTCTTAAATTCAATTATTTACTCGAAATCGTATTGTACAGTCCGCATATGGACAGACAAAGTGTAAAAATGCGTTCATTCACTCAGATGTGCGGCAATAAATTCATATGACCATATAAAACATTAAGATGGGGAATAACAATTAATTGCTTCCTATGAGAGATAGATGTCAGTCAACCATGTCCATTCCGAAGCAGACATCCACGACTGGGACAGAGCGCAGAAATTGGATCAGATGTCTCCCGAAGTCCAACATCCAATCCAATTTGGGGACAATGTAATGATCGAAATTTTAAAAAAATTTTAATTCCTCGATCAAGTGACACGTTCCCACACTCAAGTCGACGGACACAAGCCCAGGTCGTAAATAATGACGAATCGAGGGCACGTCAAACCCGACGACAGAGCGAAGACAAAGAAAAAATGTCTGAGCACTGCACACAATGAGTATTTCAAGGCGTCACTGACAGCTAGCCGTTTGTCAAAATTTACAGCACCCAACAATCTGAAACAAAGACTTCGTCCAGCTGCCGAGTTACACGGAATCGAGATGGAACGCCTGCTGTGGAAGCAAAGTGTAACTGCTCAATTATGAAAGGCTTTACTATGTTACAAAGGAAGTACAGAGCAATTTTAACGGAGAGATAGACAATAGACGTAACTCAGTGAATACTGCCAGTGTACCCTGCACAGCGTGAAAACACATTCTTGACAGTTTACTGAAATTTACGACTGGAAAGTAGAATTTCACCGAAATGAAGACGACGAAGGGTTGATAATCGGCGGAACGAACGTCGTGGAACTTAGACAATTAACCAAGACCTGGAGTCTGTTAACAAAAGCTCAGTCAGAACCCTAGGGAAAGTCTAAACAAAGGGTAACAGAAGGCCATGAAATTGTCCTAATTTCTTAGAATCTGTGCTACGCTCGTCACATGAAACACTCCGGGGATGACGACGACCAACCAGCATCAAGCATCTTCTAAGAGAGCTCGTGGAGAGAGTAGGAAGGGTTCGGCCGACGAATCGTGAAACAGTGGATGAGATCTACAGAAGGGTAGGAATTTGTACGACCAATCAAGAGCCCTAGGAGGCGTAGAGATCAAAACTTAGACTTATGGGTAAGATGTTCCAATAAAACTGTTTGGCGAAGACGCGGAGCAGGCAGTCAAGTAGTTAATCGAGAGTCAGTAATTTTCAATCGGGCAGTCAAGTAGTTAATCGAGAGTCAGTAATTTTCAATCGGGCAGTCAAGTAGTTAATCGAGAGTCAGTAATTTTCAATCGGATAGTCAAGTATTCAATCGAGTAGTCAAGTCGTTCAATCGAACAGTTAGTCGCAGTTAACAGTCAGTCGGTAGTCAAGAGTATGTAGTTAATAGTAGCAGTTGATAGTCGCAATTAATAGTCAGAAGTTAGTGCGTACGATAGACAGACGATTGATTATGTCGACCGACCGGATTCACTAATTTGTAAATTCATAAGTGAACAAAGACATCGGTATAGTCACACTTATACACAATTCTGTGCGGAAATATAAACTATGAGTGCGTACGGGACTTGAAATCTCAACTGACGCGCACATAATAATATACTAATTAACATTTAAAGTAGAACAGTGAGTGTCACCTCAAACATTCTCACATCATAACGTATCACCATGTTGAACAATTAGTTGAATAAACTATACCAAACAATTAAGCACGCAGTACGCGATACACCCAAAATAGACGGCACAGTTAACCATGTACACAAATATGGCAAACTTTCAGAACAATTCAAGTTAATGACAACATTAACACCTCACTATTTGAACTCCGGACACTCGACATCAGCGGGTTACCACAATACCATACACATGACGGGAGTGGAGATTTAGTGGAGTGAAGTGAAATTATCAGTGCTCTGCGTAACAGTGATTATGATCTTCGACGAATCATCTAGAAAGTGTCTTCTCACGACGACGGAATTGGATAAACACTCTCAAAGATAAGCTTTATGTCTACTTAATCTTAGTAGTATATACTACACTACTGTTCTGTTGCCTCTTTTCAAAGAACTAACCCCAAGAGAATAATTACATATGAGTCATATGAATCATAAAATCTATAAAATAACACTAACGTAATTCGTTATCTGAGAAATAATGAACGCATTTTAGGTAGGAATAAGTATAATTGTTGATTGTTTATTATTCGTGTATGTTTTATATATGTGCATTATTTACTGCATTTGAATGTACCATGTGTTTATGTTTCAGGAAACATCGTATAAATTGAATAATTGTATTTATATCATGTGCTTTAATATGTATGTAATTTGCAGGATATAGTTACTTACTTCAGTAAGATGTGTAATAAATAAGTAGTTAATTTACAGTATTCATGCGTTCATTATTGAAATTTCACCTTTGTTATTGATGTATTTTCATTCTAAGTATTACACTAAAAATCTCATAACTTATGCTAAACATCAATGGATACAATAAACTCGACCATTGAAACGTCTGATTAATAGACTCATAAAATCGTATTTAATCAGACACTGTGTTGAGTCAAATCTGACGAATAGAAATAATTTTAGATATATCAATTTTAACGTATTACATAAATCTTTAATTAATATGATTCATAATTGTTGAGTAATTAATCCGCGCAGATAATTAGCACAGATTAATATTCACTAGATGTAAATGGTTTACACAATTAATTACCACAGATGTAAATTATATTTACACCACTAAATGTAAATGGCTGCACAACGCTTGGCATTAAATGTAAATGGCATCCAGCTTTAGGGCGAGATACATATGAGAAAGTGATAAACTCACATAAAATACCACTAGTCCCATTTACTAAATGTAAATCATTTATATCACGATTAGCATAATAAATAAACCCCATTTATGCTAACTATAGGGTAGACGCCGGAGGAGTGACCTAGGAAGAAATCCATTGATGTGATTCAGGGATGAGGAGGTGAACAAGAAGACCTTAGAGCGAGCAAAGGATATTTAAATCCGCCATAAGATAAAAAAAAAGTAGAAACAACTGAAGACAGCCAATTTCTTTTTATTTCCGCAGGAGGGATGTTCATTCGTATTTTCCTTACGAGATTTGTTGATAACCATATGGTTGTTTTTATAACATATAAAAAGACGTTTTTGATTACTATTGTGGCCGTGTATAATTCAGTACTTCTTCAGTCGTAAATATTACCGCCTCTTTTTACTCGCCAAACAGACGAGAGAATGGAATGATATGATAGACGGTTGTTCTTTTATTGAGCACGATTTCGTTCATTTTACGAGAACGAATCGCCACACCAGTTCACAACACAAGATCTCCCATGTATTGCTCTGCTGAAAATAAAACGCGATTCTAATTTCCTTTTTATTGTTAATGTGATTTTATATCTGTTTAACGGGGACCACGGCAGAATCGTAACTAGACTTATGTTCATAACGATAAACAATCCTTTTTGAAAATCGCCACGCTTCAGTGATTTCGTTTCCTCTCGTCGTCATCAAAACATCGTTAAAAAGGAGCGTGCGTTTAACCATTGAATGTGAGAAGAAACAGGAAACGGTCCGTTATTTAATATGTACTTTTTTATCTTCGTTTTCTCTTCAATTGACGTAAGCGTCGTCATCAGTTTTTGAGTGGAGGGAGAGGGGAAGCAAGATGACTGAAAAGAATCACACAACTGTGAAAAGCTGAATTTCTTCTTCTTCTTCGTCGCAACTTGGAGGGGCCGTTCCCTCTTTTATTACGGCACCGCGGTCTCGATTCCCCCAAAATTACTACTATTGCATAGCGCACGATCTAGTAGGCAGCGGCTCCCGAGCGGTCAATGACTCACTCCCATGACCATTTACTTATTTATTTATTGCTCGTATTGTGTGTTCGTACGGCAGTAATGTCGGTTATTAAGTTACAGCTGGGCGGAAACGTCTCCGTGTACCCTATATCACACATTTTATGTTGGCATCACTGTTCATAAACAATCAGCTGTTTATTGTTTTTAAAGATTAACTTTGTGTTATTACTGATGTTGTTTTCTCTGCCTTGGTAACAAATCCGTGACGTCTGAAAAAGATACAGAAGGTTATACCAGATACCATATGTGCTTTAATGGAACAAGTGTAAGAACAATAAAAGTTCTGTGTATTACAGTGTACTTACAAAATCTCTTGTAATGTACTAACGCAGGGATATTTTGGTATTTTTCATCGTCGAAATGAGAATAAATAGAATTGTCATACCACTGATTTATTAACATTCTGCATACTGGCTATTCCCTATCTGTCTAAGCCTACCTGGAGAATAGAAAGGCTGAAGCATATTGAATGTGAATTCTGTTGAATTACTCTTGTTAAAACATTAAAGGACTGTTGATCCAGGCTTTGGTTGCCGAGCAGGGGCGTTTTTACGGAGGGGAGACGAATGGAACCGCATCCCCCCCCCCATAGCGGGTCGAAAAAGTTGTGTGTCGGACAAAAAATGCAGTAGAAGAAACGTAACTTTGAGCTCAAAGAAAATGCTAGCAATATAGGCCTCAAAATCAGCATAGATAAAACAAAAATATTAGTCCAGACTAGAAGACAAAGAAACTACGGAACAATCGACAGTATCGAAAAGGTGGACAACTTTAAATACTTGGGAACCATATTAGAAAAAAACGGCACAGAAGAAGCCGAAATCCGGAACAGGATAATTGAAGCCAATAAACCGTATTTCGCCACATCAAGGATCTTCAGATCCAAAGACATCCACAAAAACACGAAACTAAGGATATACAAATCAATAATAAGACCCATCCTAACCTACGGCTGCGAAACGTGTATCCTGAACTCCAAAGCAGCAAACACTCTCGATATCTTTGAAAGAAAAATATTACGAAGAATTCTGGGACCAGTTAATGACGTACACGGGTGTAGAATAAGATGCAACTTTGAATTGTATCAAATGTATAAAGAACCACCCCTAACACAATACATAAAACTACAGCGTCTAAGGTGGGCTGGTCATGTAGCCAGACAGAATACCACGAAAACTATTGAATACCATAATCGATAGAAAAAGACCAGTGGGAAAACCGAGGAGAAGATGGGAGGACGCTGTGGATGAGGATGCGAAAGAAATACTGAAAGTGCGTTCCTGGAGGAGGATGGCTACGGACAGAAGAGAATGGGGAGAAAATTGAAGGAGGCTAGGGCCCAACAAGGGCTGTAGTGCCATAGGTGAGAGAGAGAGAGAGAGAGAGAGGGAGAGGGTCGAAAAAGTTGACAAATAAAAGCTGACGGATCAGATAAGGTATATTTTAAATTAATAGAATCTTATAAGCGATCTGGAGACCATTTATATGATGAATCTTGAAGCTAGTCGAGCACAATTGGTGTATAAACACAAGATGTAGTGGAATATTAAACTACAAGATCGCTGACGGATCAGTCAAGGTATATATTTTAAATTAATTGAATCTTATGAGCGCTCTGGAGACCATTTATATGATGAATCTTGAAGCTAGTCAAGCACAATTGGTCTATAAATACAAGATGTAGTGAAATATTAGACTACAAGATCGCTGACGGATCAGATAAGGTAGGCCTATATTTTAAATTAATTGAATTGACAAATTTTGTTGAGCTCTTAATTTTTAGGCTGTTTTATTTTTTTCAACTGTGTGCGCTAATATTATAGTAGCTCTTTTTTAAACATACAGACAGGTTTATTACACAGCATCAGGACGGTATGCGTTTGAAAAATATGAAATTGGCCTACAGGAAAATCAGTTCAGTCAATAAGTGTATTTTAACAGTGTTTCAGTAATGCGAATTTTTATTGTGTTGTTACCTTTTACTTCAGTGCGACTGATTTCAGTGTGTTATCGCACGTTTTTCAGCCACTTTAAAGATAGTAATGTTGATTAGTCTTAACTTATGTATGAAGCTGGCCCGACTCCGGACCCCCCCCCAAGCCAAATTCTAGATACGCCACTACTGTTGCCGAGATAGAAAACCCCAAAGATCAGTCAGTTAACCGACTTACGCCTTTTTCTCGGTCTTTTTTGGCAGCAAAACGGCCTGGATGTTCGGGAGTACACCTCCCTGGGCTATCGTTACACCCGACAGTAACTTGTTCAACTCCTCGTCGTTGCGTATGGCAAGCTGAAGGTGTCTTGGGATGATCCTAGTTTTCTTGTTGTCACGGGCGGCGTTGCCGGCCAACTCTAGGACTTCGGCGGCCAAGTATTCCATGACCGCAGCCAGGTAAACTGGAGCTCCGGCTCCAACGCGCTCCGCATAGTTACCCTTGCGAAGCAGCCTGTGTATTCTTCCCACGGGGAACTGTGCAGCCCGGCACGAGACGACCTGGACTTTGCCTCCTTTGCCGCGTCCTGACATGGTTTTTGGATTTTATACCAGCGTCTGTAGTCGAAACCATTACCCCCCCCCCGTCGTTTCATGGTCATCGTACGCCTTCCGTACTCCATTTGTTCTTCTCTTGCAGAGTAGCGCTTGTTTGCGTCCGTCGAAAAAATCCTCGAGTAATTGACATTTCCGGCAGCTTCCGGACGTACCTGGGAAATTTCTCACGTAATTATATAATGCACATTCTGTGTTTCCATAGCAGCGGTAGATAGATGACGCACAATTTGGACGTGTCCTTCATCTTCTTTCTCGCTTCAAGGGTTAGACAAATCGCGTCTTCCGGCCTTCTCACAGTGTTCAGAATGTTCCCATCCAATTCGTATGGCCTTTGCCTTTTTTCTACGAAATTGTCATAGTTTTGTAATTTCCTCTGTAATTGTTTCTTTTTTGATTTTGTTTTTTCTAATTCTAGTTAGTTTCTAATTTTCTAGTTAGTAGACTTACAGTCGTGGCCATTTTATATAAGACTACAAAAAAACAAAAACAAATAAGTACCATAAAATTGTTAATCTTTAGTATATAATTGAATAATGCACCATGAAATAGTGATAGGATTTTTTAAAAAATGTATGTGAACTTCAATCATTTAGTATTTATAAAATTTTACTTTTCCAAAGCGTGTAACTCGTTATTCTTATCCCTTCTTCATCTGTGACAACACTTGTAATTTTCCTTTAATCCAATTTATTAGACTTAAACTGGATTCATTATGTTAAAAATTCATTATGATTCAAACGACAAATTCTCCTGATAATGATTTGGGTCTTCTTTAGTAATAATTTACTTTACTGTTTTTTGTTTTGATAGTTCACGTACACTCGCAAATGGATTGAGGTCCGCAATATTTCCTCAAGAGGAAGACATTCCTCAAGTCAGGAAGAAGTATTCCTTGTATGGGTAAAAATAGTTTTTGTATTACTTATACCAGAAACGCTTAAAATATAGTTACGAAACAGGAAAACTCAAAACGTAATCTTCGAAAAAAACTAGCAGTGGAACGACTACGCGAGGCCTTTATTGAATTGCACAGCCGATTGCAACATAATCTCGTGACAATATTAGGACGTTGTCTGCTACGTCGGTCGTGGTGGGCATAAAAATTGCATTTTGCTTACAAAATACACTTGTACCGGCGTGAGAGCTAAACAAAGTGGAAAAACAATTTTAAAAATAGGAACCGAAAATTTTCCATTTTTTTCTTAACAATCGATGGACTGTTAATTTGGCCGAGCACTGGAGGAGTCCTGTCTCGTGGTATCGTGAATTCTTATTCGAACTTTGTTCGTTCACATATAAATAGTCTCGCCGCTGGGGGGGGGGGGGGACACGACGCGCACGTTGTAACATAAAAGAGATGTAATGAGGTAAAGAAGAAAAAGGCAATTTAAGTAAAAGGAAAATATTTGTACGAAGTAAATTTTTACCTTTATAACGCAACAAAGTGTGTGTGTGTGTGTGTGTGTGTGTGTCTTGACGGTAGATATATCTGCTCTTTGCGGGGAACATCATTTCTGTAAGCAAACGCTATCTCTAGGTAGTACTACACGTGTGTGTGTGTGTGTGTGTGTGTGTGTGTGTGTGTGTGTGTGTGTGTGCGTGCGCGTGCGTGCACGTATATTCTTCATTTTCCTTTTTCAATATATTTGCTAAACAAATTGAAAAATAAATTTACGTTTGTATGAGTGCGTCTATCAGAGCGTGTAGTAGTAGGTAATATTTGTTTGTGTGTGTATCAACAGAGAAACGTCTTCTCTCATCTTCTGTGTGGTTGGGGATGGGGAAGATGATGAAGGAGGATGAGATAAGATGGGGGGGGTGGAAGCGTTTTAGCCTACAGCAAGCAAGCCGAGAGAGAGAAAGAGAGCAGAAGTAGGAAAACATTTCAACGAAACATAACACAACACACAGGCAGAGCACAACTCAAAGGAGTAACAAAAAGAAAACACTCATTCCGTACAAAATGCCTAAGGGCAGCTAAAAGCGGCAGCAGAAGCAGCCTTTTACTACTACTACTACTACCAGTACCCTCCATCCCCCCACCCCCGAGACTGGTGGGTCCGGCCCTCCCACTTCGAATGTGTGTGTGTATAACATGTTATCGCAGGGTTGCTGCTGGGGGTGTAGTGTACCTGTAACAGGGTAGGTATGCTACGGCATCGCCGGTGCTGTTTCCTTGTTTACTTGAGTCTGGGGATGCATGTACAGGGTGGATCCGTTAATTACCTAGAGAGGTCCTTGTGTGTGTGTTTGTTTGTACGTAATTTGTATGCGGATTTGGTTTGGTTCCGTGTATGTACCTTTCCACTAACCGCTCCCTATCAATCTGCTATACTGTATCTATCCGCTGTTTGAAAAACTGCTCTACTAAAATATTCTTATCTGTGATGAAAAATCCGGAATTATGTTTTGGGTTCTAATAAAAACACATATTTGGCAGCATTCAATTCATTAATATACCGTGTGTATAGAATCCCATTAAATGAACAAGAAAGAAGCAATGAAAGAAATATTATCAAACAAATAGCAATAGACAATGGATACAAAATAAAAACTACCAATAAATTAGAAAATAAAATAAAACATAAACTCACTAAACAAACACCATACAAACCTTCATGTAAGAACCCTTCCACTAATGATAATATAAAATACATCAACTTTACTTATCACGGAAACATAACTCGTAAACTAAGCAAACTATTTAACATACAAACTTAAAAATATCTTATAACACAGATAACATTGTTTTTAATAAAATAAAACCTAAAAATGTTTTCAACATTCATAATAAAAATGGAGTTTACAAAATAGAATGTCCAGATTGCAATAAATATTACGTAGGCCACACGAAGAAAAAACTGTCCGAGACATATATTCAACATCGCAATGCGTATCTAAAACGTAATATTTACAAATCTAATTTAGCCACACACTGTTTAAACACTAAACATAAATTTCAAGACATTCAAAATGTCAGATCAATTAAAAACTTTCAAATAGGTAAAAAAATTAATATCTGGGAAAATCTTAATATTTACAAACACAATAATAATAATCTACTAATTAAAGAACAAATACAAATAGAAACAAAACAAGACGTATTATTTAAAATCAAACATTTATTAGAATAATAGAATAAACATTAAATAGGCTATGTTATATAATAAATAGATAGTACATAAACATTACAACAATCGAAATAGAATCGAAGTAAATTCGATTATGCGTTAGCTGTATTGTCAGCGATACATTCAGTTACAATTCAAATACAGAATAATTTCTGTGAAACGTGCGTGTCAGGTGGAAATAAACCTACTTGCAGTGTATTTATTTGAATATATTAAAAACACTTATGAACAAGATAGACATCTCGTTATTAAACGAATATTATACATATCTTCCCGCGCGCGCGCGCGCGCGTGTGTGAAGTAATAGCAACAAAATTTTAAAAAATAAAGTCAGGTTGGAGATATTAAACGTACAATACGGGAAAATCATGAAAGTTAACAAATTTAACAGTTGAAGAAAAATAATACACATGCCTACCAGCAGTTCTGAAAAGAAGACAAGCAAAGTCATCAGTTATCAAAGGATTTCTATTTTTTTTTTAAATCGATTAGTCATAAATCAGAATGCTTCAGGCATTCGAATATTTAGTTCTAAATCGGAAAGCAGAAATTAAAGACTGCCCAAAGAAATACGGAGGTGACCGTAAGGAAAGCAACAATAAAGAACTGTCGGATATAAGGACTATCAGGACTGTCGGATATCAGGACTATCGGGTCTGTCGGATATCAGGACTGTCGGATATTATCCGGAAATAAACATACTTGAATAGAATTAATCTGTAATGGTAACAAAAAGAATATTTTATTATTTTGATAAAAGCCCCCCCCCCCCCCAGCACAAAGCATTGTTGGTTAATGGAAGTTAGGAAGAGTTTGGTTGAAATAAACTTCCCGGAATAGAATATTTCAGAGACGGATACTGTTTAAGGAGTTCAAGAGTTTTAAGAAAGTAGACGCAAATCATACAAGGACTCTCTCGACAGGAAGAAAAGTAGAAAGATCATAGTGAACGGATGAACGAATAGACACCAAGTGAGGGAAAACAATAAGTTATTTCACAAAGTCAGTACTCGCCAAGATTGAAAAAAGGCCAGACTGGAGACTCATGGCTCCTTGTTCCCCAAAACCATCTTCTCCCGGCCCGTCCTATGAGTCTTTACTTTTATCGTCTATAAGTTACTCGAATACAAACAAGTCCTGAAATCTATCTGGATATTTGGTGGATGTGACTCTGGGAATGTACGAAGGAAAATCATGGAAAAACCAATCCACATGTGTCAAAACTGTGTAAGTACTAAAGGTATCGTTGCCGTCTGCTACAATGAATTCGTAGCGTTTCATGACGTAGGGGACATGTATGAAACCGAAGTAAAATTGTATCGTTAGCATAACATTCATAATAATAAAATTACCGTGTTGTTGAAAAATAAAAATTATTTTAGAAATGACTTTTGGTTTGAAAACCCCAATTTTTAATTTATAAAATACACTTAACCATTATTAACAAAATAAGCTATATACACCACTTCACGTACCCTCTGACTCATTGACATGATGTTGCTGCAGGCTGCCAGGGTCAGTTTTCCAAATTCCAAAACAAAATTTACTACTAGTTGTACTGGTAGAGACATTTATGCTGCCAGGTCGTTAAAACAATCATAAAGACATGCAATTGTTTTAGTTTTTTACTAATAGCTTAGTTTGTTGCACAAACACGGTAAAAATTTCCATCAATGTTGGATTTAAAATGTTATTCTTGAAAAAATCCTTAAAATACACCCGAAAAATCCCCCCCCCAAATTCTCAATGCGCTATGATCCCCCCCCTGTGGGCACCCCTGGGTGAACAGACTTAGTCAGAACTTAGGTTATAGTATGAAGAGTTTCAATTTCACTCACATCAGCTGACAGCGTCCGTCAACAACCCCTCCATCCCCACTCTTCGCCTCAACTGTTTGAGTTTCTCGCGGAGTTGTCTTGCACTAGACGCTTGTGAGATGTGGAGTCGCCCATGAAGGAGGCAGGTTATGAAGTGTAGGAGAATAAAACTTTGTGGCTTTGTCTACTCCGCGGCCGCTGGATCTGTCCAGGTTTCTGCAGTCATGTGTTTACAAGTGGCACGGTACCGCGACGGGTTAATAACTGTTTAATTAAACACGAATCAGTTTATTGTGAGTAGCAGGTACTGCTCTGACCTTTTTTTTTTTTAGCAGAGATAAATTTCAGCCGAATAATAAGGCTTCTAATTCCGTCTGGGACTTTCACGACCGGCTTCAATGTTACGAGAACTTCGGCTGTAAGGCCGTGCCGTGGGTCAGAGTCGAAGGTTATTCGGTGCAGACTTTTCGGCCCCGTGCCTTCGACGGCCATCTTCAGTGCAGAAGGCTGCAACACACTGACCCGAGATTTCGCAGCCAGTTAAGACCACAGTTCATTGCGAAACCCGGGTCAGTGTGTTGCAGCCTTCTGCACTGAAGATGGCCGTCGAAGGCACGGGGCCGAAACGTTTGCACCCAACGACCTTGGGCCACGGCCTTACAGCCCGCCAAGCCCAAGTTCTCGTAACAATAAAGCTTCTGTTCCACTAAACTTAATACATTATTTTATTAACTACTCTAAACAATATTGTTTTAAAATGAAGTAAGTCACGAAAAGGTAGCCAAAATAATAGTAAGGTAAAGGTAGCCTAATTAATTAATAAACAATTCTCATTACTTTCTGCCCTTTTTTGTACACACTGTGGATTATCGGCGACGATCGCGCCACCCAATACTGCGGATAATCGGAAGTGTACTGTATTTAGTTATTATTAGGTGTATTCCACCATAATAAAAGAAAGCCGTTCTAGTTTTTCGATTTCCATTAAAAAATAAATATTTTATGCTAATGTTAATAAGATTCAGTATATTTTATTAATCTTGATGATGATACTCCGAGATTGAGTATAATGTGAATTATACTCGTATTTTTACATTTTGATGATGAAAAGTTTCGTGTAATAAGTTTCACACCCCTCGTCAGTTTCGTGTAAATTTTGACGGAATCTCGGAGTCGGTGGCGAGGAGCTGAAACCGCATTAAGGAAAATATATTACCGTTTCCGAAACACTGCGCAATGCTTTGAAAACTTCAATCTTAAAATAACATCTAAAATAAGTGGACTGTTAACGAAAAAGTCAATGAACAATGGTGGTCGTTTGTTAGACAAAATTGTGGTCCGAAGCTTGACCGACCTCAGCGATCGATTCTCTCTCTCTCTCTCTCTCTCTCTCTCTCTCTCTCTCTCTCTCTCTCTCTCTCTCTCTCTCTCTCTCTCTCTCTCTCTCTCGCTCTCTTTTCCGGCTTCCCTGCGGAACAAACTGCTTCCATATTTTATTGTCGACACGTTGTTAAAACAACGTTCTATTGTTTACGTAAACAAATACTGGGC
The DNA here is from genome assembly GCA_034769895.1 of Magicicada septendecula. Lineage (NCBI taxonomy): Eukaryota > Metazoa > Arthropoda > Insecta > Hemiptera > Cicadidae > Magicicada > Magicicada septendecula. The sequence continues at coordinate 483,874,821 of CM068371.1, read as the reverse complement.
CATCTTGTTGGTGGACACGACTTGCTTCAACGAAATCTCCAGATGGCGATACCTCGCGAACCAGAAAAAAAAATTATCAGGAAGACATTACATGGAAATAACTAAAAAGCTAAACTAAACTTTAAAACGGCATCTCATATTGTACGGTGATGTTAAACAAAAAACATCGAGCACCAGAGTGCTCGAGTAAGTTTTAGAATGCAAACTCCCTGGACAGGAGAAGACGGCGGTAGCAAAAATCTTGAAGTGACAGAGTTCGGACAGCTTTGGCGCGTTGTTAACGAAGACCGTAATGAGAATATTATCAAGGATGTGCTGTACACAGAGATTAGTGGTTTAATGTAGTCGGTGTAATTACGAAGGCCGTGTTTGTTGTTTTGTCAGTCGGCCAAACGTCGACGCTAATTGAACACATGTAAAAGTACCGTTACACGGTACCGCGGCAGCGCACAAAACACGGTGACACTGACAGCTGATTGTCGATAGGCAACAGCTGATACATTCTGCGGCCGTTCGTTCGATACCCGACACGTTTGTTCTCTAAAACTGTTTAGAATGTAGAATAGGTATGTTTCACAAGTATCTTTAAAATATATTTAATAAAGATCTTTTATTAAGTTTGGGTTATTAAACATTTATTTAGCGGAACGGAGCATCTTATATAAAAGGGAACTATACCATCTTATGGGTACCTGCAGTACATTTTCTGTTTTTAATATGCGATTGTATGTGTATATTACGATGTGGAAAAGAAGAAGCGTAGGCCTATTAATTTATAAATTGTGCTATTTCTTAATGTAAAGCGAAAATACGTGTTGTTTTCATTTGAGAGGTTAGGTGACAACGGTTTTTGGTTTTCAGATTACTGATGAAAGAAATGAAAGCCATGGTTGAGGAAAACATTTGATGTGTATATACCATTCTTATAACAGAGTAACACTTATAATAAAGAACCTAACGTTTGTAAGTTGACGAACTGGTAAAAACTACAACAGCAAATGCCAACTGAAAAATACAAATACAGGAACTCCATTTATCCGAACTAATGAGTCCCAGACGTAATTCGGATATGCAGAAATTCGGATAATTGGGACAAACCTAAGAAAAAGGTTATGTTGTGAAAGAAGACGCGGAAATTGCTCAAAAATCACTTTTGTTTATTTTTATTACATGAATGCTAATAAAAACCAGGTCACACGTGTTTTGCAAAATGTTCACTTTTACTACAAAAAAAAAATAATACTCACACATTATTATAATTTTAGGCGAGCAGAAGGCTAGAAAACATTTTACTGACCACTACCTAAACTATGATGCAAAGCTAACACAGTCTTATATGTATTTCATTTGCTATGTTTTTTTGTTAATACTGTAGCTGCAATTTGAATAAACTTTTTTTTTAGAAATTGCATTTTTTTAATTTCCTGATAACGATTCGGATAATTGGGGATTCGGATAACCGGAGTTCGGATAAATGGAGTTCTACTGTATGTATGGTTAGTGGGGGGAAAAACAAAGACCACAATGTATTAAGGAATGACAACATATGCTTTACATAATGGACGTTTCTTTTTGGTTAGCCACAAAACGAGTACTTGTTGGAAAACGAATGTTACCAAAAAATACGAGTTCTGCACACAAAAAGTGACACGTATAGTAGTAGGCAAGACCGCGTTTCTTTCGAGTTGGCTTTTTTCGTGGTTTTTCAAAAAAAAAAAAAAAAAAAAACTCGTGTTAACGTAACAACATTAACTTTTAGCATCATAGGCACTCACCGGTGATATATTACTGCTACAAACATTTTCCATACAAAAAAAAGACAATATTGCAATCGCCAGCCAACTATTTTGCAACATACGAAATTTAAAATGTGTGTAATTCTGTCAGCTACATAAAATTATGTCCGATATTCACTACATATCGAAGCGGAAAAATTGCATAATCGAAATATTGAAAATGACTGCGGGTACGCATAAAGGGTTTATTATAGAAAACCAATAAAAGTTAATTTCATTTACAAAATTGGAGGCATGTAGGGAGGTAATTACTACTTTTCGAAAAAGGAAACAAAATGCAGCCTCTAAACAAAACAGCTGATTACACAGGTTATAAGAGGAAAATTAAAATTTCCTAATACAATTCGTTTGAAGTGTTGTAAAATCGGAATCACATAACTAAAAAAAAAAAATAAATAAAAGATTTTCATGAAGAAAGGATTCATTCATAACATGGAAAGGCCATATGGTATAACTAAAGATATTTACAATAAAAAATGCATATCTAAAAATACAAAAATAAGGCATTACAGTACAGTACTGAGGGCAGAATGCCTATATGCAAGTGAATGTCTAGCAGTGAATTATAATTTAGACAAACTAGAAATATTGGAAAGACGAATTATTAGGAAAATATTAGGCCCACGAAAAACTTCAGAAGGTTGGAAATTAAGAAGTAATGATGAAATATATCAAAGTATAGAATATATAACAGAAACAATGAGAAAAAGAAGACTATTATTTTTTTGACATTTATACAGAATGGACGACAGTAGGTTAACAAAACAGATCTTCAAATATCTGTGGGGAAAGAAGTCAACACAAAGTTGGATTGAAGAAGTCCAAAAGGATTTAGGAAAAAATAATATAAACGCAGAAGAAGCAATTGAAAGAGAAGTTTTTTGGGCAGAGGTGTTAAAAAGGAAGGAGTCCAGGGTAGGAGAGAGAAAAACGCATGTTCAAAGTGGACTGAAGACGAGGAAGAAGAGGCACAGTGAAAAGATGAAAGAATATTGGACAAAAAGAAAAGAACAAAGAATAAAGATTTGAAATTGGCATGTGGTCCTCAGGTGGCCGATACAAATAGGAAAGATCTGCGTATAGATAGATAAATAAAACTCACGTAGAAATTGTTGAGACAATAAACTCTGTAAGAAAATTACTCTGTTGCGAAGTCATTAGTCTCTTACATTACGCTATCTACAATCAAGATGAAACGTGATTAGCTGTTTAATAGCATGTAAAATGAAACTGTAGTATAACCTTAACCATTTCTTAGTAGGCCTATATCAAAACTTTAGTTCATTTCATTTTGCAGTGTATTTTGTAATCCGTTAACTATAATTGCATCCGTAACATGTAGTGTAAAGTAACTAGGATGAAGTTACCACGAAGTTTCACTAGCATACAAGTTTTGTACGAGAACTATGATAAAACTAGTTGTATCTTAAATCGTATCAAATCTCATGTAAAATAAACAACAAAATCTTATTAAATAGAGATGTTTTTCAATTATATTTTATAGTCTAATGACGGACCAGTTAAAAATCAGCTCAACATCGTATTACGTTTACTGAACACACACACACACATGTATATATTTATAATGTTAAATTTCCGTTACTCGTCGAAGTTGTTGTAGCCGATTGAGGGAGCTCCACAGGATGCAATCAGCTGATAGATTCGGGAACCTTACGTTCGATACATAGTACACATTCTGATTGCGAGTCGGCTGAACGTCACTGAACATAATTATATTGAACCACCGTGTACGTCATATCACACGCTGCTTGACAGCTGATGTTACGTAACAGCTGATAGAAAGTCTAGAGTTGTTCGCAGTCAATTCTTAACAGCTGATAGATTCGGCAGCCTTTCGTTCGATACCCGATTAACATTTTTACAGCGGCTAATTAATACATTCAAACCTTAGCAACTCGAAATTGGAAAGAAACTTTTTTTTCGACTTATCAATATTTCAACTTAGTAAGATTAGAAATACAGTGGAACAGCATTGATCCGTAAGTCGAAAACATAAGGACCTGAGATTATACAGTGCAACGAATACATTAAAACAATGTTGTTTTTATTGGTACGTGCGCTGAGTTGTTGAGCAGTTCACAGTGCATGTACTCGGCTGTACATATACAATGTACATACAGTATTGTACTCCACTCAATACTTCGTTACGTTGCCTTAACTCTCATTTTGTTAAATACGCCTGTAACTGTGCTTAGTAGGCCTACAGATCCTATTCTGTAAGTGATACATAAACTATTATTTACATTCCTTGTGTCGTATTTATTGATGACTATCTACAGAAATGTTTTACTTATACTTATGTATTTCTAATATGTAATCCGTAATTACATAATTTTTATTATTTCGGAAGTTACGCAGCCCTTCCTTGCAAGCTTGTCGATAATTTGCTTGTTGTATAGATATTTGGATTAAATTGAAATTATAATATTCGAAAAGGTGTTTACTATTTTTCTGTTTATAATTTTTTTATTTAATGAAGGGGAGGTGAAATAAATAATTTAAAGTAAACACGATTTTCAAGTTTACTAAACATCATGCTGGCGGAAACGATTGCACGAGTTTTTCTCAACATATGTGGAATTAATCTTTTTATATTGTTACGGAATAAAAATGGCGGCTACAAATTTTGACAGCTGATCGTATGCGTCAGCTGATTGGAAACTGTCTGTACTTAGTCAGTTGATTACACATTTAACAGTCTGTAGTTCGATACTCTGTTCAGTGAGGCAGTCGTTATGAGGTTCGAATATTTCGACAAACTCTTGACGGGTATTGAAAACTATGCCTCCGGCTAAATGAAAACGACGAAGATTCGCGCGTCTCGGTTGCGTTACCCTCCCCCAGTACATACTCGTAACGTAATACAAAGTCATTTACATTTCTTCGTTTACTTGGGTATTTGAATTTCCCAAGGGGCGGCTAGACAATATTTTTTCTGCGTGCTGTTGGGGGATGACTGATGCTATACGTGCGTCGCCTCCCAAATGAACGTCACCATATTTTCTGGACCGACCAAAGTAACAGTGTAAAAAACGAGAGCCGTCTTCGGTCGGCGCGCTTAATTTCGGTCTGGGTTTTTATTAATGAAGTGAGTTTGAAATTTGCATATTTGTTCTCTTGCCGCGCGCTTCTACACGCCGCACATAGATTTACATATTTAAAAACTCCGCTCGACTTGATATATTTTAGGGGTAAACAAAAATTCTGAATTTCTAGCGTCGAATAAATCAGTTGTACGTCATATAAATCTTATTGCAAATTTTTAACAAAGAACTATAACAAAGGCTTACTATTAGATATCTTCTTCATTTTTCTTCCCTTAGTTAGGGAATGGAGTATCATAAATTTCCTTTGGATTCCAGTGGACTGTTTAAATTTAATACAACTGCGCGATGTTCGCAAGTCCCTCAAGGGAACACAAGAATACGTCATCATCATCTGCAAGGATTAAACCAAGGATGGTTTGTTCCGGTCTCAAACAGACAAAGTCTAGTCCTGGTCACTCCAGCGCTTCCTCGGACGTTCCACACCTCTCCCTCCGTCCCCTCGGCTTATAGTTCTATAGTTGTTTGGGGATGCGGCAGTCATCCATTCGGAAAATATGTTCCCACCAATTCAGCCGATACTGGGCTATCCTGTCGAGTATACTCATAATATTCAGTTCCTGCCGTGTATCTGTGTTTCTTCCATGATCATGGGGAGTATACCCTGCAACGTGCCTGAGAAATCTCATTTCAGCCGCTTGGATGCGACTGGCCTGGCCTTTCATTAAAGTCCAGTTGTCAGATACATAAAGAAGTGTGGGAAGGCCATCACCATGTAGAAGTTTAGGCATGGTTCTCTACTTGCTGACTTAAGGGTTCGTCTGACAGTCCCGCACATAATGTTGAAGTTATACAACTACTTATTCACAACATCGTTGCTTATATTATAACACACAGTGTAGCCCCCAGGTATTCAAAATTGCTGACTTGTTCCACGACAGTACCATCTATTTTTGCCCGCACGGGATCAGTCCCACAAAAAGCCATCTCCTTGGTCTTAAGTGTGGATATTTGTAATCCGTGGTCTTTACAGATACGATTTAACAAATACCCATCTGCAACCTTTTTTCCGAGTCCGACAGAATATCCTGATCGTCACCAAACAACAAAGTTTCAGTTGCAGAGCGTCCAGTCATGAACAAAAATGTAATATTGTATATTATATAAAAGGTCAACCCTTTAAGCTTGAAGCTATTTTTGACGCCTGAATTATTCAGAAATTGAACTTATCTGAACATTACGTTCGTGTTCGTGTTGAAATGCGCTTCACTTTGATGCCGCAAATAGTTTTTGAAGACTTCGAGAAGGAAGTTAATGTTTGGAAACATCGTTATCCGGGCTGTTAGGCCGTGGTCTGTAGCTTGTTTGACCGACGTTTCGGACTCACCATCGGCGACCGTCATCAGTGTCGAAAACAGTTGGCATCCGCGTTTCCCAAACACTGCCACCGATGGTGAGTCCGAAACGTCGGTCAAACAAACTGTAGGCCAGGGCCTAACAGCCGGGCTAATAGTGTTTCCCACTACGTGGACGCCGCGCCGCCGTGAAAGCCTTAGGGACTCCATTAATATTCGGAAGTTCATTATTTTGGGGTTAGGCCTAATTTTTAGTTTGCTCTTTGGGGGACCTATTTTTTCTGAAAGATTTCTTGTTGTGTACCTAAGACTTAAAGAGCAACTACCTTACAAAATGTCAGCTTGCTAGATCAACGAGTTTCCGGAGATACAGTGATCACTCGTCCGTGAGTGATATTGCGCATTTATAAAATACTCTCCCGACGTATTTATTTATTTATAAGGGTACTCAGCGTGCCTAATGACACGAAATCGGACCCAATAAAACTTTCAGACCGATAAAATAAAACTAGGTAGGAAAATAAAAATAAAAACCACATTTTACGTACAGAAGAACGTTGAGAATCCGCAGGCTCGCGACCGACACGAGCTTTTAAAACCCTACGTAGATTCCTTTTTTTGTTGAGCGTGTGTTTTATTATAGTTGTCGACAGTGCCTGCTATAAAACGTGAACGGAGTCGTCGTCGTTGTTTACAGCCGGGCCGCGCGTTTCATTCCCTCCTCAGTGCTCATGTTTGTTGAGATCGCAAAAAAAAAAAAACGTATACAGTTTTTTCATCAAATAACAATCTACTGTTTTGTATGATTCCATAAAACAGTTACTCATATTTTTAGTTATTCAACATGTAAAGTACATAAACAAGAAGTTTTACATATAATATTTAATAACTTGTGTGTTGAAACAGTTTGTAGACGTAGCTACCATCTAGCGGCGGGAACACGCACCACATTAAGGGATGTTTCCCGAACGTCAGCGTTTCTGCGACAAAATTTTTTGTTGTTTTCTTCTTTCCGCTTTTATTGATTACTTTGTTTGTTTTTTACAATATTTCATTTGCTTATCAGATAATTTGATTACTCAATTAACTCTTCGGTGAATAGGAAACAATAACCGAGTTTCGACGTAAATTCAGTACGGGACATGACAGTTAATGTCGCTCTCTCTCCTTTGTTTGTTATTAATAATATCGGTGTTTGCAATTATTGTCTGATGTGATTTATATAATTGTTGTAGTTGTAAATAAACAGAGAGCTAGTTGGCGTTGTAATGATTATTATATAATTGGCTTTATCGTTGTTGTGTTCTGGAATATTTCACACGACAACAATGGTGAATGTAATTGCACTCCAACACGCCACCGCCACAGCAATTACGTCGCCATACGTGTAATATTATTAATGCACTTAATAAATCGTCCTTTACCGTCAGATTTATTTGGCAGCGGTTCTCTCGAGTGTACTATGGACTCTCTCGTTGTAATATTTTTATTGTTTTAGATTTATCATTTCATTTGATTAATGCTTTCAATAATTACAGGTAGCCAGATAAAACTGTAGAATTTAAAGACTGAAATTTACACAATATACTTAACTAAATCCTCATATCCTTTGGTAGGGTTAAATTATAATTAATAATATAATCATTAGGAAATAATTATAAGGACAAGATATTGTTTGTTTGTTTTCACGCGTATCTTTGAACTTTTTCAATAAACTGTTTGTGAAATATTGCTACAGGTTTAGTCAAACCTGTGTTCTCCCTGTCAACTTAAATGAGATAAAGTATAGTTTAGTATGGCTTGGTGTAGAGGACGACAGAGAGGCTTCCGGTGTAAGTAATGGTATGGTCAGAGCATTCGTCGGAAAACGATGCAATTCACGCGTAGCCTTTAGTGATGATGATGTTGATATGCTGGTGATAAAGTCTAGCAACGATTCCCTCTGTAACTGTGCAACATTATAATCTATAGATTACTATTGACACCCGTGAAAAAATCATAGACGGCGTTGTACGTCATAAACTTATTTAATGATAATGGCAATGGCAATATATAATGGTGTTGGCAATATCTATTGTCGGCTTCGGTCAACAGTAATAACGGATATTATGCCTTTCATGGTAATATACCCGGACGATTGTTGCATGTTGACGTCATCAACTAAATTATAATTGTGTTGTAAAAATCGTTTACAAACACGCATGTTGCACTGAAAAATATTCACTCTACAACCGACACACGTTGTAATTACGGAAATGTAGTTTTTGTTTGTGCGCACAGTTGAAACAAAATACGGTCGACTCCACTACGCTGCTAATTAATAATTACCAATAGACATGTAGAGGAAGGGAGCACAAAGCACTAACTGCGGGGGGGGGTCTCGAAAGTTCGGGCTCAAACACGCATGGCAGAATTATCACGTTTGATCAGCACAATGTCGCACACGCCCTTTTCTGTGCGCGCGCTCATGCACACTACACACACTCCCCACATGCAACGCGTTCAGGCGTGTACTCAGAAAATCAGTATTGCATTCTAACAGAATATTTATAATTGTAGACTTTACGTCCGTAAAATATTGTATTCGCTCTTGTGAGAAATCTTCAGGTGTCGTGGTTTTCCTTTAGGATCAATTTTAAACCCCAAGGAGAAAACTGTGTGTCCAATTCCTCTACCCACTAGTATAGCCGCCAAGGAGACCGTCGGTCGTGGTGCAGGGAGAGGACTTCTTATTCCAGGAGTTAATCGATCGTTAGAGCGTCAATTGTGGTAACAGACGCTCTGACCTCAGGCGGGGAAAAAATGGAAGCTGTTGCATTCTGGTTCGTACTTGAAACTCCTACACTATATTTTAAATTATTTTAAAAACGAAGCAATGTATTCTCGATGAAGCTGGTAGAGCAGACGGAAGGCAAAACAACGAATGAAGTTATCGGTCCACGGTTTTTGACCCGTACCGAACTTTGCGACGCTTATTGAATCTGCGAACACAGAGAGTTTTCCAACAGTGAAATTTAGTTATCAGCTGCAGCAATAATTACGTACAGTTTTGCGGTGTGCAGGCCGTGACCCCCTCGTGAAATTCTAACCGTACAACTGGCGATTGGGGAAAAATAACAACAGCTAATAATGTCCATACGGGGATACGTTGACCACACGTTGGAAAATGTTGTAATTAAATATCGGTAAGGCAATTATCGCTGTCGTTTTTGTTGTTTATGAAACACCGGTGTAATAAATTAGTTTAGCCCGGCCGACAGTTGTTGTGTGCTGCGGTGGTTTTATTATTGTTATTAGTAGCATTACCCGACAGGCCGGAGACCTCTTTGCTGGAATTAACCGTTCGGTTTTGTTTTACAAGGCTGTTGTAACGAAATATAGTCCACCAGAGGACTGTAGGTAGGTTCGATTCCTTTCCATTGTGGGCAGTTTTTGTTAAATTTTTTTTGTTACTCTGATATTATGTTTTTCGAATGACAAGATTCGAATAATAACCGTAATTGTTATTAGTGGCACAAGTTATTAATAACATTTATTTACCATATCGGAGGACTCATTGGTAGAATTAATTAACTGTTAGCCTTGTATTTACATTGTTGGCAAACAAATACAGTCACCACTGGCGAGTGGTCTGCGGCGGTTTCGATTCCTGCCTAGTAGCTGGCGAAATTGCTTTTTTATAAGCAAATTAATTCACTAATGGAATAGTACTGGAGAATCACATTATTCAACACTTCTCCTTTGTTAATATTTTCGTAATCGAATAACAATCGAGGACAAAAAAAAAACTTATTTGGTACAATGTCTGTTGTTCGATAACGGGTCAAAAACCGCGAACCGATTGCTTCATTTGTAGTTTTGCTTCGTGAAGCTAAAGAAGACTCTATCACCTTAACTGGGAAACATTCTTTCTTTACGAATGACAACCAAGGATCATCTGTTTTTGTTCAGTCTGTAGTCTTTGCTTAAAGATTCCTGATCGAATAAAAAATAAGGATAGACGTATTTTAAAATAACCATTATTAATTTCACGTAATCATGGGTAGAACATGATGAAACTTCATTACTATTAATAATAAAATCACTTGTTAAGGGTTTAATAAATATACATTTTCTGGTGTATGTAATAAAACTATTAATAGTTTACTGGCTAACTCTCTTACTTTATACTTTAGACAGATTGTATAAGGTTACTATATTCTATGAAGATTATCTGACCAATCGAAGTAGTTGTTAAAGGTAATAACAATATGCAGATAAATCTAAAAATATCAAGTAACCAGCGTGTGTCAGCTGTTGGGGTTCAGAGGTATCAAAAAAAGTGTTTCACGCCAAATGAAGCCGTATTGTCGGTTACGTTACAATTAAATGGCAGCTGGAGATGGCGCGATTAATTCTCTCTCAATCTCTCTCTTTCTTCTTGTGTGTTCGTCGCGTGCGTAAGTACATCAGCTGTTCGCGTGCGCCTGTGTGGTGGTACGGGGTCTGTAATACTCTAATTGGAACTGTAATGAAATGAAATTATCAAAGTCCAAAAGGGACTTACAAATAGGGTGAGCAGCTGAATGTGTGTGTGTACATGCCCAATAATGGGAGGAGGTGTCACTGCCAACCGTCAAGGGTTGAGGCGGCGAGCCACCCCTACCCTCTCTGCGTCTGAGAGTGAAGCGCGGGGTAGCGGCGACCCTAAGGCGGCTGTAAGGGAAGGAACTTCATCCCCTCTCGACGACTACGAGACTGTGTGAGTGCGCGCGCGCGCGCGCGCGCGTATGTTAGGCAATCGCTGGCGTATTTTAGTGATGGAAAACCTTGGGAATCAAATTGGCCCTTACGTTCAACTTCCTCGATACTGCAGATCGTCATCTTGTACTTAGACTGCACATCGACAATACCGTATTCACAGTATTACGTCAGCAAATGGCGCCCGGTGATAATACCATGTCGATCTTGAGAAATATTTTAGTATTACAAATATCTGTTATACACACACACATACACATAAAGCCAGGGATATTCTTCGATATAACCCCACAAACTGTTCATCAATGTTCATCTTTAATAATCTTCCTGATGTAGTAGACAGTGTATAGAGTACGGTGTAAAGTTAACGAATGCGGGTTTATACAGAAAAAGATCCAAACGTTTAATTGATGACGTTTTTTGGACATGTTCGATGAGTGTTCGCCGCATGATGAAAGTCGGAGATTGAAACTGGTAAACTCCAGTAGTTTATCAGTTGGGATCTGGTAAAGTAGGAAACTTAAGAAGGAAACTGGTAAATATAAAGTAGGTATAATATAGGTTGGTAGGTCCGGTCACGCCCCCCCCCCCCCCCCCGTCGAAACGCTCTTGCAGAAGAGGTATTTACGTGAAAAATGCTCGTGTTTGTGCAGTTCTTCTTTTAACATAAATGCTGCACCTCCCGTCTGATGTAACACAGCTCCCAAGATATTTAAAGGAATCAACTTGCACTAGCTTCCTACCGCCCAGAAATACCTCAGCCTTCTATTTTCCAGTTCTAGAACATTTCATGACTTTTGTTTATTCTTTATTTATTATCCCGTCTCATGTACCCTTTAGAATCTTGTTCCAAAGTACGCAGATCGCATACACCTTCCACGAATGCCGTGGTTGAAATTACCGAATTAGACTGAACACTGTGTCAGTGAATGTAGACATATGATTTCAGATGAACTACCTTTGCATGGACATGTCAGAATTGCAGTTGGCAGGGTTGTCCATTTTAATAAATGAGAAGGCTCACTGTATTCCGAATACCCTACCCCTGGAAACGTCAATTGTTACGGCGATTTCTCTTTATATGGTAAAAAATACATGAGGATGTTCACAGTTGTAGAAGTCCCGTCAAAGAAAAGACACTTCATTATCGTATTATCGTTATTTGACTGTGAAAATAAACACATTCACAAAGTTGTAGTTACTTTTAATATGCATCGTCTCATTATGTAATTCGTGAGAAATCGTCTATATAAAACGGTGAGGAGCAATAAGAAGGTTACAGAAAGAGGCTGCCCGGTTTCATCACAACCTGAAGCTCCCTCTCTAGGTAGTTAGCAGCAGCACCTGGCAGGATGTTGGGGGCGTTCCCAATTCTGCAAAGCAGGAGGAGGGGCACCGTCTCTCGTGTCTAAATGAAAAAGCGAGGAACCCCCCACCGCCGTGTTCCCCACTGCCCGTTTCTTCCCCCATCGTTAGCAACACAATAAACATATTCCCGGTTGCGATGACGTATATTGAAATCGGATCGTCGGTCTCTCTATACGGGCTGCGCGAGGTAACTTGCTTTTGTCGTATTAGAATTGAAACAACATACGACAATTAACTGATAGAGCAAAGTTTCGGATACACTGAGAATCGGTAGTCGTCTTGGTGTTCAACTCATTACTATGATTTCGTAATCATACACACCGACACTGTAGCACCAGATGAGACTTGGCGTCTGTCACAATTTCTCTGTCCGTGTATGTCATCATCATCATCATCATCTTCACGGATTAAACCAAGGATAATTTGTTCCGGTCTCAAATAGGCAAAGATTAGAGCTGGTCACTCCACCGCTTCCTCGAACGTCCCACACCTCTCCGTCGCCTCAGATTATAGTTCCAAAGTTGTTTGGGAATGCGGCAGTTAGTCATCCATTCGGCAAATATGTGCACACCAATTCAGCCGATACTGGGCGATCCTGTCGAGTATACTCATAATATTCAATTCCTGCCGTGTATCTGTGTTTCTTCCATGATCATGGGTAGTATACCCTGCCACGTGCCTGAGAATCTCATTTCAGCCGCTTGGATGCGACTGGCCTGGCCTTTCGTTAAAGTCAAATTCTCAGACCCATAAAGAAGTGTGGGAAGAGCCATGACCTTGTAGAATTTTAGGTGTGTTCCTTTACTTGCTGACTTAAGGGTTTGTGGTCCCGCACATAAGGCTGAACTTATGCAACTTATTTACAACGTTGTATCTTGGATTATAAGGCACTCTGTAGCCCAGGTATTCAAAATTTCTAACTTGTTCCAGGACAATACTATCTATAACAATTTTTGCCCGTACGGGATCAGTTCCACGAAAAGCCATCACTTTGGTCTTACGTGTGGATATCTGCAATCCAGAGTCTTTGCAGACTCGATTTAACCTAATTAATCGCCTATTATCTTTTCGATCTCTGCATCACTTGTTATCAAAGATCACACACAGGTAGGTTGACGAATGTAGGGCTACCACCCTCGACACTTCTCCCTTGTTCTAGAAGCAAGTCTGTTGTGTGCCATCATCAACATTCGAACACTCAGTTATTTCTGTGTTTATGGTCGGTTATTTCTGGTACAGTTAGTCCAGCTTTCTCAGCGTGTAATTGATGTGATGATACACTTTATGCTTATAATTCATAACACCAGTGACACCAACACCAGAAATCTTTACCTAATTTTTAGACAGAATATTATGGAGAAAAGAAATGGGAAGAAGAAAATCCCAGATATACGAAATCATGATTTAAAAAAAAGGAATTTACTACACGATCGTGAAGCCGCTAAAACATCGGCAAGAATAGCTCGGCTCTGGAAAGATTTATAAGGGATGAAAACGTTACAATAATTGGGGGGGGGTATTAAATGTTCCATAGTACAGCACGTAGTGGTTAAGCCTCGTGTGGTGTGGTCATGGAGACCCCATCGAAGAGAACAGATTGCCTAGAAAAGATTAGGAAATGGGCACTTCTCAGGGGCGTATTTACGGGGGGAACGAACGGAGCCATTCCCCTCCCCAGAGGGTAGAAAAATTTGACGAACTTTGTTAATCTCTTAATTTTTAGCTGCTTTTGTTTTTCAGCTTTGTACTGTAACAGGCCTATAGTAGTAGCTCTTATTTAACCTATACAAACAGGTTTATTACACAGCGTTAGGGTAGGCTATACGTTTGAAATATAATATATAGGAAAATCAGTTCAGTCAATAAGTATATTTTAACAATGGTTCAATAACGCGTATTTTTATTGTGTTAATACCGTTTTACTTTAATAGGACTGATTTTAGGATGTTATCACGCGTGTTTCACCCACTTTAAAGATGGTAATGTTGATTCGTCTTAACTTGTTTTTTTCTTTTCTATGAAGCCGACCCTACCCTGGACCCTCCCCCCCAAACCCAAATTCTAGATAGGCCACTGATACTTCTGCGATGGAAATGAAGAGACTGACGTTATCCTCAAGGTTTATTTGCCTAACGCTCGTCTTGCATGACATCAGCTGACTTATTTTAGCACAGCACAATTGACACTGATAATAATCCATCTATACTTGTTGTTCGTCTGTGGTTTCATTGCCTCGTGTCCAGAATTCGAAATGTCCGGCATGACTTGATAACATCGCTCCAGCCTCCATTCGGCTGGGTTTCCAGTTACGTAATCGTCCGTTCCATGGGCTTCACTGTAGTGTTCCTCTTTCTGTGCCTGTCTACTATCTAATGAAACCACAGCAAAGGACTCGAGGTTGGTGTGTGGTGTCGGCTGTGGGGCGTCGATTCTGTGTCCGCCATGTGCGGTGGTGGAGTTGTAAAAACCAGGTAGTAGATATTCCGTAACCCGTGGAATGTTAGAGCTGCACGTCTCCTCAAACCCCCAAGGGTACTGACCACAACATTGTCAGGCGCCTCAGCATTCAGCGTTCAGAACAACAGACCTCCAGCTCGACGGAGAGCCGGGGATGGTACAAGCAGAGGCTTGGAACATCTCCGTTATCCTTAGAGTTTCTGTACTGTTCCTCTGTATGTTACCTCCTCATCTTTTCTTTTCTTTTTTACTTCTATTCTCGTAGACGATGCTGTTACCTATCGTGTATCTACTAGTTCTCTCCACCTAGAACCTCAACATCTTCTTCTTTTTTATCTGGCCGTTTTGTCTTTTAGCGTCGGGTTGTAGGTTGCTTTCGTCCATTTACTGTTCATATGCATAACAATCATTTCCTGTAAACTCTTCTCACTGTCCTGTCCCAATGTCTCAATATATGACTGATATATTATCCCGTATTAGATGGGTGATTTCTGTGTTGCGATGGTCAAACACAAATTTACCACGTAACAGAGGCTTCAACCTAAATGTTTCAAGATGGAAGAAGTTTTCTAAACATTTTCACACAGAAGTGTAATATTCTTTACGATTATGAGATATGAATTTTACAACACTTGAAAATTTTTAGTTCATTATCGCTCCGCGAAATTATCTTTAGATTACCTGTTGGGGGAAAAAAAAATCAAAATCCATGAAACGATATTAAAATTTCAGAATGGAAAATATAACTGTCGACAGTGACTTCATCTCGCTGTTTATTTTACAGATGAACCTCTCTCTCTCTCTCTCTCTCTCTCTCTCTCTCTCTCTCTCTCTCTCTCTCTCTCTCTCTCTCTCTCTCTCTCTCTCTCTCTCCGTCTACTCGCACCCATACGGTTCCAGCGATATTGTGTTATTCTCGCTGGCGCTGGCGGCGGGTATCGAATCGTTGACGAGTAACACAGAAAATTTTGTTCTCGCCGCACTGCCATCTTGATTGATAACGCGCGCGCGTCCTTGTGTTGTGTAAACAGTAAGCGGACTGCAGTTGAATACATAATACAAATACATTTAGCGAAGACCTTGTGTGTGTGTGTGTGTGTGTGTGTGTGTGTGTGTGTGTGTGTGTGTGTGTGTGTGTGTGTGTGTGTGTGTGTGTGTGTGCATAACGCATTCATTCGCTTGATATTTCGTGGCGCACACCGAATGTGTTAATTCGAAAAGCGCGACGTGACTTAATTTAACGAATTCTCGCTGTTTAACATTCTTGACGCCAGATGGCGACGGCGTGCATTCCCAATTCGTACGTACAATCGATAATTGCATTTTCGCTCTGGAACGCGAGTACGACAGTCCAACGCCAGTCTATACAATTATTTATCACTTAGGTATAATTTAATATAAGTGCTATGTGAATATACATTTAATTATAATTAATGTGTAATATATATTTAATTATTATTGTTATAAGTGCTTTGTTATTTACATTTAATAATAAGGGAGTTAAGCAAGATGATGAGTTTTCCGGCCACCCTCTTTATTATTGCATTAAAGACATAGATCCACGAGGAACGATATCAAATAAAACAAGCCAGATACATAATAGCATGTCAATATGACTGGTTGAAGTTTTACAGGGAACTGAATGTCAGTAGCCTGATAGGAAAACTACACGTTAATTTCTGCATCAGAAAGGAGAAGTCTACATAATTTATGTATAGAGGGTAATTCACTTGATGCAGTTAATAAGTTCAGATACCTGGATAACATAATTGATAGTGAATGGTACGTAAACACGACAATACATGACAGGATACAAATAGGACGTAGGGCATACTATGCTAACATTAGACCGTTGAGAAGCAAACGCATTAGTCGTAACACAAGAATTAAAACACAAAAGACACTCTTTAGAAGACCGGTGGTTACTTACGGCGGTGAGACGTGGAGATTAACAAAAAAGGAATCAACAAACATGAAGAAGGTTTGAAGACGTGTTTATGGCCCGAGTAAGGAAGATGACGACTGGAGAATAAGAAATAATAGATGAGATATTGAAGCATGAGGACAGCTCAACGAATACAATGGTTAGCTCACGTGGAACGTATGGATGGAAGAAAATCCTGAGGGTGCGGGTGTATAAAAGCAGAAAGAGGGTGTCGCTCTAAGATAAGCTGGTTGGAAGATCTCAGAACAATGGATGTGAGGGGTTACACTGACTGTGCAGTGGATAGGAGACATTGGAGAAGATTGGTGTCCGAAGCCAGGGCTCACGTTTGGTTGTAGTGCTGAACAAGAAGATAATATAAATTAATATTTTAGGATGTTATCACGCGTTTTTCAGCCACTTTAAAGATATAATAATGTTGATTAGTCTTAACTTGTTCTAACCATAAAATTTCTCTCAGAACGGGGCTGCCTTCAACAAAGATTCAAAACTACAAGAACAGTCTACAACTGTAGGTTTCCTAGAATTGAAAGCAAGTTATAAACGTGTACGGAAACTATTGGGAGAAAAAAAGCTATTCTGATTTGTGTTCAGGGAAGGAGGCTACCGGGGTACTCGCGTACAGAAAGAGAGGTGTGTATAGGCAGACACCGAAGTGTGAAGTTCTCTCTGTCCTGTGCGTTCAGGACAAGGAGGAGGATGTGGGCGAAGTAACAAAAATGCAATTTACATGGTGGAGAAAGGCATGGAATCGTAGGACAATTAGAGGTTGATAGAATGAGCACAGAATAAAAAGAAATCTTGATGTTGATGATAATAAAATGAAATGATCCACGGACATTGTTAGAAACTTTCGGTCGAGAAGTCGGACTTGAAACTGCGACTCAACGCAAAATCATGGACCACGACAGAGGCTCATAGCTGGCGCTTCTTATACACTGACAACCAATGGTATCATATTTAATATTACTGTGATTGGAAACTAATTTTGTAAGCTAGCCTGCAATGGGACTTCAATTTGAGCCCATAGTTTTTCCTCTATTCTTCAGCTTATTCTTCAGCTTCATGTGCCACACCGTTTTCCGTATTTTCTTAAAATTTCATCGCGATTAAAACGTTCAGATAAATTACATTACGTCACAGATTATTTGAAGAGCGACAAGGTTCTGAAAATGTAGAAAACATGGAATTTTTGACTGAATGTTTTTCGGATAGTTAATAACTCGGTGAGTTGTATCGGCACTGCGAACGGGTTTTTTTTTCTTAATTGTTAATGGGAGCATTAGTTATGTGAATAGATAGCTATTAATATTTTAATTCGATACGATAATACTACCATTTAATTGCTCCTGATAACATATTCTGCTGGCAGTGCAGGCCGGGTCAAATAACGCACATAAAGTAACCTCTGAATTGGCCGAATGTGTATGCATTAATTATGATGTCTAAATGTCAATCGCCGGCTACTGTATGTAATATTAAAACACTTTCCTTGTGTTTCACCATCCGTTTAATGGTTGTACATTTTTATTTATTTATTTTTAACCGACATAATGATCGTTCGTTATTTATTTGATTTTGTTATGGACACCGAGGTCGTGACACTGGTGTTTCAGTGAGGTATTTTAAACTGTTGTAAAATTTATCATTAAATAAATACGGGTTCGTGTAATAACAGTAATCAGTAAGGCAGTGGCGATGTTAGCTGTAATGACCACATAAATAGTTGTCGCGGGAACGACACACTCTCCAGTGCGTGACGAGGCTCATTTTGTTGCGTGCGTGCTGTGTATACATACAATAAAGTCGGGTCGGAATATTTTTATTGTGAAAACACTTTATTCTTTCTTCTTTTTCTTCTTCCCTTTCTCTTTATGAAAACGTCGCGCGCTGCTTTTATTTAATGCACAACATTTGTTATTAAGTCAGCTCGGCAGAGAATATTTTCAGAATAAAAACACACTGAGATTAGCACGATTACCATCGGCAGATGTACTATTGTTAGACAGAAAATTGTATGTTAATTTTATTGTAGTAGTATAAAAAAACCGAACTCAATAATGTGGAATAATTTGTAGGTTGGTTGGCAGCAGTGTGTATACAAAGAGGATCCGCATTACCGCAGACAGTTTGTGTGCGAGGTTCGATACCCGCCCGCCCACCATGTTGTGGTTGCCGTACTATTTATTCATAATGGTTTTGCTGCATTACGCGGCCCTGTGACGCATAATACACATCGAGGTTCCAACTAAACCTGTTTGCCCACGTCGGGACCGGACCGTTACTGGCGAAACGAAATCGACTGGTCGTGTCACTACGCTGTAAAGCGATTTATCGTCTTTTCTTTTTCTTCAGAACGTAAAAGTACAATTCACTGTTACAGTTCATAAAATCCAGATTCGTAGTGCACTTCAGTTTCAATTTTATCTGACGCTAACTCGTTACGAAATGTTTGTTCGCCTTGTGCTTGCCTGTTTTTTCTCCTTTGAATTAATTTTCAGAGTTAAATTTCACTTTATCTGTATATTTCGCTTTCTCTTTTTCGGTCATGTGTTCAATTCCCGACAGCGTTCAAGTCGATAGTCCGTAAAAATCGAATGAAATCCAGATTATCTGTCAATAAGCGTCTACAAAGCTTTTCCTTTCATTGGTTACGACTGATTTGAAGACTTTCTGGTGGACTAGCGCGACCCAACAGCTAATGCTTGTTTGTAAATCAACGTAATTATGTTAAAAGGTGTACATTTTTAACAGCCTGTTAAATTGTCTGTTTACATCGTTTATTTACTTTCAGTTATGTTATAATTACTAATGGTTTTAATTAACGCGGTGCGTAAGGTTCAGTAGTGGATCTATAGCTTGTTCCTGATTGGCTGATTGTATACGGGGCTTCATGACATCTATCGTCCAGGCCTGCACGCCAGATTAGACTACTTTATTACGTTTTATTTTGTAAGGTTCAGTAGTGCAATAAGCTTTCGTTTTGTGATTCTTTGCTTGACACCGACAAGCTCCTTCATCTTCCGTTACTTTATCTTCCAGGCAGTCACGTGGTCTTTTATTTTCCTTGTGGCTTTACTTGCGTTCACAACATTTGTTCCGCTTAACCTCTATTTGGAGAAAATGAATACAGGAATGAATGTACATGGACGCCAAAAGGGTGTGTTAGATTTACCGATGATGGTTTTTCTTTCAGGGTGAAGTTTGATTTTAGTACATTGTAAATATATTCACGTGTTTGCTTTAGAATATAGTGAGCAGACAGACAGTATTTCGTTTCTTTCCAAGTGTGAATTGTTTCTATATAAAATGTCAAATTGTGAAGTGTACGCTGTATTCCAAAAAGTATGGACCATATATCCGCCGCGTGCATAAATATAACGTAGTGTTTACTCGGTAATTGTTCTCTCACTGGGCGATGGCAAACCAGCCAACCGAATCCCCGCGTAGTAATTCCTATCTTTTTAGCCGGTTGGAGCCGGTATAAAACTCTTAAGTCTCGATGCCAGTGTTCCAAAGCGCGCGCGCACGCACGCACACACACACAGCACGCGCGACAGGTCGCCTGTGACTCACAGAGAGATCGTGTTCGGCCCTGATTCGAGCACGGCATTCAAAAAATAGAATACTTCCAATAGAGTTTTGTGGGTAAAGATCGTGACATTCGAGAAACTGAAACAAATTCGGATTCGATTCCTAATTCTTAAAAGTTGTTAACAATGATGGTGACAGTGATGGCTGTAGAAAAAGGTAAATTAAAAAGAAAACAGTGCTCCACAATCCCATATCTTTCATTAAAAAAAAAACTAACATTCAAAGATCCGTCGATATTCAACATTTCGGCAACAGAACATTTATGAAAAAATATCTTTGGATAATAAAATTGTGTAAATCCGGGTCGTGTGTAAACATCTGTTGTATACAATAGAACGTATAGTACGCGACATCCCGTTGACGAGTTATTTTTTTAACGTGACCAAAAAAAAAAAAAAAAAAATCCCAGTGACAAAAATCTATTTATCTACAATGGAGATCCGATCAGGTTCGGAAAAGCGTACTGAATCCAGGTACATGTGAGTTGACAGGGCCGACGTATAACTACCAAGATCTATTCACCACAAAACAAGCTGAATAAATACGGGAGCTTCGATTTCGTAGGATTGCATGAACCGATTTTGTGGCTCCATTCGTTTTACTGGCAACGTAGTGTCGGAACCATGACGTCGTTAATTCTCACAACACGTTGTAGCCAGTAAGGAAAAGTTTTGGGCGCCATGAGTTCAATCACTCCTTAATTACTACTGAAAAAATCTCCTTCCCTCGTCTATTGTTATCGGATGAAGGTGGCGGTGGCTTAATGCACGAATTAATGAATGGAACGGAAAAAAAACAACGAACAAAAGAAAAAAACAAGAAGGCGCGAATAGCTATAATTATGGTCACAGTAGATAGGAGCACTGTCTTCTTTTTGATTAATTAATTAATTAATTATATCTAAAAATAAAGGAGGAGGGGTGAGGTGCAGAGGAGGAGAAGAAGAAATAGCGGTGTAGACGGCGAGGCACGCACGTTTGGCCGAGTTCCAGCTCAATGATTGGTACATTCACAGCGGAGACCGTACCGTCGCTGAATCATCCCTTATAGTTGTATTGTCGGGAAAAAATTTATGTCCCTTTGTGTGTGCGTGCGTCCGGTGGTGGGGTGGGGTGGGGTTAATTCACAATATTACACACTGTCTGTGTATGTGTGTGTTAAACGACTACTACCCCCATCACGTATATTATTATTATTGGTAATTCAGACACACACACACACACACACACCGTCTGTCTGTACCTTCCACTTTGGTAAAGGTCAATTTTTTCCTCTTTTGAAAAGTCAGCTGTTATTAACAGATCGTCCTCTATAACTGAGTTTAGGTAGTGGATTTTTTTTTTAGTTCTCTGTTCAATAGTCTTTTTAAAAAATTAATATTAGTCTGCTGGTCGTCAAGCGTGTGTTTAACTTGAAAAATAAAATAGATTTTATTTGGGTGAGGTGTGCTGCATACAACAAACAGTATGGCCAACCACTACGCTTCAGTCGCCCATTTTTGTCCCATATTGGATTGATACGAAAATACACCTTGGTTAATGTACTGCCTTTCGTCCAATTCGGGGTCTCCAGCAGAAACTACACCCGGTTTCCGTTCCCGCTTACCTTCTTCTTCTGCTTCTCCTCCTCCCCCTTCTTCTCCTCTTCCTCCTGTTATCCTTCTTCTTCTTCCTCTTCTTCTTCTTTTTCGTCTTCTTCTTCCTCCTCCTCCTCCTCCTCCTCCTCCTCCTCCTCCTCCTCCTCCTTTTTCTAGACACGCACAGACATTTTTCGGAAAATGACCTTTCTTCTTGTTTTGAGGGTAATACAATCAGAATCAGGCCTTATCTCGAACACGATTTTTTCCGATTACCATACTTTCATTTCCGTACGGAACATGGAAGTAAAATGAGTTAAACCTTTCTAACCGACGCGATGGTCGCTAATAGGCAGAGTGGCTTCTTGATAGCCTTCTTCTTATTGTGGTTAACTATTTTTATTGTCTATATTATGTTTTAATTTCTAAAATAATAATTAATTGTAACTTTTGTTGGTTACTGGATTGGAATACTTTGTTGTAATTATTGGGCTTGTTTGTAACGTTGTGGGCAGAGATTAGAGCTGGTCACTCCAGCGCTTCCTCGGACGTCCCACACCTCTCCGTCACCTCGCCTTATAGTTCTACAGTTGTTCGGGGAGGCGGCAGTCATCCATTCGGCAAAGATGTTTCCACCAGTTCAGCCGATACTGGGCGATCCTGTCGAGTATACTCATAATATTCAGTTCCTGCCGTATATCTGTGTTTCCATCTGTGATCATGGAGAGTAGGGCTATACCTACCCCGCCACGTGCCTGAGAACTCTCATTTCAGCCGCTTGGATGCGACTATTGTTTCTTTATGTTTATATTTATTTTTATCCAGTATTTTATCCATTATAGCAATCCGCGTCCCGAGTCTCTCATTTCTTCTCTGAATCATCTTATGACCACGCGGATAATTAGACCAACAGTGACGGCCCGGTTACCTCGAGGACAACTGGTCCCCAGTTTCTATCCCTGGAGAATAGGAGCTTACTTCCTTCACGATCCACTACAGTCTGTGGTCGTTACTGACTGAGACGTCGAGTTGTTCTCGACTAACAGTCTACAGGTACTGTCTGTAGCCCACAACAAGGAAATAACAAACTAAAGAAATAACAATAAAAAAAAAACGAAAGACACTCTAGCCCTCGAATTCTGTAATAGCATTGGAGGCAGAAAAAACAGGAGTCAGTCAAGAGAGACTAGACAGGAAAGGTTAAAGGAAGGGATCTCACCCAAGACAAGGGAGCTTACTAGTATAAAGAGGATGTTCTCTGTAAGGTTAACGAACGCCTCAGTACAAGTTGCAGACTGTTAGTACCGCCGTAATATTACGGAAGCCAGACTGTATTTCTGCGTTGGTAGGAATCGAACACCTTACCCTCGCATAAGTGATGCATATACAAAATATTAAAACACGCAATGTTAACATTAATTCTATAAATTATCGGCACTGTAAAAAATGGACAATTTTTCTTGCAGTAATCACACTGTATTCGCTATAATAAACAAAAAAAAATCTCTGTGATTAATAGTTAAAATCGTATTACAAATCGTATCACACAAAATACACCCCCCAAGTTTTCCCCTCGTCTCAGCGAGAAAAAGGTGTTGAACCCACGGCACAGGGTATTATGTTAGAATCCTGATATATATCTGTGCTGCGGGATGGTGTTTGCTTTTTAAATACACCGAGACTAGATTAAATTTGATCTGATTACAGGATGTCAGATAAACATGAGACCCGGATCGGATTATATATATATAACAGCGTCTCCCGCGGCACCACCACCTCCTCCCCCTCCCTCATCCCGCTGCAGACTAGATCGTATGATATTCGTTTTTCCTACCTACTTCGAATTACACACCGTGAGATGACATTTAAAGCGACCGCTAGCGATACTTCTCCCAGTTTTTTCTTTTTCTTTTTTTAATGCAGTTTTTAATTGTGGTAAAGCGATTTATTAAAACGTTTTTGTAATAAACCGTTTTTGAAGCGGAACATATTATTTTTTCCGTAATAACGTTCGATTGAACACAAGAATTTAATGCAATAAGTTTGTGATGGTTAGTTAACAATCGACAGACCGCGTGTTCGATCTTTGCTGTAATATCGAGATGCCTAATCGACTTAGTACCCTACACTGGTTAACACTAGGCAGCTGTAACGCATTTTGAGCTGATATCTAAAACATAGATGTCTGAATTCGTTATTATATTCCAACTATTCGACCTAATGAACGTGGTACGACATGTTCAGTTTTTAAGCTCCACGAATTTTATAACAAGTACCGATATGAAACGGAGATCAGCGTTATGGCTTTCCGTGGAGGAAAAACCTGGCCGCGTAAACCATGGTAAAAAGGAGTTAACTTACCAGGGTTGCC
This sequence comes from Magicicada septendecula, assembly GCA_034769895.1. Lineage (NCBI taxonomy): Eukaryota > Metazoa > Arthropoda > Insecta > Hemiptera > Cicadidae > Magicicada > Magicicada septendecula. Next base: position 483,850,554 of record CM068371.1, on the reverse strand, counting down.
AACTGCTGCTAAAGCGAATTTGTAGGGTGCTCAGATCATCTCTTCTTGGATCTTCTCATGCTTCTCTTCCCTTCGGCTGATACATTAAGGCTACAACTTACCCATTCAGCTAATGTGTTGTTCCAGCTTTCTCTATACTTACTGATAATTCCGTTTACTTCTTTGTAGATTGCAAGAAATAGTAAAAGACAGAAAAGTGGATATAGCAATGTTAACAGAAATCAAAAAGGAACAGAAAGGAAGTACTAGCTAAAAATACTATAAAATAATATGCAGTGGTGGCGATATAAATACTAGAGCTCAAGCAGGAGTGGTTATTTTATTAAATTAATAATTTATAAGGCCTATAAGATGCTAAGAATGGATAAGCGAATGAATAATTTCAGTAAAATTAAGAGTAGGAAGAGGGAATCTAACAGTGGCAGGAGCTTACGCACAGGAGGTAGGAACGGAAAAGAGAATCTGATGAATTCTACCAACAACTGCAAGAAATAATTGATAAGATAAATAAAAATAAATTCTTCATTATTGCAGGTGACTTAAACGGTCGTATTCGAAATGTACCAATTCCTGGTGTTCCTCGTAATAATAGAGAACAAATAACTTATAGTCATAATATTTTGCTACCAAAAGTTTGCTTAATTTATTTTGTTCTTCGTATTGTTTAAATTAGCAGCCATCCTTACTATTTCTTTTATGAATTTGCTAACTGCTATAATTTTTTATTGTTCGACTAAGCTTTTCGTCATTACTGACATCTTCAGGTCTTAAACAACCTACCAAATTTATTTTGGTTTAGGTGATGAGCTATAGGCCCTATTTCCATACCATGAATAGTTGTTTCGTTTCTACGTTTACGTACGAGATCAAAGTCGCACCTCAAGTGATAATTCGTTTGAGGTATTTGTCTCCTTCAGCAAGATGCTACTCCAAAAACTTTCTAACCACTGTCATTCTCTGGTTTCTATGGTCCTAAGATAGCAATTCTAGCATAGATTTTGTGGCAGTAAAGTTTTTGTGTAATGTAGGGTTCAAAAACTAGGACAATGAAATTTGTATCACATAAAACAACAAACTAACAAAATCCGACACACGTGATGTGTGTCCAATATTTGTTACCATCATTAGGTTCTGTATACTGTTTCCGTTCTTAGTTCAATCCTGATGTAAACAAACCCACGTGGCAAATCTGAAACGCTATTAGTCAGGGCGTTGACACTGTTCACACAGTAATGTATTACGCGCATGTGCAGAACGTCTGTATAGTCATGTGAGAGTTATCTTACCACTTAAATCGGGGCACGTCGTTTTAAGACTTCCTCCTTATCACTGTATTCTGAATCGTATTGAATTAATATGGAGCCAGTTGGAAGGATATGTTGCTCGTCACAGCACAACATTAGCTGCTTGATGTAAAACAATTTGTTGAGAAGGCGGTAAATGAAACAACGGCGGACAAGTGGAGTCATTGTATGCACCATGTAATAATCAAGGAAGATGATAAGCTATGGAACTGGCCCACATTACCGACGTTGTTGTGGACAATTAACAATCTTATCAATAATACGCTGATTCAAGTGATGACACAAGTTCAGGCACAAATATGGAAGGGATTGAATTAATCTCTGACAGCAACTGATAGCATTAAGTACACTGGTAATTATCACAACTTCTATTTTCGTTTTAAATAAACTTTACTTTTTTGTTTGTTGCGATATTTAAACGGTTAATAAAAAAAGCCTATTAACTGGTGTTATAAAATGTTTCACTGTCGGTCTGACACAGTCACACAAATTTTACTTTGTTCAGGACAAATTATTACAATTTACGTTTGTTTATACAGTATCAATATTATCTGTGCCCTGTCTGTACCCCTTCTGTCAGAGTGACATGCCTCTAATTCAAGCAACAAACAGCGTTTAAAATGTACCACGCCTGTCTGTTTACTTTATGATCAAAATAAGAACGGAAACAGTATAACAGTGTTGCCAATCCCATGGTATTTTATGGCTTAATTATTTTTAAAAAGTCACATTTTTTGCGTAGCGTTTCCCCTTAAATATTAAGTGTTCGACGTAATGGTAGGTCCTCCAACTTGATCCGCAAGTTCCCGCTTCCCATCTTGACCTATCGTTGGTTCCCTCCTTGCATTTCCAGTAGTTCGTTTTCTCCTTTGAGTCGTCCAACAAATAGGTTCTTTTTCTTCCAAGCCCTGAAGTCGCTTCTAGCTTTCCCTCGACGATATCATGCTTCAGATAATTTCTTTTCTAATTATAAGTACAATACTACTGACTCGGAACACTTAAGTTTTGTATTGGTAAAAATATAAAATTTTTAACCTATAGCCTGAACCAGTTTTCGCTTATTATAAGTTTTTTTGGTGAATGTGTGTGTTTGTGTGGGAGCGCGCCCGCGTGCGTGTTGTAACATAAAGAATAATAACAACATTTACCCATTTATTATTGTTCTTATAATTAAAATATTACATAAAAATTGATATGTATTATAGGCCTACGTGTATTATTTCTTATTGCCCGTCTACAAGTCCTGATGGTGATTTTTCTTTGAAACGTCACAAATGTTGTTTGCAGTCAGTCACCGGACTTCACAAAACGTTTCATGGGTAGACATTACTTAAAAAAAAAAAAAACTTTTTTGTCAGTCGACTTATTAGCTTAACACAACCTGTATTTTGAATGTATTAAGTAATTAATGTTACATGTTTTGTTCTGTGTGTTACAGGTAATAAGATACATGCTTATGCTGACGACCGGTAGTTATTAGTGAGCGCTGTCTGGTGGTAAACGGATCAACTGTTTGTACAACAATGGCGTCGACTTACCGCTTCGCGTGTCTTAAGGTATGAACAGTGTCGTTGCTGTGTTGTTTGGAATATCATTATCATTGTTGTTGTATATAAAATCTCGGGTCTTTTCCAGTGTGTGTCTACAAACAACTCTCGCAGCATTCACGAGCCCGCCAAGCTCCTCCCCCACCAAGGTTCCCGCCAGTCCCTACTCCTACAGTAGCATGTGAAGGAGACATGATGAGCATAGCACATACCACTACTACTAACACATTTATCGCCTCTGTTTTGAGTCGACAATTGTACCTTTACGTTGTGCAGTTAGTTACATTATTTCATTTTTCAAAGTTACTCTTTCGTTAGTTATTTACATTCGTTTCTTCTTACACACGCTTATTCTTTCATACGTTTATTTTGTGTTTTTTTTCATTCTTTACATTTCTTACGTGTTTATTATTTACGTCATTACTATATACTTTTATTCTTTATATTGCTTTATTCAAAATGAATTTGATTGACTTGCTAACTGTTGGCCGAAATGAAGAAGATGCCCTTCGTTTTTTTTTCAAAACAAAGAATTAATTCAGAATCCTTGATTATGTAATTAATGTAATGTAAATTAAATATCGTGAAAATAAAATATTAAAACCCACGAAAAGGTCGTACTTGCGTGCGTTTAATAAAAAAAAAAAAAATAGAAAAAACAAAAATAAAAATTACAAACAAAAAATTGAAACAAAATAAAAGGAATAGAACAGAAGCGTGTGCGCGTGTGGAATTGAAGTCGCGCGCACGTCCGTGCGGCATATGTATGTGTGTAGTGGTATGCTAATCACTTCTCCCTCACACTGCTACTGTAGGAGTGGGGACTGGTGGGGGAACGTTGGTGGTTCGTGAACGCTGCGAGAGTTGTTTGTAGACACATACTGGAAAAGACACAAAATCTCCAATATGTTTCATAATAGGTCACACAGTTTCGAAGAGTCATACTGTAAACTATTATAGCTGGGTCGACACACTGCGCCACGCGAAACGATTTTCATTGTAAAGTTCGACTAGTTATACTGTTTCCGTTCTTAGTTTAATCCTGATGTAAACAGACAGGGGTGGCACATCTATTTGCTGACAGGGGGTATTTGCTGCTTGAATTAGAGGCGTGCCACTCTGGTAGAAGCAGTACAGACAGGAGACATGTAATATTGTTACTGTATAAACAGACGGAAGTTGTAATAATTTGTCCTGACCAAAGTAAAATTTGTGTGGCTGTGTCAGACCGATAGTGAAATATTTTATAACACCACTTATGACTTTTTTATAAACCGTTTAAAATCGCAACAAAAGAAGAAAGTCAAGTTTATTTAAAACGAAAATAGAAGCTGTGATACCAGTGTACTGTATATATCAGTTGCTGTCAGAGAGTAATTCAATGCCTTCGGAATTCAATGTCAGAGAGTAATCCCTATACCTATATGTGTCGGAACTTGTATTACTTTAGTCAGCGTTATTGATAAGATTGTCCATTGTCCACAACGACGTCGGTAATGTGGGCCAGTTGCCACAGCTTTTCTTCTTCCGTGATTATATGCAGCACACAGTGACGCCAATTGTCCGCCGTTGTTTCTTTTACCGCCTTCTCTATCAATCGTTTTATGTAAGGCACCTTATATGTTGTGTTGTGACGGGCCATATATACTCTCAACTGGGTCCATATTAATTCAGTAGAATTTAGAATACTTTGATAAGGAGGAAGTCTTAAAACGAGTGCCCCTATTTAAGTGGTAAGACAACTCTCACATGACTATACAGACATTCTGCACATGCGCGCGATACATTACTGTGTGAACAGTGTCAACGCCCCTGACCAATAGAGTTTCAGATTTGCCACGTGGGTTTGTTTACGGAAATGGTAGGCTATAACCACCAACATCATTTAGCAATTCTGTTACGACTGCCTCGCTTATCGCATCCCACCTTCCAGACAGCCCACTTGCGTGAGCTATCTTGTACTCATGGTGTCTTCAACATCTTTTCTCCAGCAATGTCTAGTCCTTTCTTTTTTTCCTTATAATGGGTGGTGGTGTCCATTCCCAATACCTTCTTTGACCATCTCTCCCCTAACATATACTGTAGTTGTCCGAACAAATTGAATATTCTCACCTCTACTGTTACCGTTATGTCTACGCCCGTTTCCGTCCCTACTCTTATATCTGCATTCTTAATTCTATCCAATATGTGGTTCACGTGTATAGGCCCGACAGTGTTTCCTGAACAGTCATCTGCGCCGACTCAATGCATGAATTACCCCAATTAACAAGTATAGCTGAGTTGTCTAGAGAAGGGAGAGGAGAGAGACACCGCGATAACAGTACACCGTCTCACTCATGTACTACACGCGGACCAGCTTTGCTGTCGAGACGCCTGTGGAGCGGGTGCTCTACTGAATGATAGTGCGTGCTTGTGTTGGTGGGGTACTACTGGTTCTGAAAACATTGCTCAGACGTATTTAGTTGTGATTTTGTGTGCGTATTAGATTGAACTTTCGTAGATTATATTATGTAAGTGTAATTTATTGAATATCTTGTTAAAGTGTGTTTTTTTTTATTTGCCACAAGAAATACCGTGTGAGAGACAGTCTAGTCACACCGAAACTGTGTTAAATGTATTTTAAATGTGTAGTATAACAGTGATGCGTGCAGTGGAATGGCATACGTCACCACATTCCTTGTTCGGTTGCAAAGGTGAACAGCTGATAGTACTACTTCCGTCTGTCACTCACATGCTTCCGTTGTTCTCACCAGTCTTGTTGCAGTCGATGTTCACACTGTGAAACACTGTTCAAGACCGTTGTGCGCATGTGCGAAATGACGGAAAATGTTGTTAGCCTCGCAACGAGGTGTTTGTCTGTTGTGGATCGAGACCGCATCGTCCTACCTCTACCACTTTGGTATTCCGCATTCATTTCGAGTACCACCGCAGCTTAAAGAAAGATTATTGGGGTTTTATCAATAAAAAAACTTTAATACATTTTAGGTTAGTTGTCTCCAAGTCGCTTATATTAATATAATAGATATTTACCGTATATCCGTCGTGCGACTTCGTTTTTCTTGTCTTACGACGCGTTTCGGCAACGAATTGCCATCTTCAGAAATCTTAATCACTCATTAGAGATCGTTAAAAAATTAAAAACACTAAAATCATTACAGTAAAAGTGCACTTTTACGACATTGGAAACTCACAGACGCGAACATGAAAGTTTATGTTTCTCGCGTGGACAATATCGATCGACTGATTCACTGTTTATATAGCCACTGATAAACCTGTTTTGCTTATTATAGCCCGTATGTACTGTGACTTTCCATTTACCGGCGCCCGTGTGCAAGTATTGCCGTGTCGTACAATATGTTATGTGAAAAATCAACATATATCGTACAATATATAAAGCCGTCAAAATCAACAGTGATTATGTCTTGAATGATAAACTTACATTTTCACATAACATATTGTACGACACGGCAATACTTGCACACGGGCGCCGGTAAATGGAAAGTCACAGTACATACGGGCTATAATAAGCAAAACAGGTTTATCAGTGGCTATATAAACAGTGAATCAGTCGATCGATATTGTCCACGCGAAAGCAGTCGATCGACATTGTCCACGCGAGAAACATAAACTTTCATGTTCGCGTCTGTGAGTTTCCAATGTCGTAAAAGTGCACTTTTACTGTAATGTTTTTAGTTTTTTAACGATCTCTAATGAGTGATTAAGATTTCTGAAGATAGCAATTCGTTGCCGAAACGCGTCATAAGACGAGAAAAACGAAGTCGCACGACGGATATATGGTAAATATCTATTATATAAAAAAACTTTGATATAACATGAATAGTTTATCTAATTATTCCTAGTTATTTATAGAGGCCTAATTATTAAAAATTTAATACATAGAATTTACAGAACGGGAAATGATTTTTAAAACTGATTTCAGTTTGGTTATGTGCTCAAATCGAGTATAGTTTTTTTTTCAAAAGACTTTAGGTTGTGTTTTTATAAGGGTAATCGTTGTAAATCATATCCGACGAAAATGTATTGTTGTTATGAACATAAATTTTTGTGTTTATTTTTTTAAGTAAATTCTTTTTTCCTAGTTAGGTCTTCTTGCGTACCACCGGTTGGGAACCCCTGGATAACAGCATCGTCTCCACCAATCCATCTCCATATCTATAGATTGTGGATTCATTTCTTTTATTTACCTACCACAATTCTCTTCTGTATAAACATATGCCTTCTAGTATGGTACGACTCTGTTTTCAGTAATCTCTACTACGATGTTTATTATTGGACGATTTAAAATATATAAAATCAGTTAAAATGAATGCTTTAAAAATATGAATTAAAAAAAAAACTGAAGCGTAGAGTGTTTTTGAGTAAAAATGTCGCTGGTGTTAAGCAGAAAATTTCCAGCTTCGGCAGCTACACAAGTGGAGCGGTTTATATGTAACAAAAATATAAACTGTATATTAAAAAAAATTAATATATATATTATATTATAATATATATATATCATATATATATATATTATATATATATTAATTAAACATATACCACACAAAGGCACCATAATGAACATTTAGGAAAATTTACAAATATACAAACATAAAACAGAAAACAAACTAATACCTGAACAAAACAATACAAATCAATACAAAACATGACACAATATTCAAAGCACTCAACATTGAAAATACACAAAAAACTAACACATACACCACAATCACACACAATAAAACCAATATGAAATACCAGAAGCCAACAGGAAGCCACAACACATATTATGTACTTCACCACACAAAAAAAAACGGAAGGCTGAGGATGGGTACAAGATAGTACCCGAAACATGTTCCAAAAAAGGAAAAAAATAACATCTTGAGGTAAATTTAATTATAAATATTAAATGTAAAAAAAATAATATAGAAATAGCTTTATGAGTCGAGGCCGCAATAAGAAGACATGAGGGACGCGTTTCAAGTATTTTTCAATCGCGTAAACAAGATCAGAATGGCCACATAGTACAGTAATATTATGATGATAATAATGGGAGTGATCGGATGATTGTTATGGCAAAGAGTTGCACAAGCGACGGATAGACAGGCTGAAGAGCCTAAGAAAGAACTGTGCCTAATATTGTTGGACCCAACAGGGGACCGAAGTAAGAGTACTTTTCTGTTACAGTTTTCCTATCGGGAAGTAATATGAGATTAAAATTTGACTGATATATCACAGGCTATATTTTCCTTACTGATTAACAAATACCAAACTCTTTGCTTACGGGGATGGATTGACTGGCGGAGAGACAGAGAGAGAGAGAGAGAGAGACAGAGAGAGAGAGAGGAGCGTTCAAAGAAATTAGTCGTCGGGGGGAGGCGGGAGTACAGCACACAGCGCCCGGCGAAATTGGCTTGTATAAAATGAAAGTACTACAAGTGGGGAGAAGGAGAGACAGAGAGGAATTTTGTTTGTCAGTCAGTTTTCTTTGAACGTATGGGTGGAGGTGGAGTGCAGAACAGACTGTTCCTAATTTAATTACAGTTTCTCTGTCTGTCTTACGTCTCCTTGTCCCTCTCTCCGTCGTCTTGTACAATATACTCTCCTTTTCTCTTCAGCTCCTCATTCCTCATGTTTGTTCACGTCCCTCTCTCTCTCTTTCTTTCTCCTCTCTGTCTTTTCTCGCTTTCTTTCTTCTTCTTTTTCTGCACTACCAGGATTAGGCATTTGCCCGTTCCGTCCTCACAAACTTACGACCATCATTTTCGTGGTCTTCCTATATCTCTTTTCCCTCTTGGGTTATAGTTAAGTATTTTTTTTGTATTCTCCCATTTCCCATTCTATTTACGTGTTGTTTCCAACTTTCTTTATATTCAGTTATTTTTTTTTCATTTATTGCATATACATTTAGTTCATTTCGCACGTCTTCATTTCTTACTAAATCTCTTCTTGTGCAGCCTTTGACCCGTCTCAAAAATTTCATTTCTGCTGCGTGTATTGTGCTGTCTCCTTTTTTGGTATTTATCCAACTTTCACTCCCATACCTAAGTACAGGTACAGCCATCGTTTTATGAAATTTTATCCTTGTGTCTTTTCGTGTTTTGTTATTTAATGTTCTATTTATTGTGCCACATATTGCTTGGAATTTATTTATTTTATTTTCCATGTCATTGTCATAATTGTAGCTTGTGTCGCAGCCCAAGTTTGTAAAATTTGATACCTGTTCGATTGGCTTATTGTTGATAATTATTTTCGACCTAACGGGATACTTGCCTTGGAAAGCCATAACTTTCGTCTTATGCAAAGAAATTTTAAAATTATATTCTGGACGTATTTGATTCAGTCGGTGCACTGCCAGTTGTAATTTATCTTCACTCTCTTGTATTATTATTTTATCGTCAGCAAATAGTAACGTACTCAGGTAAGTATGTTGGTCTAGCTGGACTCCAGCATATTCCTTTTATTGTCGTTTTTTAAGAACATCGTCAATATATACACGCTTTCTTTCTCACAGTTTTATTTAAAACATGATTGGTGTTCATGAGAGAGTAATTACCACATACAAACGAGATATGTTAATATTTATTGTTATAGTATTTAATTGTTATTTTATGATGCCACTTACGCATCTCGTCCAGTGTAAGCGGAAACATGCGGATTGTGGTGCTGACGAATTCATGCGAAGACATTTTGTCCGATTCATGCGAACTGCCACAGTCATCATCATCATCATCTTCACGGATCAAATCAAGGATGGTTTGTTCCGGTCTCAAATAGACATAAGATTAGAGCTGGTCACTGAAGCGCTTCCTCGGACGTCCCCTCGGCTTATAGTTCCAGAGTTGTTTGGTGATGGCGGCAGTCATCCGTTCCGGCAGATATGTTCCCACCAGTTTAGCCGATACTCGGCGATCCTGTCGAGTGTACTCATAATATGAGGAGAGACTGCCACAGTATCGGACGGTATCGGACAATTAAGTCCATCTGAAAAATACCTCTGTTAGGAAGGATCACGCGCAAGGGAAGATCCCATGTTTGGGGGGGATAGCATTTTTGTCGAACGAAAGCCGATTTTTTTCATTTGTGAAGCGATTTACAAAATTATAAAAATCAGCATTTCGCCTGCTGACACACAGGACCCTGAAAGATTCAAAAACATTATACTGGACGCAGTCAGCGATTAGTTGGTAAAATCCAGTAACTACCGAGAGCGATGTCTTCAAGAACGGCTGGCTGTAACTGTCAGGTCTCTCCTCCTCCTCCTCCTAATCCTTCTTCTTCTTCTTCTTCTTCTTCTTCTTCTTCTTCTTCTTCTTCTTCTTCTTCTTCTTCTTCTTCTTCTTCTTCTTCTGCTCCTTCTTCTTCTTCTTCTTCTCTGCTCCTTCTTCTTCTTCTTCTTCTTCTTCTTCTTCTTCTTCTTCTTCTTCTTCTTCTTCTTCTTCTTCGCTCCTCCTCCTCCTCCTCCTTCGCCTCCTGCTTTTGCTTCTCCACGGTGGTGAGCTTGTATTTCTTTCTTTCCGAAGATAGTCTCTTAATCACCACATACCCCTTTTTTGAATTTGTAGTCTCGAGTTGCCCCCTCCCGGAGATCAAACCGGGGAATATTAGTCCGGAACAGTTAACTAGTGACTGCCCCACCATTCTAAGCATTCTTAAACAAGGGATGTCCTGTTGGATCTTAAAGGAGTGGTTTCCCGTTGTCTTCTCCATTCTATGCCGCTGACGTGGTGACAGTTCATCCGCCTTTAGGGATGGTCCCATCCCAAGGGCAAGACGGTGCTCTCTATCCTTTTACCCGCTCATCCCTTTTATAGAAGCTGGATTATTTTTTGCGATTCCCAAATGCTGAATGAAATGAATTTAAATATATATTTAATTATTTGTTTCCTTCTCTTTTTATAATGCTCAGCTTGGTGTACATATTTGTTGTCTACTACTATCCGTAGTAATGAGCATCCGTACATGTTAGTTGAGTGAGCATCCGTTTGAGACATGAATTGCCATGTAGGCTAAGTACAATATTGTTCGGTAGAATAATGTTAAATCACGGTAAAGTAAACTTAATCAACATTTAAACAACTGTTCGTGCAACTAATCATGGGAAACAATGTAAACGCCAATACATGATTCTTATGAGGAAAATAGGTCAGATGTTTTGTTACAAAACGATTGTAATAACTCCGTTCCTTTTTATCTCAATTCCATAGATAAGGTGTCATAGTATTACGAATAAAAGAGCAAATGTTTTATGTATTAAGAAATTTTTTTATCTACAACGTAGGTTATCACGGCCGAAGTACTATGTACCGACTCGTGAGGCCGTGGTTGATTGCTTCAGTTTACCGACTCGTGAGGCCGTGGTTGATTGCTTAAGTTTACCGACTCGTGAGGCCGTGGTTGATTGCTTAAGTTTACCGACTCGTGAGGCCGTGGTTGATTCCTTAAGTTTACCGACTCGTGAGGCCGTGGTTGATTGCTTAAGTTTACCGACTCGTGAGGCCGTGGTTGATTGCTTAAGTGTACCGACTCGTGAGGCCGTGGTTGATTGCTTAAGTGTACCGACTCGTGAGGCCGTGGTTGATTGCTTAAGTGTACCGACTCGTGAGGCCGTGGTTGATTGCTTAAGTTTACCGACTCGTGAGGCCGTGGTTGATTGCTTAAGTTTACCGACTCGTGAGGCCGTGGTTGATTGCTTAAGTGTACCGACTCGTGAGGCCGTGGTTGATTGCTTAAGTGTACCGACTCGTGAGGCCGTGGTTGATTGCTTAAGTGTACCGACTCGTGAGGCCGTGGTTGATTGCTTAAGTTTACCGACTCGTGAGGCCGTGGTTGATTGCTTAAGTTTACCGACTCGTGAGGCCGTGGTTGATTGCTTAAGTGTACCGACTCGTGAGGCCGTGGTTGATTGCTTAAGTTTACCGACTCGTGAGGCCGTGGTTGATTGCTTAAGTTTACCGACTCGTGAGGCCGTGGTTGATTGCTTAAGTGTACCGACTCGTGAGGCCGTGGTTGATTGCTTAAGTGTACCGACTCGTGAGGCCGTGGTTGATTGCTTAAGTGTACCGACTCGTGAGGCCGTGGTTGATTGCTTAAGTTTACCGACTCGTGAGGCCGTGGTTGATTGCTTAAGTTTACCGACTCGTGAGGCCGTGGTTGATTGCTTAAGTTTACCGACTCGTGAGGCCGTGGTTGATTGCTTAAGTTTACCGACTCGTGAGGCCGTGGTTGATTGCTTAAGTTTACCGACTCGTGAGGCCGTGGTTGATTGCTTAAGTTTACCGACTCGTGAGGCCGTGGTTGATTGCTTAAGTTTACCGACTCGTGAGGCCGTGGTTGATTGCTTAAGTGTACCGACTCGTGAGGCCGTGGTTGATTGCTTAAGTTTATGTCTCTAAATGTTTAGGCCACACCTTCGGAGGGCATCCTCAGTAGAAAAACGTTCGAAAAGTAACAGAGGCCGAGCGTTATGCGTATGAAGTATTGTTACGACATTACACAACAATCGAATGTTCCAGTGGAATCCGGCTGTAATGTGTGTGCGTACGTGATTCCTAGACGCGTTAACTAGACTGTGCCAGAGTCGCGCGGCCGCGCGCCCGTTGTGTGCAAGGTAGCGTTCTTGACGCGCAGTATGGAATATTCTGGATTTTCGGCGGGGTATCCCTACAAGTACTCAGCGACACTCAGTTCTGTTTGAGTCGCGATTTATGGGAGTGCGATTCGTAATATTGTGGCGAAGTGTTATGTGTTTTATAATTGTGTGCGGAACAATTGTAATAACAATTGTGTTTTATATTAGTAGACATTTTTATTGCGTGTGAACAGTTTTCATTTGATTTGTGTAACAGACTATCTTGTTGATTACCAACTGTTTAATTTTGATAATTAAAGCTGGTGATTAGTGACGTAATTGGTGTCTTGTATTTTGTTTCCCACTGAACCGTACGACGATCAGTTAGACAGGCGTAACAATATTGTACAGTGTTTCATAGTGTGAACATCGGCTGCAACAAGCCTGACGAGAACATTGGAAGCATGTGTGTGATAGTGATAGGGGAGGGGGGAAGGGTTGTGTGTGTGAGACAGACGACAAACTTATATCGCGTTATCTCCCTCTCTCCCTCTGCACACTTTACGCCGTGCTTGAAAGTGGCGGTAATACTTTGGCGGGTCGGCACGATCCACCGCTCTGGAAACGATGTCAGGTTTCTACGTAATACTATAACGGTAAACTGTATTAAGAATTGACTGTAGTATTTAATTTAAATAGCATTTAATCAGTATGTGACAATTATTTTCCACAAAGGATATTAGCGTCCACTGACCACAGTGCAGTTTTTTTTTGAAACTAGTTGTACAAAAATATTTATGAAAACAATACAGCTAGGATTAAACACAGTAGAACGTACACAGACGCTTTTGCCATAACAAAGGGACTGCGACAGGGGTGTAGTCTTTCACCGACTATTTTCAAAATATATTTAGATAGAGACTGCGTGACTGCATATTATATATTAGAATAACGTCGTCTGCATAACATATATTATTAAACACACTTCTACCCATCCTATATCCATTCATATGCTTCACCTCCTTTAATAATTTCACCCACAACTATATTGAAGAGTATGGGACTTAGGGAATCCCCCTGCGTTGTTCCTTTTGTGTTACAGGTATATTATCTGATAATTCGCCATTGGCTTTTACTCTCATTGAAGTGCTCGTGTAGATCTTTTTTGTTAGCTTTGTGGTGTCGAATTGAACAAGAATGTACGCGTAGTTAGTTGTAAGTATACTGTCAATACAGTAGTTAGTATCGATCAGCTGTCAAGCACTTGTTTGGGGTTAAAGAGGTTGTGTTCAACCCTGACCCTTGTTATCAGTGTACACGTTTATCGTGACGTGATGATTTATTGTCCTTGTTAAACAGCGGGTATAAACACTGGCTTTAATTGATCGTGTAAAAGTATGACTAACGAATTCCACGTACAGAGTGTGAAATAATGAGATAATGTACCGACATAATATGATACTAGTCACTGATAAAGAGCCAGTTAAATGTTCCTGAGTATTAAAAGTTATTTTTAATTAGTGGGGGTTTCCACGTAATTGAATTTAATTGGCAGTTTCTTTATGCCACGAATACCCACAAGGAACACGGATGTGATGTAAGTCGACATGGGGGGGGAGGGGGGAGTACAACAGGACTGTAGTCTATCTCCTACTGTGTTTAATGTAGGCCTATATTTAATACATTGTGGATTATAAGTAGAATCAAGTATTGTTACTTGTATGGCTTGTATTAGAGGACCAAGGTTTATAAGTAACAATAGGGCAGATGAAGAAACAGAATATCAATTGATGAAAGCAAGAAGAATTGCTGGATGCACGGATAACCTTGTATGGAGTATAAATACCTCACACAAGAAGCAAAAACTAGGGTTTACAAAAGCACAATACGTCCAGTAATATCCAATGCATCAGAGACCAAGCCAGATACAGCAACGACTCATAGAAAACGACAAACTACAGAAATTACTATATTACGGAGGGTGCTAGGAAAGACAAGGTACGGTAGGTTGCCAAACAATAGTATAAGAGAAACGTGTAATGTAACAGACATTAATTCTTGGATTGCGGAAAGAAGAAGAATATGGAATCAACACTTATCAAGAACGGGTGACACAAGGCTAGTGGAAAAGGCAAGAGGTAGCCAACCAAACACCATGAGAAGCATTGGTCGGCCAAGGCAGAGGTGGAGTGACAGCATGTAGGTCCGTTGTTATAAAACAGGACAAAGTCCTAACAAGGAAGTTAAAGATGAAGAAGAAGAAGTAGGACCAGTGGATGTAACTGATGGATGATGAAGCGATGAGACTAGCCTAAATGTTGAAATGGCCTAAATGTAGCCCCCTCTTATTTTCCTCAGGACAACTGACAAATAGCATTCATTCCATATAATTGTATAAACACATTTTATAAATTCTTTGCGCCTCAAATTTAAACTAAACGAACATGAATTATGACGATTGAAAAAATATGGAAAAGCATTGGTTTCCAAATATTTATGTTGATTACTTGTCACTCAAATTAAATGTAATAAATCTCATGCCACTAGAAATCACTTTAATTCTAAACTTGTGTTCTGTATAAATCTTGTGAAATTTAGGCTCTCTGAAGATATTTTGAAAAACCCGTTTTATTGCCTCTTCGCACTATAAATTTAATGATGTTGTCCCAGGCAACTAATAGTTCATGTTAAAGAATTAAACATGTTATTGTTTATGTAAAATCGAGACCAATAAAATTTTCTCATTTTTCTGACCTAAAGACAAGGAACTGCTGGTGTACCTGTGCAGAGACGACGGTTCGAACCATATAGAGACATTAGACTACGGAGTCTGACATAAACCCTTTAAGCGGAAATTTGTCTGGGCGGAAAAGAAAAAGATATATATGACTACGAGCTGCCTTCGTTTTCTGTTGAGTGCGTAATTGTTTTGTAAGGCTGCTTGGGAGCATGCACATTATTTACCAAATGTTGAGTGTTTGTCCATTATTAAGAAAACTCTGTATACTTTACTGCCCGTTCATCAAGAAGTAAAATATCCGAACCAGAACTAAGTCTTTAATTAATAATTTTCCTAGATATCTTTTAAGTTGTATTTAAGAAGCGTATACTGTACTTGTATATTTCATGATGCAGTTCTATCGCCTTTCATAGAAACAGAAGTAGTAACCTTCGAAAAATTGCATAGTTTATTTTAAAATCGGCATGGCGATCCATACACGACTTCCATGTTCTAATTAATTATAAATTTAGTTTTAATATGTACATTCAGAACGAAACTAAATATATCAGCACGCTTTTGTGGTAAAAACGCTGAGAAAGATAATCAAAATACGAATTGTACATAGTTGATAATATTTTAAAAATAAACAATTTAATTAAATTATCTTTTATTTAAACAACGCGAAAGAAAGCGAATACCGCCCAGCGTTTGTAATCTGTGAATTTATGAAAACGAAAAAGTATTTTGTTTACATGGAACGATATCAGTTGTTAATATTTTATTGAATTTTTTTTAAGTTTTCGGTCGAATAAATTTAGGCCTACAACGTCAGTACAAAAAAATACTCCCTCCCCCTTCAGCTTATAGATATTTTCATTTATAGATATTTCATCTACCTTTCTACAATGGAGTATTATGAGCTTTTTTTTCAGGATACTTTATTTATCAAAATTAAGTATTTTACTCTTGTTACAACGTAAAACGTTGGAGGTAAACTACCCCTTCCCCTTAACAGATCTTCACCAAAATCAATAGGTCTTGGGTTCTGTACAATTCGGGCACATATGCAAACAATTATTTGATTTTGCGACTGTCATCGTTCACCATAGAAAAAATTCTACTCAGACACTTTTCGGAAAATGACTTTTTTTCATGTTTTTTAGAGGGTAGTACAATCAGAATTGTGTGACCTTATCTCGAACACGATTTTTTTCGCGATCACCATACTTGCATTTCCTTACGGAACATGGAAGTAAAAATTAACGCTTATTAAGATCTAATTAAATACTATACATAATGATAACCTGTCATCAAATATTAGTATTATAAGATCATTTAAATAAATGGTACAGATCAGGTTTTCGTTCAAAAATTATGAAATTATGTGTGCAGTGCGTCTGTTAACGCACTTGTCGCGACTGGCCGAGACGTAGTGCCGACCTCGTAGAAACTTTGAATACCTTCAGTAACAAATATAACCGTATAACAAATATGCTGTCACGGAACAGACTGTTGACACCGTAGACGCGATTGCAACAATACACACGGCAACAATCGGACCATTGTTGCGTCATTAGCGTGCCCCGTGCGAATTGTCTTCGTTCCTGTTAATTCCCCCCTTTAAATGGCGTAATAAAAACCCGGTGTCTGTAAAGCGGCCATTAAAAACACATTAAATATGAAACGCGGACGACACTCGGAAGGGAAGCCATATTTTGTAAAGCGTACTTAATTAACACTCGCGTCGTCCTCGTGTTTATGTTTCTACGAACTCCAAGTAATTTTAATAGACACTCAAACGTGATAATTCAATTTTGTTATGGGCAAAACGTTTCAGTACACGTTTGTCATATAAAATGATGATATTACTGTGTGATATTGTTATCTTACGTCTGTTTTTCCTGTAGCACTGCTGTAACTGTGATGACTATTTAACCAATAGTCACCTGTTCGATTCCAGCTATTTTGATTTTTTTTTTTTTAATTTACTGACCTAATTTTTTGTTCCATATTGAACGGCCTAATGAGAAGGAGATCGTCTATACATCAGCCACAATCATATCTCCCCATTGTTCGGTCTTTAACAATAATGGTTCCTTTTTTGTATCACCAAAATAGTTTAGGAGTCACACAGGGCAGGCTGAAAATGCCTGAACTGAAAATTACAGAGATTTGAGAAGCGTGTTAACGAAGAACTTAATAAGCGAAGATAATTTTAATAAAACAACTGCCTTAGCTAAAGAAGACTTTGATAACAATGTACCAGGATCTGGAAACTAGGAGATTCTGGACGTGTGGAGCAACAGGAAAATAGATAAAGGGGTCTTAGGAGAAATGGGTACGGAGAAAATAACAAGGGTTGAGAGAGTGAATAATGGGGAATTATAATCACAGCACTTTGTCGGACTCGGTGGTGAAGAGGTGGGGACCGGATAGGACGTGTTGTAGGAGGTAAGAGAATTTCAACGAGTGAGGACACAATGGAAGGGAAAAGGAACAGAGGAAGGAAGAGATAAACGATGATAATCGACGTTAAAAGAAGTAAAGAACAGGCCTGAGACAGAAGCAATTGAAGACGGGGTCTGTCAATCAGAACACCATGTGGTGGGAAACAGGAATATTTTGAGCTTCAAAGAAAGTGTAGAAGCCTCTTATAGAGAGGTTAATCAGATCTCATTTTACGGTAGTCATTAACTGTCGTACACTAACATTCTTTCTACGCGTGGGAAGGCAAAGAGGTATTTTTTTTTTTTTGTCGAGCGAATATTTCTCTTTGGCGTACCCCGTACAACATATATGTAATTAATTAAAACGGGGCTGGAGAAGGGATCGGCTTTAAAGGCGGTGTGTGTGTTTGCTCAGCTCGGTGTGTACACTATGACTTAGCATTAATTCGCTTTGGGTGTAGAGTCGTGTCAAAACGTAGTTCGCCAATGTTTGGTCGCAGAAGTAATTCCCACCACCGAGCAGCCTCTCTTTCCGTTCTCTCTCTGCTTTGACACCGCGTGTGGGTATTAAACTTACTATTTTCTCTGTGTACTTACAGAGTTGGGAGGATGAGTTAACGACTAAAAATATTCTCATTATTTTTACTGGTTCCTGTAGATGTTTATTTTGTGCGAGTGTGCGTGCACGTCGAGTCCGATTTATCGATCGATTTTGATAACGAAGGAAGTGACCACCGCTAGGAGAGAAAGTGAAACACTATCGATCATGAAGGATTTACAAGTTAATTTCATATCAAACAGCCGGTTGTTTGTTGAAGGGATTCGTGATCGGGCCCACGATCCGGTGATTCATGAAGTTGTTAACCGTGTTGTGCGTGTACACAAACCCGCGAACTTTACTTTCGTCGTTAGTTTGACGAGTAGTTAATGAATTTTGTATCGATAATGCGTTTATTATGAAACAGTAACAATGGAAACTGTATCATTCGGCGACTTCATATATGATTTAGTTAATGGTTCCGTGTATATAAAGTTTTCATTTCGCTGTTTTTATTTTCAAGAGGAGAAAGAGAGGTCGTTTTCAGAGGTTTAAAGCGCGCAGAGAGAGAGAGAGAGAGAGAGAGAGAGAGAGAGAGAGAGAGAGAGAGAGAGAGAGAGAGAGAGGTGCACACGAGACATAATAATGGCTTTTAAATTTTGCACGCTGTATGCATACCTCGAGGCTCTAAAACACTGTACAAGAGAAACAAAACAACACAAAAATTGTAAAGTCAGTTGTGTATAATGGGGGGGGGGGGACCGATACAATGGCAGCGAGCAGTCGACTTTGCAATATAAACGTGGACAATGAGCGAGTGAATGCATGCAGCATATCGTGACCGAGCCAGACTCCATTGTGTTGCTAAAGAAAATGATTCAGAAGGCAGTGGCAGTGGAACGTAGTGTATATACGCATTACATTAATTATGCACGCATGCAGTCTGCTGCTTTGTTTGGGTTCCTCTCAATCCACCCTTGCGCACCAACACCCCCCACTTCCCAACAAGTGCTGCCGCCACCCACTATACAGTACACTTTTTAATGAATTGCTTTTTTTAACCCTTCTCGTATTTTTTTTAGTTGAAAAGATTTTCAAAAAAGCGAACCCCTTGGTGTATTACTGCCGCTACAGAGTTAGCATTAAGAAATTAGTTCTGCTTTTTTGACATGTCTAGAGGGACACAGACACAAGAGTATCAGAAGTATGAATCTTTCGAATGGTCGACGGAAAAACGGAATACTGAAGTAGCGCGATTTCTTCTTTTTTTTTTACAGCGGGTTCAATTACAGTTAATTTGGGCCGGCGTTCGACTCACCCTAACGAGTGTTTTGTTCCATCAGCCAGCAGACGGCGTTCCCTACTGTTCTGCCTGCTGTATTATGTCCCTAGTGCGCACACACACGACGATCTTGATAACGTTGGCGTGTAATCTCCGAAAATCTTTTGGTGATAAATTTCGGATTAGTCTCGCAACGAGTCGCATGTGCGTGTGTTTGTGATATCGTTACTCAGACTATTGTTTTCGCTTCCCCGTGTAGGAATCGAACGCATGGCTTGACGTGTCTGTGTGCACACAGCTGAATGATCAAGCGTTTATGGCTCTTCTATTTTCTACTAATATATTATTATAGTTCGATCCCGGTGATCCGAAAAAAGAAATGTTTGACCATCTCGTATTGGCGAATTTCTGTATTGTTGAAATACCGTATTTTGAAGTAAATACATACGTACTTTATTACACTATACCACTACGCAGCCTAGCGTATAACAGAAATAAAATGCAGTAGCCTACTCACGATGTAGTGCACGGTAATGTATGATTTTTATCACTGACACTTTTGTTATACTAAAATAATATAACATGATGTATTCACTAACAATAATTTATTATTGTCACATAAAATAATTTTTAATAATATTCCTGGATTTTGTTGTCCGTGACGTGTCCGTTGATTAACTAATTATAAGTATAATACTACTGAACACTACTTTTTTTTTTCGTAAAAATGTAAACTTTTTACGTTGTAGCATGAACCAACCTACTGACAGAAAACATCAAGTTCATAACACTAACATAAATCAATTACCACACTGATAAAAATAGCCCAAAAATTTAAAAAAAGCAGGATACAGAATCCCATACAAAACTACAAACAAAACAGAACACACACTATCAAAAAAACACACAAAGAATAAAACAGATTTGATTTACTTGGTGTTTCCAAACGGAAATGCTCAGGATGTAACAAATTCTACACAGGCCAGACAGGACGTTGCTTCAAACAGAGATATATTGAACACATAAAGTCACTACACTCCACGACCGAATCCACCTTTGCAAACCACACATACACAAATATAAACAGTAACATGGATATTCTACACGTACACACAAAAGGCCGAAAACTAGACACTCTTGAACAACTAGAAATACACAAACACATAAAAACGACATCCTAAACGAACAGACACAATTTAAGTCACACAAACTATTCGAACATATCACACCGCACACACATAGGCCTAACATCGATCTTTCGAAAGACGGATCCGTCACCAATAACAAGACGGACAGCGCTCCTAGCGGTAGCATCTGACGAAGCTTGTAATAAGCGAAAACTGGTTCAGGCTTACCAATAAAAAACTTTGTGTTCCGAGTCAGTAGTGTCATATTTAATAATTAGTTTAATAATAGTATCAGTAATCTAGTTTGTCACAGGACGTTTCTTTTATTTTTAAAAACATCGGATTAATCTACTTTTTACTTTATGAAAATACGATTGGGTTTGATGTTGGCGTCTACGCCTTCTCGATAGTCCTGCAGTAGCCTGCAGGACCGTATGTTTTAATGTGATGGACAGACTGTGAACATAAACACTACAGTCTGTAAAATGAAAGGGTGGCGGTTGGGACCGGCCAGACTGCCCGAGGTGCCCTCACTGACGCACGCTCACTCACAGCCGGCCCGCGGGCCACAGGTATGATTCGCAAAGTGTGCCGTCAACTACATTTGATTTTAATGCCAAACTAAATTACCATTTTTGTAACCTCCACAAAATTTTAAGAAAAATGAGTCTAAACACGACATAATTGCGACAAATCAACACTATGAAAATCTGATCAAGTGACTAATGTTGATGTGGGGAAGAAAAATTGTTACACTCAAATTCAAATTTTATTCTTTCGTATTCATACAATAATATACGTGTAATCGTAAGTAAAATATAAATAACTAAATATGTACACAAATTAGACATACATACTATTGTAGGTCTACATAAGTAACAATAAATCCTACTTCCGACAGCCGAAATTATTCATGTTACCAATAGTCTTAATCTTAGTAATAATATCTTTAACCTTTCCTTGTATGACATTTATCGCCAATGCAAACAAACCTACAATAATTTTAGGTTATTATAATAGCCTAATACATTATACAGACCTCATTACGACTGTAACGGGCAGTGATTGCTTGTTGATAGTTGTTTGGTATCTGTAATTTCTAATAAACCGAGCGGTATACCGCGGTCCTTTACGGACTGTTGAACAGAGGTTTATTATTAGTACTTTTTTTTTGTCATTTACAATAATCAATAATAATTGATTGTACAGTATGTATCTACAGATATATTGTCGAGGAACTACTACTTGCTCTGGGTTTATCTTCATTGACACAGTATAGTATGTCTTACTTACGATAACCTCAATTTGGATGTAGACGCCTTTCTTCACTTTCTTTAATTCCATATTCGATCAAATGTTTCTTAAAGTTAAAGACAGTCCTTGTTTTGAAAAAGAGAATCTTTAGGTTGATGATAGAAGAAGAAGATTCGACCACCGAATTTTTATTTTTTAAAGTCCAATAACTAAGTGCATTAATTGTTTTAAAATACGCTGGAGATTTCTTCAGATCACCAGGCGTTTCGAAATCGGATTGTGGAGGGGGGGGGGGATTTAACCGTACGTTTCCAGTACACAGAATGTTGGTCAGCTGTCACAAAAATTTAGAATTACGTTAAACGATGAAAATGTAAAATAAAAAATGTTTAAATATTATTTGTAGTGTTTAGTTTAATAAATACGGAGTAATATTTATTTATTATTTGTTTGAAGCAAACTGCCTTTGTATGATATTTTCAAAAAATTATGTTTTAAAACACGTCTCATTTTAATTATAATTATTTTTTAAACGGATTATTGTTTTAAAATAACTGTTATTCAACAAATTGATAACCATTTTAATTGACTGCTTTTGGTTTTATTCAAATTATTGCTTAATTGAACGAGCAAAGCGAGTTTCAGTTTTAACTCGACCGTTTTTCATTTCTCTGTCGTTTGGGGTTTGTCTCAACGATAACTTTTAAATGCATGAACCGATTTCGTAAAACGTAGCATGGGTGTTCATATTTGAGATCTTTTGAGATTGATTCCCCAAAAAAAAGGGCGGGGAGGCAAAAATGTGAGGAGTCAAAATTTTGAAAAATCTCAGAAATCAGCGTGTAATATCGAACTAAAAATATTTATAACCAGAATCTGAATATAGTTTTCAGTAATTTTGGAAATGGTGTGGTGTTCAGAGTTTAGGACACGAGGCCATGAAAGGGATCAACATTTTTTTAAAATGGAAAACTATGTACCGGTTTTCGTAGTAAGGAAAGTTTAACCTAAATTCGGATGTACTGTTTACTTTGAAAGTTGTTTAACTTTAACGAAACCAAAATTTTGAAAACGCTATGTTATTATTATTCCAGCTGTACAATGTTTACACATTTTCCGGCACCAAACATTACAGAAGTGATTGACTTCTCATATTCCACTGCTGCTTGTCCATCCAAAGATCTTCAATTTCTCGTTCCCTCAATATAGTCTGAATTTCTTCTATCCAGGTGATACGTGGTCTTCCCCTTCTCATTCTTCCTTGTGCGGTCCATTCCATAACTCTCCATGGCAATCTTTCCTGTGACATTCTTTTCGTGTGTCCATACCATTGTAATCTTTTTGTTTGGATAAAATCAGGAATTGAATTTTTCACATTCATTCTGTCCTTAATGACTTCGTTTCTAATTTTCTCACGTCTGGATACTCTTGCCAAACGTCTCCAAAAGTCCATCTCTGTTGTCATTAATTTTGTTCTTGTGTGTTTATTAGTAGTCTAAACTACTATGTCACAAAACGTACCAAATTATGAAGAATTTTATTCAAAATACGAACTCGTATCTGTAATAATTTGACAAAATTTGTATCTGTCAATACCCCTTGCAAATTTTGCATCACCTGCATATCGTTTGTAAGCTATGTTATCAGAAGAAACTTTAGATATGTATTGTTATCAGTTACGTATATTTGTGATAAGCATTTATGGAAACATAAGTAAGTGTATGGTCACATATGGTTACCTCCTTGAGGTGTCTTTCGGTTGACGCTAAGATTCATATAGCCTATACGAAGTATTTAATTACGGCTTTAAAATTAGTAATTTCATTTTGTCTAATAACAAATGTGTTTCATTCAAAATAGCAAGCGGCTGTGCATCTCGTAGAGTATGTTTGTGAATTTGTTTGGACGTCGATATTTATTGTCGAAATATTACAAAACAGTATTACGTCGTTACGGCGTCGCGTGGTTTGAGAAGCGATGTGGCCAGGGTTTTGATCAGTTACATTAGTGTGGTCGGGTAGAAGAAAAGAGAAATTGAAGCGACTGTGGTGGAGGGTATACGGCGGGCGGGAGGGGGGACTCGAACGCCGGGCAAAAACAGACAAGTTGACCCCTGCAATTCAGCAGCGTCAACTCGTGCCAATCAGTTTCAATCTGCACGCCGTACCAAGACTCTCCACGCACTAATTAATTGGTGCAATTTAAATGGTGTCGGCTCGCCTCCTCCATTAGTGATTTAGTGGCGGTGATGATGAAAGTTAATTAAATGAAAATTGTAATCTGGCGTCGAACACAAGACGCCGCAAAGTATGCACACAGAGGTAGCTAGTGCATGGTTTGGAGAAATCAAAACAGCGTCTTGTCTTCGATAGCTCACGTAGTATGCAGATACGCCTTGTGAATCATAACCAAGAGGTTATAATGTACACTGTCAAGGTTGTATTTAAATAATTAAAATGTAGTTAGCTTTTAGTCGATATCTTTTGAGATTAATTGTAGCCTACATTTTAAAATTAAATGTATTGTTTTGAACATTGTCGTAAGATACAAATTTTTACGTCTCACGGATTAACATTGCAATATTCCTCATCATCATCAGCATCTTTTCTTTTGCGAGGTTACTACACTTGTGTGTTCTTTCACTCTTCTTTAATGTATAGAATCCTCCTCCCAGGGGCACGTATAGAATTTTATTTCACGAGATTTTTCGTGACTTGTAAGTAATGGAATTGTACCGCGAGTAAAGATGTGATAGTCTTTCAAACTACATCCCTTCGTGTCTCTCAAGTGGGCTGTCTTTTCGCACGAGAGTCCGCGTTTAAATTTCCATATATTAAAGTTGAAACGACTACGATTTTACAAAATTTCAGCTGTGTTTTGCCCTGAAAACCGTATTCGTTAATATTGTTTTAATTGTACCACGTGTGTAACTAAATTTATTTTACTTTTGATCAATATCGTGTATTTTCTACATGTACTACTATCACATTCTAGTTGATTAGAAATGCATACACTTGTTGCAGAACGGTATTGTTCACCATACGATTTTAATTCCTGTGGTGGATTTCCTTAAGAAAGACGTGGTTTCTTAAGAATTAAGGAATTTAAAAACGAATTATGTATTAACGTTGTTTTGTGTCATTCAAATTGGCTTTATTGGCTCACCGCCCATCGCATGCGCGCACAGATAGAAGCGGCGTGTGACCCGTATTTCCTTATCTGACTTAACAGTGTCTGCTGTACTCAGTGATAAGGCGTGACAAAGTCCGCCATTGTATTGTTGGAAATATCAATTAACACGTTTTGCTGTAACCAGTACTGTTGGGTGCTCTAAATCCGTCTGAGGTAGTCGAGCAATATTAAACAACTCGTTGTTATTACAAAAAAACAAAAACAAAAATGATTACGGAAAAGTCAGTGTTATTTAAGATCACAGCTTGTGGTTTGCATTGAAAATAACATTTTTAATGAAGAATTGCGAAGAAAAATGTTTCATACTTATATTAAAATATTTCATTTGCTAATTCAGCAACAAGAGAACAAAATCTGAACGTACATAAAAGAATAAAAACATTTTTCTCAGCGGGATTGAAGCTGTGTGGATGCGTACCCACATAATATTTGGCAAATATAATAAAGATGTAATATAATGTAATAACAATTTAGCAACCCCTCGCGCCTTAGTACGTCCCGTGGTACATCCTGCCCAATAAGATCTCAGAATCTCTTTCGTCCACGAAGAGATCCATATACTACCCTCATTCAACTACTGAAGCAGGGGCGTACTCAACTACGGGGGGGGGGGGGCGAACGGGACCGGACCCCTCCTCCAGAGGGTCAAAAAAGTAGTCGAATTTTGTTAATTTCTTAATTTAGTGGCTGTTTTATTATTTTGTTTCAGCAGTGTGCAGTAATATAGTAGTAACTCTTATTTAAATATAGGCCCTACAAACAGATTTATTACACTGAATTAGCATATACTACTACAACACATTGTTTAATATAAATTGATTTGGGTAGCCCCACGATTTTGGAGCGCCAAAATTTATATAACATTACTGGTAAAGTGTACCAATTAATGGAGTTTGGGTGGAATGGTAATAAGAGTAGTCATTGATTTAATTGTAACGAGTTATCATAATTTTATTTATAAAATACAAGCGTGTTTAAAAATCTCAACTACTTCGCCATAAATAAACATTATTGTTCGCTTGAAACGTTCAAATGTTGCAGTACATTTAACATTAAATAAATCTTATATTCTACAGTAACAAAGTTATATTCTAAATACTTATTTGTCAATATTAAAACTCGACTGTTCAGTCTGACAGTGTGCTTTACTGCAGTTTCATTTTTTTTAATGGGTTTTTTTTGTAATAACTTCCAACTACGTTAATTTATGTATTGCGTACTTGGTAATCATTGATTGCTTTACAAACTTTAAAATAAAATTGAATTTGACTAAATTAATCGTTAAACATCAAAGAATTTTTAGTAAATTTAAATCAAATTCTCTGAACCTCTTTACCTATATTTTTCAAAAACTCTTATTCATGTTTAAATTTAAAAATGTCTTTTAAATGTCTTTGGTCTCTCATTTAAAATTTATAAATGGATTATCCGTCACCTCGATTTTGTAGCTTATACTCATGTCCTCCGTTGACCCGTATGTCCTCTTCTGATCGGAGTTCCCTGCACGTCTCCAGGTTCCACTCGTCGTCCTCCAGTTACTCGTCTATCATGGATCCATCTGGTTGATGTAGGATAGTGTGAGAGGTTGCTCTGCACCAGCTGCTGTCGTTCTAGCAGACGCCTCTACTGTTCAGCATAGCGTTCCTCTGCATGATGTAAGATAGTAACTTGTCTCGACTGACGGACCTAACGTACATTCGTATTCGGTAACAGATTAAGAGTTACTATTTTGCACTTATGACGAACATAGCTTCCGTCCGCGTCTACTGTTCGATTAATAAAAATTAGAAACTCGCGTCGCCAACGGACAGAGCGTCCCGCCGCGACTGATTGAGAAGAAGGGCTGGCTTCTCTCGTGCCCTATTTATAATCGAGCATCATACATCACTTGTTGAGACAGAATTCTGCCAGTTTGAAATTGCTCGGTGGCGCCAGTTCTCCCACTCTCGTCCAATTTCATATTTTCGCACATTTCTGCCAATGGCAAAGTCTGATATGAACTACAGGGTGCTCTAACGATGGATGATTTAATAACACATGTCCAACGTAATTTCCATCATAATAGAATAATCCGTGTAATTACTACGCACTTAAAATTGCACTGAATTCGCACTGCGCGTCCTTTTCACGCCGTTTTCTCACTACACGTGCGTATTAATTTTATACACATTTTGGAGTCTTTGAATTTTTCCAACAGTCTATGGTTTTCTTATAATTAAATAAAAACTGTAATTTGACAATTATTCAGGGTGAGATTGCAAACTTTTTCATGCTCGAGCTGGCCTCACTCACACACATCACTTACTACTGTACACACTCCCAGCGACAGTTGTGTGAGTGTTCAGGTCAGCGCCTGCCTGTCTACATTCCGTATTTTTAACATAAACCAAGCTTTCAATCTCATACCTGCTTATTTATTGAATATTTATAAATTTAATTTAAATATTGATTTTATCTATTAAATGCACAGTACAGCGTATGATTGTACTGTCGCAATCCACGTTTCAAATATATTTGAAATGACAATTCAATCAATAAGTATTTTGTAAGGAACGCTCCAATAACGCGTATTTTTACTGTGCTATTACTGTTTACTGTAATTGGAGTAATTTCCGCCACTTTAAAGACATTAATGTTGATCAGTCTTAACTTGTTTTTTCTTTTGTATGAAGCCGGACCCACCCCCCCCCCAGAGCTACACCATTTTGTTGCAGCTCTTATATTCATTTGTCTTTTATCGTATACACTTTCGAATCTGCAGTGATTTTGGATTACCAACAATTTTGAATATCTCGGCAGTAATGTGTTTTATAATACAAATATTGGTGTGGTGAAGATCCTACATAAGTTCAACCATACGTGCGGGACCATCAGGAGAACTCTGAATGAACGAGTAAAGGAACACGCTTGACGTTCTACAAGTATACTGTGTATCTCATAGTTGTTCGCCACCCTTCAAAATGTCTCGCACCTTGAAAGGGAGACATTTTGCTTATTATTTCTCGTTGAAACCTTTGAAAGTAGAGATGTCTGCTGTAATAAGGGTCCAAGCTTCTGATCCAAACGTTACCAGTGGCCAGATCAGAGTGCTGTAGTGGTTCGTTTTAGCAAATCGGGAGGGGATTTTGGATCTGAAGAGGTTCTTACTTGCATCGTATGCTCGGTTTCCAGCAGTTGCCCTCCCGTCGATTTGTTCTGATATCTGGTTTGTGTTCACATCTGTTCCTAGACACACAACTTGCTGCCTCTTCAACTGTGTAGGTAATCCCCAATTTTACAATTCCGAATTTTTTTCTCCTTGCTGAACCTCTCTCCTTTAGTTGGACCCTCTACTTTTTGTCCATTTTTATATTTTACGTGAATTATGTTCTAACGTTATAGATCCGTCTCTTCTTCGTCTTCCTCTTCCTGTTCTCCCAAAGCACTACAGTCCTGGATGCAACTTGGATTCCCTATATGGAGCTTGGCTTCTTCTTCTACTTCTCCTACCCCCTCCCCTCCTCCTCTCCTCTTCTTCCACTTCATGGTCTAGGCTGGTCTGCCTGTATCGGAAACCATCTTAGCGTCGGACGTCCTACAAATTCGCTGCTGACCTCTGAGCTTGTAATTCAGGGTGATTCGGCGGAGACGATCTTCTTGTAGGATTTCTAAATGGTTGCACCAGTTGAATTTGTATTCATTGATTGTATTTTTCAAATTGAAAATTTGCAAATATTGTAACGTGACAGATGTATGCATAATATTGAATGGCAATTGATCATTAGAATAATAAAGTTATAATATTTAAATTTGGAAGAAAGCATTAAGTTTAATGTAAATAGATTAATTCATAGCAACTGTGGAAAGAAATCATTATTATTTAAAAAATACAAGTTCAAATAAAAAGAGTTACTAGTGATGAGTCATCCAAAACTAGTCTCATAACCAAAGGTTTTCAAGTTATAACCCAGGAAGGTAAGAAAGTGAATAACCAAGCAGTACAGAATATGACCAAACCCACAACGAGGAAGAATAAATAGAATAGAAACCCTAAAATAAGCCAAGATCAACCAATACAGGTGGTGTATTTCTAAAATCAAGAAGAAGATGGAGAAGATCCCAAGAAACCTGATGGCATCAAGAAGAAGATGGAGAAGATACCAGTCCCAGAAGGCAGGAGAAAAGAAGACTGATGAAAGAAGAAGAAGGCAGCATCCTGAAGAAGATGTCATGCTCTTATAAAAGACACCCAAATCCCCATACCCCCAAAATAAATCATTAACCAATAAAAGTATAACGAAATGAAAACCACATGTACATAAAATTAAGAGAGAGAAGTGTATAAAGTAAAAGTTGCCTGTGAACTAAGATGAAACAATAATATAGTACCCATAGAACAAATCTCCATTGTAAAACACTAACCAATTTATTATGTTAATAAGACTATACGACCATTTAGCGATAACATAATATAAAAGTGCAAAGTGAACCAGTGATAGTTTTGGGTATTATAGAAAATAAACCTTGTGTTTCATTCTTGGCAATCACAAACATTGAATACAATGAAATATGCAATTTTCAATGACTTGAAATGTGTACTGTGAGAATATGTTACTTATAAGACATATATCTGTTTAAAATAACATTTTGTTTTATATGCAAAAAGAAAAACAGATTTCATAATACTTTTTGAACAATTTATGCTATTTATTTATTTATGACAGGGTACAATTCCCCAAAGACAATGTGTAAAAGACGGTATAAAAACTGTAGAATCCCACTTATAATAATAGTTAGCAACAAGAATATAGATATAAGGTTTTTATGTATATAGTATAAGAATGTTTAAAAATGTGTTAGATATAAGGCCATTTGTTTGGGTCTGATACAACGAACATCAGAGCTATAAAAATAATTACTACTTGTAAATAGTAGGAAGTAATTAAGACTTGAGTTAGTAAAAAAAACCTTTTTTGTGAACCGTATTTCCATGTTAGAAATAAGGATTTTGTTGTAAAATGTCTGAAGGTTGAAGACAACCATTTATTTAAAAAATATTCTTTATTTGTTTAACTGTTATTGGTATTGTAACCAATACTCATTGTTATTGTGTAATTTGGAAAATGTTTAGTTTATAAGAATATATTTAAAAGTCAGAGAGGGTATCACACATCATATATTGTTTGTAAAATATTTTGTAAGAAAAAATTGTTAAAAAATCATAGGCCAGAGAAAGAAAACCAAACTTCATTAAAACAGAGAAATTACTCATTTAAATGCAAATAAACAAAAGGGATTTAGACAAAATAAACTTGAGATCAAGCCATATAATTGCACATACCATTTAGAAAGATTTTAATAAATTATATTCAGAATTATAAATAAAAATGAAAATGACTAAACTCAGAAATTTAGACATGGGAGTCATATATTCCAGAATAATGTTTCAGAATACAACTAATTCAGTTAATTACAAGAAAATAAGGGAATATAAACCTTTTTAATACAATATAAGATTATTAATATTAAAAATAACTGATAAAATGGCTGAATTTACATAATAACAGGAAGTAAATTTTGGAGATGTTTTGACTTTTCAGAGAATACCAAAATGAAAGTAAAATTACTAATTTTGGACAGAAAACACTATAAAACGGCATTATTTAATCTGAAAATAAGCCGAATGAACTGAAAGATTAATTTAAATAACATCCAGTGAATAAAATTGATAAATAACCAAAGTTTAGGCAATCATATAGTGAATTATTGTATATGCACAGGATATGAAAATATATTTGAACAATGTTAAGAATAATATTATATTGGCTAAGAGTTTAATTGAAACTGAAGGAAATAAGATAGTTGATTATTGGTATTGGAACGGTTAACATGACAAGCGTTTTATGTCGAATCTAACCTAACTTACAACGGTAATGTCGAGCAAGTGAATAGTACGTTTTTGTGAAATCGCGAGTGACTTATAAAATACTCCTAGAACACTCACATTATGACAGAAACAATCAAGAAACATTAAATAACACTGAACAATACATATCTACTCCGAAAAACACCACAAAACACCAGAAAACTGTATAATACAATAACCATATTAGTGTCGGAATCGGGAAGAGTGTTTGAACTTATAATTACACAGAGACACAAAATACAACCCAGAAACATTACACCAGGCACTACACAACATTTAACAAAAGATTTGCAGACACCAGAACAGGAATACTGCCGGAAAATATATTATTCAGAACGTAGCAGGAACGAGTAACATTTGGACCAGTTTGATGGCAGCCATCTTTCTTTGACAATCTCAATGCCTTCTCCGTGATCAACGTCAGCTGTTGGTGAAAACAATTATATTATTTTCTATTCAATGTCTGTATCTAGTAATAATTATTAACTTGTTGTAACGTTATACTTTTTAAATATTGGCCCGATTTCTCTGACTTTGATAATAATTGGCTGTTTAAAGAACCCTGTATGAATTTTATATAATATACTTTGTAACTTTTTCGATATCCTGAGAATCGATATTATAATCGATAAGAGTCAATATTGCCATTAACTAATAAAACATTAATACTTTTCAACACTAAATAGTTCTTTATTTCATAAATATTACTAATTACCACTAATATAATTCTAATTAACAATCTACCAGGACTTTACCACCTATAAGCGAAGATAACCTAAAAAACAAAAAGGTAAACAAGTATCGACTGTCCTGGAGACAATCGTATGAGTGGTGGTAGTTTATTTAAAATATACCAGAACTTCAATAAAATTTTTCAGAAGAGTGTTACACTTTTTAAAACTTCATAGCACTCTATTAATTAATTGATTATAATTAATTAATTAATAAAATTATAATTTTTTTTTAAATTATAATTTTTTTTTAAACACATTTTTTTTTTTTTTCCTTCAAAACAACAATTTTTGTTTTGAAACTTTTGGTGGAGCTGAACATATATTTCTTCATCAACATTACGCTACTCGACCGGTCTTGCTACCATTGGGACTCGACCAGCTGGGAAACTTAAGGAAGTGTTTCAGGCCAGTAAGACGTCGAGAGCCACACCAATTAAGAACAAACAGACTCGATATCCAATATTATTATTTTATTACAATATTCAGTTTTTTTGTTCATTTATTTTCATTCCCATTTGATATACCCGCCTCTCCAGACTTTGAAACATTTCTACAAGAGGTCTTAATTCCTGCCACGAAGAACGACATCATCTGTACAGGCACGAATGTGTACGCTTCTGTTAGGTTCTTTTAGGTGGTACTAAGGTTTAACGTAATGCTGAAAATACACAGGCCCACATGTGTAATGCGGTGGAGTAGGCGAATGCATACCGAGAACTATCAATTGAATCAAACCTTCTGCCAATAAATAATGCGAAACAATCAGTGATACCAATAATGGGATAAAACAAATAAAAACTACCGATGTGGATGTGGGTACATGCGGCCTCGCGCTGTTCACAAGTACTGCTTTTTATATTCAGCTGTTTTTTTTTCCAACCATTGGATTTTCCATTTACTTTAAAACGGTCCAGTTTATCGCGCACGCAGGGCAGAGGCGACGGAATGAGGGCTTCATCAAACTTGCACAACAGCGCCGCCGTGCGGACAGTTTTTAAATTAAAAAATTAAACTTTCACACGGTAAGGGCGGTCACAAGTGTTAAATCTGGCTCTCTCGCGCGCGCGCGCAACACACACACACACACACACACACCACAGTTCATTGATTATTGAATTAAAATTAAAATTACATTTGCACACGCTGGTTAGTCGCGCCCTCTGGCTGGTTTTTAATTAAAACAAAAGAAGTCATTACCCGTGTAATCACGGCGTGTAATTTTCAACTCCTTGCCGTCGTCGGTGCCGCGGACAGAATTTTATGTTGTCTGCACTGAACGCTGTTATTCATATACGGTGTGACCCTAACTTATTAACAAAGTTTATAACATTTGTTTATAACACTATTAGTGTTTCTTTTTTTTTTAATAGATGAAAAAACCTTCAAAAAGCACCAGGCAGTTGGCCAGGCTGTCTGGTGGTGTGGGATTTTTACCCACTGAAGGGTAATTCTTTGTCCACGATCTGACAAGCCGCGGGACCACTTTCGCATTACTTCGGCGGCGTGAGGCGTGCATGCTTACCTCTACGACTGGCCGCTTCCTTCTTACTATCACGGGTAGGACAAATACCCTCCGTCTTTCTTTCAACGCTGGATGTACTCAATGTACACTGCGATTGCTTCCCAGGCGCTGTCAACCCAACAATGCTATCAGGACTGAAAATGTCGATCCTTTAGCTGAGGTTCAGACGGTCATCCTCGAAAAAGAAGTGTGAAAAACGCTGTCTTCTCTGCGATGTGCAGTTCATGCAGTGAGGGGGGATGCCATCCCCCTTCCCCGGTGTAAGCGTGAGCCCTGGTTTCCAACATCAGTCTTCTCCAATGTCTCCTATCCATTGCCATCTCAGCGTAATCCCTCACATCCATTCTTCTTAGATCTTCGTGCACATCATGCAACCATCTTACCCTAGGTCGGCCTCTCTTTCTGCTTTTATAGATTTGAGCCCTCAGAATTTTCTTTGGCATATGTTGATCATCCGTCGGCTGTAGTGACGTAGCCCTTGCATTCGTAGAGCCTTTATGCATCTTACAATGCCTTCGAGCTTCAATAGCTCATCTATCTCGTGATTATTTCATGTTTTGTCATTCAGTCCGGTGGAGATACTCACGAAAATATCCGTCGCCTTCATGAAGTGCGTAAGGAAAAGTTTACCTCGCCATGGTTGCGCTCCATCCACGGGCAACATCCTCTACTCTGCCAAGACCTCTGCGCTTAGATAAATTTGCGCTCCTGTCCCAAGAGGTGTACCAGGATGACGCTGGCCACCACCAGAACTGCCAGCTCCGACACGGTTCTATAAGAGCTCTTATATTGAATCGGGCGAGTTACTCGCGAAACTATCCGTGGCCTGTCAGGCACTGGGTGAGGAAAAGATTTACCTCGCAGTGGTAGCGTTACATTCACGGTTCTATGTTCCTGACGAGTCTTGCCGTCCAGCGGCCTCTGGTGTCATAAGGCCGTAATATGAGCACCAGCGGCGGCTCATAAGGGGAGGCTAAGGGAAAAATATTAAAAAATAAACAACTAGTAATAGGCTCTATTTTTTTATTATAACTGAACCTGTAGTCACACTTTGGCATTTGAAATCATTTGATTACATACAAAATAAACATTTAATCGCGCATAACGAATAATAGTGCGGAATAGCAGAAGACTGTGGCAGGGATCTGAGTAGCCGCCGTAGTACCCGTACGGTTATGTGAGAACTATGCCGGGCAGGTGGTGAGGTGACGCTAGTGCATCTGTAACCGTGCCTGGGAGTCAACGGGGGAGTCTCTCGGCACGGTTTAATGGGGTTTGTATTAGTTTTACGCAGTCTTTGCGTTCTCTTGCTCCTTGTGCGTGTGTATTATTATCATTTATCTCTTCTTGGCCACTATCAAGATCGTCTTAGCTCCATTGCTTCAGTTTCAATTGATTAAGATAATCCTCTGCAAATTGAAAAATGGACCGACATGGCACGATGATGTAATCGACAGTTTTGCCAATAAGAAGGCCCGCTAACTGAATTTGCTGTAGGTGTACAAGTAAATTCATCGCAGCTTACAAAATACGTTTAGTCAACAGTTCACTTCTTTGCTAGAACAAAAGTAAGTTAATCTTCGGTTTATCTCGTTAAACATACGTATATATTTCTAATAAGACGTGAATGCTGTAAAAATCTACTATCTCTGCCAAACTTAAAAGTGAAATATAAGTGCGGGGGGGGGGGCTGCTATGACTGAGCGCGGCTCAGGTGACTGTCTTGTAGCCTCCCTTTCTTCAGAACTTACGGGCCTCTACTCTGCCAAGAGGTCAGTCGTGATGACACTGGCCGCCACCACCACAACTGCCGGCTCCGTAAGAGCTCTCGATTCTCAATGCT
Organism: Magicicada septendecula; assembly: GCA_034769895.1. NCBI lineage: Eukaryota > Metazoa > Arthropoda > Insecta > Hemiptera > Cicadidae > Magicicada > Magicicada septendecula. The sequence continues at coordinate 483,815,569 of CM068371.1, read as the reverse complement.
TCTCACCGCTGGACAGAAACCATGCGGGTACCGTACTTCGGCACCAAAGTAGCACCTCGGCCCAAACTTCCACGCCGTGTGGATTAGCGTGTATTTATCATCATCATCATCATCTTCGCTTCATATATTAGGCTTCTTGTATGCTACGGTTCTTATTTTTTTTTCGAAATCTAACATGCAATAACAACGGTGTGCTTCTATTTCGAGGCGGACAGTTCCTGCACATACTGGAGTAAGCCCGGACGAGTCCATACGTGTTATTGTTTTTGATACTACCACGGCCAGAAACATGACATTCGGAAGCCCTTTATGTATTGTGTTCTTAATTGTGCGGCACTGTGTCTGTGCACCAATCAGTTTGCACCATTAGTAAGACGAGACTACAGTTTTGAGTCCACGTTGCCGGTGCGGTGTTCCAAATAGTTGTAGTACTTATGAACCGCATCTATCATCTTCACATGGAGCCGCCCCCTCGTCGTCATTCTGCTGTCGGTATAGCCCTTGTTTAATGGTGTGCAACAGCATGTTAACAACGTAACTACACTGATGTGTCGTAAAAATCAATTACGACTGATAACAGTTGGCTTTGATGCCGATGGGTATCGGTTTAAATAAGGGAACTATACCAGATACGGATCTACCCAAGCGCGGGTTCGCGCTTGAACCTTCACGGGAGGACCTCTTCGATCTTTACTAAACGTCTTCATTGAATAAGCGAAGCCAGTTCTCAGTTCTAACCCGACCGTTATCAATCGTTTGACTCTCTTTCTTGTCTCGTCTCTGGGAATGTCTCACGATAACGTTTGAACGCATCAACCGATATTCGTAAAACTTGGCACGCTTGTTCATTCTTTTACTTTACATACACCTATCGTTTTTGAGATTGACACTCCCTCCAAAAAATTGGGCGGGAGGCTGAAACGTGGGGGGAGGTAAAAATTGTGAGGTATCTAATTGAAGGGAATTTACCTAACCGTAATAAAATTTTCATTTTTGAAAATTTCAAAACTTTCGGACGTAAGGGCCAAAAAGTAGGTAAAAAGTTAGAGAAAATTGTAAAAATTCTTGTTGGGTATCAAATCAAAGAGAATTTTAATTAATATCTGAAAGTTCTGTTAAGTTTTGGAAATTTTAAAATTTTGGGACCCCCACGGAAAAAAAAAGAAATTAAAAATTTTTTTTTAAATGAATATACGACAGGGTGTTATACCAAATGGAATTGTAAACCGAATCCTAATTTAGTTGTAAAAATTATTAGCCAGGTTGTTAGGCCGTGGCCTAGACGAGGGGTCTCCAAACTACGGCCCGCGACAACCTGGCCGATGCTGCGTGCAGTTTTTAAATAGATCGTCAAGTGCTTCAAATATTATAACATTTTAGTAAATAACTAAACAAGAAATAAGTGTAAAATCAAATTAGAGGACTAACTTCTCAGGCCAACACTTAAAATTCTTGGATTTCGTTGTCCGTTAATTAACTAAATATAATTATTTCACTACGACTCGGAACACAAAACTTTTTTATGGGTAAAAACGTAAAAGTTTTACTTTTAAAAAGCTTCTTCAGAGGTTGCCGCTGGTAGCACTCTTCGTCTTGTTGTTGGCGACGAAATCGATTTTCGAAAGATCGATGTGTGTGTGGGATGTGATATCCCACATCGAACTTTCGAAAATCGATTTCGTCGCCAACAACAAGACGAACAGTGCTACCAGCGGCAACCTCTGAAGAAGCTTTTTAAAAGTAAAACTTTTACGTTTTTACCCATAAAAAGTTTTGTGTTCCGAGTCGTAGTGAAATAATTATATTTACTTAAAATCCATTATAATGATAGGAGCATCAAAAAAACGTGACCCAAAATGGACAGACATTTTATGTCAGAAGCGACTCCACACATTCCATACGTACATAAGAAAGCCAAAAAATAATACATAAGAAATATCTTTAAATGTTATTTTATCCTTACTTTTATTTAGATTATTTTGAATAAATTATTTTGTTTTCTTTGGATAAATCTGCGTAATTTTTATTTAAATAACTATTTTATTGACTTGATTATTTTGTAAACTTAAAAAAAAATAAGTTTACAAGATGTGTGTGTTGTTGGCCCGCCTGACTTCCTAGATTTTCCAATTCAGCCGTCTAGTGAAAAACAGGTTTGGAGACCCCTGGTCTAGACTTTATGTTGACAAAGGTCTCGGCCTCACCATTGGAGGCAGGCAGTCATCAGTGTCAGCCGTAGTCTCATTATAGTCTCTACCTCATCATTGGCGGACACCGTGCCAATTGATGTTATCCGATGACGAGGCCCAAACGCCTGTCAGCGTAGAGTCTAGACCACGGCGTAACAGCCCGGCGATGTGAACGCCGGCCTTTTAGGAACTCTACCCAAATCCTAGTGTTTCGAATTTTTAGTGTTTTATTATAGGATCGTGTGCACTACAATTTTGTAATATGACTAAAGAAATAATAGAGTAATCGTGAGTTTTTAAATGATTCGTCATAATTGGAAAATTATCTATTACCGAAATGTATGTGACAAAAATGTACTTCGTTCACAACAGTCTTCTTCTTCTGATAGTTCCTATCCGTTTCGTATGTTGGACAACATACAGACTATTTTAACTTTCTGTACTGTTGCACGGAATAAGTCAGTTGTATTCATGCCAAACCAGGTCCTTAAATTTCTCAGCCATGAGATTCTCGGTGGCCCAACTCCTCCTCTCTTTCCAAGTACTTTTCCCTGTAGTATGTACTGTAATAAGTAAAATCTCTGTTCATTTCTCATGAGGTGTCTCTGATACTGAAGCTTTCTTACCTTCACTGTGTTAATAACTTACTTTTTTTTCTTCATCTTTCTAAGAACTTCAGCATCAGTTATATGTGCTGTCCATGAAATGCTCAGTAGGTAAAACCACATTTCGAAGGATTCCAGTTTTTTAGTTGTGGCTTCAGTCAAAGTCCACGATTCTACACCGCAGGAGAGGACCGAGAATACGTAGCAGCGTAAACGTCTCGTCTAGTTCTACGCGTATAATCCGGAGACTGGAAGCCAGGTTACGTGTTGGTGAGCGTTCAGCTTCGAGTCGCTCTTACTGCGAGTGCGCTCTGTCTGTGTATCACCGTCATCGTCATTGTTATGGTAGTAGCAAGCGCTGGCGGAATGTGTGCAAATATGCGCGCGGACAGTAGTAAGACCGGTTCAAGGCAATCCAGTTGTACGAGAGTATATGCATAGCCACAGCATTGGTCAAGTGTACACTCAAACCGACCGGCCGAGCTGGTTTACAACGGAATCACGGACACTATAATCACCTCACGCTGACTATAGGCTATTTACATAATGTTCTCACCGTACTTCTCTTCGGCATTCATGAAATTCTTTATTGTTTACTTATTTGTGTCCCTTGCCAGGATATTCTCTGAGAAGCGTAAAGCCCCTTTTATGCATCCGATTTGACTCGGATTTTTATCGTGCGTTAAAAATATCATAAGTGGGTGTCAACAAACTCTATCAGTGTGGCCATCGTCAGTACTGAAAATGGATCCGTGCGTGTTGTATGCCGCTTATCGGTCGGTTTTTATGAGCTTCGGAAGCGGGATCCCATAGTGCTCTCCTGTTCTGGATTTCGTCTATCAGCCTTTCTGTATCATTGTCTTCCATAATATTTACAAAACAAATTAATAAAATCACACCACGACGTGAATGCCGCTGATTTATACTTGGCTCAACTGGCCTCGCCGACGCTAGGCAGGAAGGTTGGCAACACTGATGTCTGAAAGTCATACGATAAAAAACTCGTGCGAGTCCATAAACGGAACCATTACGGCCCATGTATCTAGACAACTCGTCCGATATTTTATCAGATGCGTTTCCTAGTACACCACTTATTTAATAAAATTTGCTAATAACATTACTTACTTTTATGTAATAGGTCCCAGTTTGAGCCTCCAGGTGGTCTAGTGGCTAACGCGGGCGATTGATGCGCTCGTGGTCCCGGGTTCAATTCCCGGCGGAGGTTCCGTACGGCGTGCACTCAGCGTCGTGAGGCAAACTGAGTAGGCGTGAGATAACAGCGCCGCCTCTTGGCTGTGAATACCGCAACTAGCGGCTGGTGGCGCGTAGTACTAGCCATACATCGTCACACTAACACAAAAGCCGTGCGGTACGCCTTGGTCCTTAACGGACTGTTGAGCGGAGGTTTAATTTTTAATTTTTTAATTTAGGTCCCAGTTTGGTCAGAAGCAACAAGTCAAATGAAGACGGGTTTTTACCGTACGAATATAACTCGTGAAGTGTGCAAGCATGCATCACGTCACTGAACCCACGGAAACGGCACGGTGACCGTCTTTGTAGTGGCAGTGGACGGCAGCTACACGGCGATCGAACTGTGTGCAAGCTCCCATGCTCTTCTTCGTTCCACTAAAAGAATTTGATCGTACGATCGAAATCGATGTGTGTGCAACTAGCGTCGGTTTTGTTAACAATACGATCATCACAATTAGCTTAGAAGACGTGATGATAACGGTAGGTATTGATTCGGTGAGAACGGCATGACCTATAAATGTCACGGCTGGCGGCGAGCGTTATAGTTTTTGCCCGCGACGTTTCTTCTTCTTCTTCTTCCTACTGTTGCTGTTGTGTTGTGTAATACCGTTTGATATGTAAATCGGCCGCGTTTATACAGTGTACCCACAACACTACACTCTACCGTATACATAAACGCAGCCGTCTTTCTCTCTCTCTCTCTCTCTCTCTCTCTCTCTCTCTCTCTCTCTCTTTGTATGTCGCAGTGGCAGCCTGTGCATAGGTTGCACGGTTGTACAACCACCAATAATTCCCGAATTGTATTTTAAATTATAGAATTATGAATAAAACAACAACTAATAATAGTGTTTTTAAGCTAAATATTCGTAATTAATCATTTGCCGATTGAAAAGAGCAGAGCAATACTAAAAACCGTACACGCTCTTGTCGCGGTGTATGCACCGAGCAACTGTGACGCGCTTTGTAGGGGAAATACAGCGGTGTAGTGCTGTGTCTGGCTAGACTCGGGTGTTCCTGTTAAAACGGTATAGGCTCGCTTAGTGTGATTAGGGACTGCAAACCTCGCTTGTACGTCACGGCGCCACCAGTCTGTTGGTTGGTAAACAAAACGTGGTGCGCCAGGTTGGAATTTGTAAGTTCGTTGTTAGTGTCAGTCCAGTTCTTCGTTAAATGTAATAGTAGCACATATAAAGGATTAAAGTGTCATAGTGTAAGATATTTATTATGTGTAACTGGTAGGACACAATGAATTCTGTCGAAAAACTTGAGGAAAACGGCGTTCAGTTTACGTCCTATTCAGGAAAAAATTGAAATTAAGAGAGTATGTAGACCTACACCAGACCTTTCAAATTTTAATCAAAGTGTAAAATCAGGTAACAGAAAATTTAATCGTAAATTTAAAAAAAGATTCATACACACGTATTCGTGGTTACGTGGGTGTGACACTAAAATGGCAGCATTTTGCTTTACTTGTGTATTGTTTGGAGGGGAGGAGACTCGGGACATTTTCTATCCAGAGAATAAAATAATTTTATTCCATCCAACCCGTCTGCAACCCCCAAATTTTTCAACCACCAGCCGCCACTGGTATGTCGCAAACCGTTGTGTTAGTTGTTACTGAACACGCGCGCGCGCACACACACGTATTGTGACGACGTCTGTTGTGTAAAATATTTCGTACCAATACACAAATATAACAAACGGAGATTACAAGTCGGATCCGCTTCATAACTACAAACAGCAGATAACATTGTTACGACGGTCTACTTGATCGTCGTATGGTGCAGTGGAAAACAAAATACAAGACACCAATTAATCACCAGCTTAAATTTATCACAAATAACAGTTTGTAATCAACAAGTTATTTAACAAGATTATACTCGTACAATAATTCAAGTTAATTTGTCCGCACCAATAATAATATCAATTAATAGAGACCCGGACAATAATCACTTTTCACTAATACACCACTTAGACGCACTGAGTAAATCGCCCGACATAAACTGAACTGACAATCGCGGGTTGCTTTATATTTATATCCCACTGAGATGCTAAAATGAAAACAGCAAGTGATTCATTTGTGTCACTTTTTGAATGACGTGTTAAACAAGTGCGTCTTACAGGCGCTCCCGAATCCACTAGAAACAGTGTTGTGTCTGGCCTTGAACACAGTGCGCGGACCTGTGCGGTCTGGAACAGCCTCGATTGTTGATGCATGATAAGTGTAACGTAATTGTCTTTCATCTCAAAGCAACAATATGTACGCACACAAACATTACAGCTGGGATAGGTGAGAAACACGTAGAACGATACGCTACATTGTTCCAGGATGGTCCGTTGCGTAACAATATTATAAAGAACAATACGCGGATAGGAGGAGGAGACATGCAAAGGGATATTATATAACGCATCACCTGTAGATTGGGAGTAGACAAACTCACTCCTTCGGTCAATAAAGACGGGCCAGGGCAGGAATCTAAATTCCATTGGATTTTTTTAGGTCTGTTTAAAACCCCATAATAGATACGGTTACCATCCATACACCGGTTTGACCTCGAACAGTCCGTTATTGTTACTTCTGTCTGGGAAAATGTACTTTCCCTTATTGTCCGCATTTGACTGGTGTTTCTTCTATTATTTTTTTTTTTTTTTTAATATACATAAAGGTTACACGCTCTTTTCATCCCCATTCAATAATAGACTTTTCTCAATGGAAGTCATCCAACCATCGCTTACGGGGTCTTCCCACACTTCTCTTCTTCCTTGGATAATAGTCAAGGGGGAAGCCAGATGGATTTCTAAAATTTGTATTCTTGATAAATCTTGTCAAATTAATCTCCGTACAGTAATTTAAGGATGTTGTCCCAAACAATGTTTTAAGTAATGTATTGATCGCGTAAGAGTACATTTTTTTATAATGTACTTTTTAAGATAATTTAAGACATTTTAAGATAATGTCTTTTAGCTGGACATCGTTTGTAACTTTCTGTAACATTTTATTTACCGTCACGCTGTATGACGTCATCATCATTATTGCGTGTCGTCATTGGGATTGTTGTAAATAAAGGTTTATTTAGGCTGGGGGTCATTCCACAAAAATGTAACGTCATCGAAAAATGTAACGCTTCCACATTTTCGATTCCCCACAGTCTACAAATCTTCGGTCTCTGTCGTTTTAACATGATAATGTTTGTTATATAGTAAATATATTTGTTATATGCACATTATACGTTTCAAAAGCCTAAAAACATTATCATGCTTCGATATTTCGGTTTCGTCGAAATTTCTTTAAAATTTTTCATGTAAAATTCAGCAATTAACTCTACAAACATTTTCGAATTAAGTCATGAAACTGCTAGTTTACCTGTATAAAGATGGCGATTTAAAGTTAATTAGATATGTTAGATATATAGAGAAATTAGATTAGAGGAGTTATGACATAGACAAGCCTGTAAGGGGAAGTGCGTCTTGGCGAAAAAAAGTAGATTAATAAGCCACTGCCTTCCTTTTCCTGGCGCGTGCGTAACTTTTTTTAATACTACAAACACATAGACGTACCGTTATTTACCAAATGTTGAACGATTGTCGGTATTACAAACATTCTTCGTTTTATTAATTTACAAACACAGTAGAACCTCATTAATTCGTCACCTACGGAAGTGAAGGGGTAACGAATTAGTGAGTAAGTAAGAACAAAACCATTAAAGACAATATAACATGTTTTATTACAACACTAGCAATGCATGCACATACTGATTTGCTGGAAATTTTTAAACTCAAACAAGTTAAGCACTGTAATTGCAAAAAAAAAATTGTTTAATGATTGTGAAAAAGAGTTATTGTTTTGGTGCAGTAAAATTATTCTAAGCAGTTCTGCTTCACTTTGGCCTTCGTACTGCTTGTTGCTGTAATCAGTGATTGAATGCTCTCCTTATGACAGATTGCTGGTCATATTCTTTATCATTAGATTCTGTAGGTCCTGTGGATACGTTTGTAACAATTTCATCATCACTAAACATTTCTCATTCTCGGAACCAATACGTTTTCGTTCTCCTCGCTATTATTAGAACTCCGGCCACAATCAGCACGTTTTTGGCTTACCACGGCTATAATTACAGCGTATATGTGTTACTCGTTTGTTAATAAAGAAAAAGAAAAAACAGCTTGGTGACGAATTATAGAGGGAGACGAATTAGTGGATGACGAATTAGTGAGGTTCCACTGTATTGTAATTCCTCTTGTGTCTACAATTATTTATAAGTCTTATTTTAACACAGAAACTGGCGTAGAAATACGCCGAGGTTAAGTGATTTTGCTGAAATTTTTAATAGCTCTGGGGGGGTGGGTATTGATCCTCTGATCCCCCGTATTTACGCCACTGATTGGCTATGTAGTGCAAGTGTACTACTAACTACGGTTGTAATAGAACAATGGTTGACATACGGTATAGGCTTATATTGTAGGGTTATAGGGCTAACGTTTAACCTTTTACTCGTGTTGTGCACAACGTTGTAGCGTAAACAAACTCCAATACGGTGTCAAAAGCTAGTGAAACAATTAGCATTAACTACTACGATAATAACTTTGAATTAAAACCAGTAGGCCAGTTTACAACTTATAACATTCGACGTCCATCCTCAGTTACAACTCGCTCTAATTTTTAGTTGTTTTTCATTCATAGTGTTACATAACGGGGGAAAAGTGTTTCACCATTACAGAACATTCTCGGCTATTCCAGTGAAATCCGGCTGCAATGTGTGCGTACGTGATCTCAACATGCGTTAGCCAGACTGTTCCAGATTCGCCGGCTTCGCGCACTGTTTCAAGGTCGTAATCAATTATTACGTTCTGGTGTTTTCTAGTAGCGTTCTTGACGCGTAGTATGAAATATTCTGGTATCTCAGCGGGATATAAATGTACAAGACTTCAGCGACGCTTAGTCAGTTATTGTCGGGCGACTTACACAGTGCGGTCGAAGTATTGTGGCGAAGTGTTAAGTGTTTTATAGTTGTGTGGGACAATTATAATACGATAAATATAAATATAATATAATAATATAAAACACAATTATTCTGTTTTATATTGGTTGACATTATTATTGAGCGTGAACAATTTTTATTTGATTTGTTGTAGGAGACTATCTTGTTGATCACAAACTGTTTAATTGTGATAATTGAAGCTGGTGATTAGTGACTTCATTGGTGTCTTGTATTTTGTTTCCACTGTACCATACGACGATCAAGGAGACCGTCGTAACAATACTTTTAAAGCGTTCGTTTCCATTGATTGTCGTCTCACATATTTAACTCTGAGCTGCAGGACTCGCTCACGATTTCGAACGAAATATTTGATAAATTTTGCTATTCGATAATTTTTCACCTATCAGAAAAATTACGAAATTCCTCGTTACTCTACTAATTTTTATTTAGTAAAGTAACAATTGCAGGGCATCCATTCGTACAGTAAACATAATAGTCAAGCAGTTGGATTTGTGTTTAGTCTGACAAATTCGATTTACTTTCACATCTTGGCTAGGGTTTTACAATTTTTTTCAAAAATTTTTGATCGCTTTTTCCGGCCTATAATATATTAAAATTGTACACTATATTCAAATTTTGGTTAAAATTCTCTTTAATTTGATATTCCACGTGCAGTTTGAAATTGTATCAAACTTTTGCACCAGTTTTTGGGCCCTGGCGTGTAAAAACTTCGAAGTTTTTGAAATTGTATCAAACTTTTACACCAGTTTTTGGGCCCTGGCGTGTAAAAACTTTGAAGTTTTTGAAATTGTATCAAACTTTTGCACCAGTTTTTGGGCCCTGGCGTGTAAAAACTTTGAAGTTTTTGAAATTGTATCAAACTTTTGCACCAGTTTTTGGGCCCTGGCGTGTAAAAACTTTGAAGTTTTTGAAATTGTATCAAACTTTTGCACCAATTTTTGGGCCCTGGTGTGTAAAAACTTTGAAGTTTTCAAAAGTCGAACATTACTTTCAGATTTTAGTTCAAATTTCGTTTTAATTTGATTCACTTGAATTTGTGCTATTTTATCAAAATTTTCCCCACTTTTTGGCCCCAGGCGTACTTAAATTTTGAAATTTTCAAAAATAAATAGTAATTTCATATTTTGGTTAAAACGTTTTGTAATTTTATACCCCACATGGACTCTTGATGTGAGGACCCCCTCATTGGACACACACAGAGAATGGAGGCAGGACAGCCTACGAAACATATTTTCTACCAGAAACCAATGGGTAAAAGGGAAGATCCCATAGTAGATTCAAAGACCAGGTAGAGGAGGTCTCAGAAAGCTGGAAAGCCAGGCCACGCAATAGGGAAGAATGGAATCGATTCTTGGAGCAGTCCAAGACCCAACAAGGGTTGTAGAGCCACGGCTAATGATGACGATGATGATGAGGACTCCTCACATTTTTGTACACATTCTCCATTACCCGGACCAGGCTCCACCACCCTCTCTTGCTAATAACATTGGTATGTTCGTAGAAAGCTACAGACAAAGTAATGGTGGACGTGTTGTGTATTTACGGTAAAAGGTCCGTCCCCTAAATAAGGTTGTAGAGAGATATTTTGTGGACACGCGTCCGTTGTACACTGTGAGATATGGGGGGGGGGGTTCCATTACAGGAGTGCGAGCGCAGAGTCGATGTGTATTTATTAAGTTCAAGTGAAGAGGAATGATCTGGGGACCGCGGCGGTGGCGGTGGCCCGAGTCTCACGGGGCCCGACGCAGCCAGACCTAACAATCATACCCTAATGTCGTTGGTACCACGTCCCTACCACGCCCGCAGGGAATTCCCTCACACACAATACAACTAACCGTTAGAGCAGCTCTCTTCATACGTCTGTGTTTGGTTTCAGGATAAAAGCAACAACAAAAGTGTAGTAAAAGTAGTAGTATCGTAATTACAGCGTCAGATATTTACTTAATTTCGATTATATAATAATTTAATTAAAATTAAGTTGGTTCGCTACACCACGAGGCTCGGGTTCGATTCCCGCCACAGACAAACATATTAGCTGGCTTAAGTAAGAATAAATGTAAATAATTACATAAAATGTCATTTTTCGTGATAGGATCGCGAACTGATTAATCGATTCACCCAGGCCACGGCTTCGTAACCCCTTATATCGTAGACGCACAGAGGTATAATGCTACTCTCGAACCGAGTACACCACCTAAAGAAGAACTATTGTTGTCTTTATCCCGTACAAGAGGTGTGAATTATTGTTTCCTACTTTGTTTTTTCTTCTTCTTTTATTGTTCTTATTTTATTTAGCTGTAAATTAAATTTCCAAGTTTGTGAAAGTTGGAAACAAGTTGTGTGTGTGCCATCACTACTGTTTACGTATCGATACACCCTTTTAACCCTTCCAATGTCGCGAGTTTTGTTACAAACTACAGTTTTGGCCTTCGCCACTCTCCACTCCCGTCTCTCACTCTCTCTCTCTCTTTCTTTCTCGTTCTCTGTATCTTTCTAAAACGTCTTTTTTATTTCAAAATTTTCTCATTATCAAGTAAACTACATTGTTGTCAGTTAAATTGTTACGCGTTGTTATACAAAATTATGCATTATAAAAATGATTTCCGGGTCAGCTTGCGTTGTTAAATAACGTGTACAGGGTAACCAACGTAAACTTTCACCATTTCCATTGAACGTAAACCATAGCCTACTAAACACAGCAGTTGCATAAAACTGAATTAAAACGATAGAAAAAACTGTGGAAAACCCACTTTAGTGTCAACTTTGGCAGTGTCCTTATCCCACCCTGCCGCTCCATGTTGCATGTTTCGGGTTGTTCTTGGAAACGTGGTGGCGTCAATGTTTCGAGTAATGCTGTCTCGAAAATTTGGAAATGTTGTTGGACGATTTGCCTACAGGTTTCCTTATAAAACACCTCAGAGACAATGTCAGTCTTTTGATTCAGTCGACGTAGCGATTTCCTGGTGATCGCAATGGACACTTTAGATGTAAAACTCTTGGTGTTGTTAGAACACGTCCATCACCACGATTACAGTTGCCAACGTTTAGACCCCTGCCTGGCGTGCGGGACCGTGGACCCGAATGTGTGAACGAGGTTCCATATCACCAGTGTCGTATCTAGAATATGGTATAGGAGGGGGGGCGGTCGTGTCGTTAGTTATACTTGTGGAACAATGAGACGACTATTGAAGTATAAAACGCCGAGGGAGACACAGCTCAAGTTCTATAAGGTCGTGGCTGTGCCGACTTTAACGTTTGGATGTTAAACGATACAAAAAGATATTTCAAACATATAGGCCTCGGAAGTGAAATTTTTAAGAGCAGTTGAGGGATGTAGTTTGATAGACCATTTACGAATCGACGACATAAGGGAAGAAGACCTGAAGTTACAGTCTGTTCTGGTAAAGAATAAAGGAATAGGCCTACAGGCAGAATTGGAAGTCGCATGTGGAACGCGTGGCAGACACTCGTATTCCAAAACAAGCGTTTGAATACAGGCCAGTGGGGACGAGAGATCGTAGAAGACCCTGGAAAAAATGGTCAGAGACTCTGTGAAGTCGGAACGGGCTGTAGCCCAAGCCACGTAGTGAAGAAGAAGACTGTTACTGTGACTTGCGGTTTAGTGCAAAGTGCTTGTTAATGTATTCTTAGTTCTACAGTGTTAGTGAGGTTCCATTTATTGTTTGCTACATTACAGTGCGTGTTGAACAATCGTAAGCCTGAATAATTGTTGTTTATTTATTTTTAACTGTAATAGCGGCTTAATCGGGTCTCAGTTATTGTACGACACGACGATAGGCTCAACTGTCGCATTATCAACTGCCCGTGTGTCAGTGTTGATTGTGGGAGAAAAGTAATACATTGGAATGAGACAAACGTTTACACTATACGGGGACATATTGGTAGCCTTAGTTGGTATTCTGTGCAAAGAGGTGTGAATGCTATAAGACAATATTGTTATCAGGATAAGTACTGCATGCTAACATAGTTTAAGACGATAATAAACAGTAAAAAACATCAGTGCAGTGTGTTGTGAAAGTGAATAAATGTTGCGCGCGTAACGAATTCTGTGAAGATAATTAATAGTAAGTAAGGCAATTAACAGACACACTATAAATCATTTATATTAGTTTGCAAATTGGAATAACTATTAGGAACTAATTGTTTTAATATTAAATAAATTTTAATAGTATTTATTCAGCTGACAAAGAATTGGCTATGCAATCACGTGTAGGCTAGTTGAAAACACGTTGTTTGCAAAGGGCTAGAAACCGGAAGTTCATGTTCACCAGCACGTGGTCGACTTTATAGTAAAATCTAGAATGTATTATCTTGTAAAAACGACGTCAAGTGCGTAGATCTATAAAAACACGGGTGAGTCGTGTATTAAGCAGTCTCTCGTAGTCTCTGCGAAGTCGGAGTGGATCGCGGAGGGAGCGGCTGGATTAGACCACGAAGTCAGGCGATCTTCAACGACCGATGGCTGTTGACGAGGACTGAATCGGAAGCAACATGGACGGACACGAGGAAACCCTGAGATCGACATCCCAGCTTAAGAGGACAACAGCTGGTGTGGAAGCAGGAGCAGGCCCGCGAGATCGTCCTCACCGATCCATATCAACCCAGGAAATTCAGGAAACTGAAATTATAAAACTCTTTTTATAAACTCTAAAACAATTAAAGACTCTTTTAAATTGGTAACTATCAAATATTTCAAATTTATATACACTTTCGAATTCATAATTTTCACATATACTGTAACTATATAATTTTTATATAAATAAAGAAATAAACAATAAATGTATTATTACACCTAAAAATTTATTTCAGCAAATGGAGTCAGTTTCAATCCTGCAATATGTAATTTTTGCGTATAGTAGAATATTTCTTTCTTGTAACGTTTTTCTTTTTGTCGACCAGTCGGACGAGGTTAATTTTTGCATATTACAACCTCGTATTATAAAAAGTTATCGTTTGGTTTATTACAGACGACAATAAAAGGGTTACATTCTCATTTTAGAAGTTTAACTAGGTACGTTTGAGAATGGCCCGAGAAGGAGAGAGAGAGACAGAGTGTTTGTGTCTGACAGACAGAGAGAAAGAGTTAGAAGAGGCAACTAGCAGTCAGACACTGAGATTGGCAGCAGCGAAATGAACCAGGGGTGGAACAACTTGAGTAAAGTGCTCACGTACAATAGCGGGGCACGAGCGCGCGCGTTTGTCTGTTTGCGTAGAGGTAACGCAACGTTCCTTACGTGACTCCAGCCACTGCTGCCAAAATTGCAAAGTTTTCGTCGTCGTCGTCGCCGTCGCCTGCAAGTGGCAGTCGTTAGCACCGCCGCGGAGAGAAGCCACCACTCGATCGGAGGAGGAGAAGAAGAAGAAGAGGAAAGTTGGTGGCGCGTAGTAGTAATCTCGCACAAACTCTCGAACGATAACAAAAAAAAAAAAAAAAGAAAAGAAGAAAAGTTGTTGGCGGCATTTCGCTGGCGATATTTTGCGCAAGTTTGGAAGTTTTTATTTCAGCCCCGGTTGCGCACACAGTGTCGTCGATAACTTATAAAACACCTCTTAAACAGTACAAGTGGCGCCCCTTCTTATTGAATAAAGAACTGGCTAATAGTTTAGTCGCCGCGGATATGTCACCATACATACACTTTTCGTCAAAGTGGTATTTCTGGGAATGTGTTAAGCTGTTAACGACAAATCTTCTCGCCGAACTAAACTCGAATTACGGTGTGTGACTGTCACTAATGGTGATAACGTGATAACGAATTGTTGTTGGCTATTTCGTCTCAAACACTCCCTCGTTTAAGAGGACGGTCGTTCGATAAGTTCAAACATATATCATTTAAATTTTTAATTAATCTATAATCTGTCTAAATTAATCTGTAATTTAAATTTAAGTAAGATTGTGATACGTATTTTCTAAATAACAAATTTTCATATTTAAAACAGGTGATTAAACTTTAGACTTGATATACGAGGTGTGGCAGAAAAGTAATGAGACTGATTTTTTACTTACCAAAGATTTTATTTTTTTCAAACATCAATCTTATCCCCTTCAAAGTAGTTCCCTTGGGCAGCTACACACCGATGGAGACGTTGTTCCCACTGTTGGTAGCAGCGCTGGAAGTCTTCAACCGGTATGGTCTGTAGCATGTCCGTTACACTCTTTTGGATGTTTTCTAAAGTCCCTAAATGCCGTCCTTTGAGGACATTTTTCAGTTTAGGAAATAGGAAAAAGTCACAGGGACTGAGGTCAGGTGAATAGGGGGGCTGGGGAACCACAGGAATGCCTTTTGAGGTCAAAAATTCTGTGACGGAGAGGGCAGTGTGACATGGGGCGTTGTCATGATGGAGCATACATTTGTTTGCAATGTCCGGTCTCACGCGAATGACCCTTTTTCTGAGCCTTTCAAGGACGTCTTTATAAAAAACTTGGTTGACAGTTTGTCCTGGAGGAACAAATTCTTTGTGGACGATTCCTCTTCTGTCAAAAAAACAAATCAGCATTGATTTGATCTTCGATTTGGTCATTCGAGCTTTCTTTGGTCGAGCAGAACTCGCAGTGTGCCACTCCTCACTTTGCCTCTTGGTCTCAGTATCGTATTGAAAAATCCATGATTCATCACCTGTGATTACACGACTAAAGAAATCGTGCTCATTGGCGATTCTGTCAAGAAGATCAAGACACTTGTTTTTTCGATTGTCCTGCTCAATTGTGAGGTTTGTCGGCACCATTTTGGCACAGACCTTTCGCATGTGCAAATGTTCAGTCAAAATTTGATGAACGGTAAATCTGTTCAAATTTAATTCTTCACTCAACATTCTTAATGTTAATCGACGGTCTGATCTGACAAGAGTGTTCACACGTTCGGTGTTTTCGTCGGTTTTAGAAGTTGAAGGCCTCCCTGAGCGGTGTTCATCTTCAACGTGTTCTCTGCCTTCCAAAAACGATTTATGCCAGCGAAAAACTTGAGCTCGGGATAAAGAATGTTCCCCATACGCTTGTTTTAACTTTTCAAACGTCACACTTGCCGATTCTCCAAGCTTAACACAAAATTTAATGGCACAACGTTGCTCCAAATTACGCTGTTCCATTTTGCGTGACGCACAACCAAAACACAACTTCACTAGGTCTAATAGCAGTCACAACAATCACGTAGTTAACGGAAGGAGTTGAAACTCGCACTGAGAGATGGGAGGGGGCTGATACACGTGCTCTGTCAAGGACAACAGCGCAGCGTGGCCAGATCGCTTGCAGTGTTCCCAGTCTCATTACTTTTCTGCCACACCTCGTACATAATCCAGATCAATCGTTCTGCAACGTTTTACTCCTCTTCAAAAGTGAGTATACGGCTATTGATAAGATTTCTCGTTTGATTATGGTGTAAAACCATCTTTTGTCCCTTTCTCTAGGGTTTCGTTATAAAGACATGGCAGGGTAACGTAACGCATCATTATGCAATTCAGAATAAATTTGTAGATAGGCCTACAATTCTATTTGCAGATAATCTGTCGACCGTTGCAGAGTCAGAAGGTGACTTAACAAAAAGCAGTATGGTCTCTTCATACCATGTGTAAAGCATATAATTTAAAAATATTCAGAATAAAACCAAAGTACGGGTGGCGACCGCTAACGACGATAAATAATGCTTGACATTCAAACTTTGAAAGAAATAAACACTTAGGTTTCGACATATACTACAGTATATCCAATTTACTAACACAAGGCTCAAAATTACAGCTGATATGTACAATAAAATATACCCTTGTTAGTAAGTCAGAAAAGAAACAGTATTAGGCCTACATTTATGTGATATAGATCTTATGTTTTCTTATCTTTATTATATGGATCATAGATCTTGTGACACTGGTGACATCAGGACTTGAGGCAGCGAAATGAGACATTTGGCTGCGTACAGATTATGTGGTCTAAAACGGAATACTGAAATCAAAGAAGAAATGCGAGGTGGGAGCATGAAAGATTGTTCGAATACACAAAAAAATTGCATGAACACGTTTTAAAGCTTGTCGGAATATGGAATCAGTAAATTATTATGTAAGTAGAAGGGGCAGTAAAAACGTTAGCTGCACTAGCATAAAAAACTGCCATATTTATGAAAAGACTTATTTGTTTGAAAGTACATTAAACCTACCTTTCTAAAAAAATTGCCAAGTTTATTTAAAGCCCCTGGAAGAGGTACTATCAGCAGTTCTCCTTTGCTACCGAACAAGGAATGTGGTGACGTATGCCCTCCACTGCACGCATCACTGTAATACTACACATTTAAAATACGTTTAACACAGTTTCGGTGTGATTTGACTGTCTCTCGCAAGGTGTTTCTTGTAGCGAATAGAAAACACACTTTAACAAAATATTCAATAAAATTACACTTACATAAAGTGCACGAAAGTTCAAATCTAATACGCACACAACTAAATACGTCTTCTGACGTCTGAATAATGTTTTCAGAACCAGTAATACCCCAGAAACACAAGCACGTAGTATCATTCAGTACCCCCCCGCTCCTCAGGCGTCTCGACAGCAAAACTGGTGTGCGTACAGTAGCTAGTGTGATGAGTCTTGGATCCAAGCGACAAAGTATGGGGTGGAATCGTTACTGTTTTCCGCCCAAGAAAAAATTCATAACCCAGTTGTCATCACAGTTTTTAAATATATGCCATGTAGTGAAGAGGTGAAATGCAGAATTGCCTTAGCTAAGAAAGCCCTCAATAGAAAGAAAATATTATTGTGCGAGCCACAAGACGTGAAGCTGAGAAAGAGGATGGTGCAGGTTTTTGTTTGGAGCGTGTTCCTCTTATATGGAGTAAGAAACGTGGAAATTAATGGAAGATGAGGGGAAAGGATTATAGGCCTTCGAGATGTAGACATGGAGAAGAAAGGAACGGATTTCTTGGAAGGATTGAGTGACAAATGAAAAGGAGCTTTGAAGTGTGGAAGAGAAAAGGAGAGTGTTGGATATCATCAGGGGCTGGAAGAGAAATTGCTTGGGACATTGGATGTTTGCGGCAAACACGAGGTATTGTAATGGTAGAAACACTGGAGGGTCTCTGATAAATGGAAGGCGGAATAGAGGGCTGAGAAGGGACAAGATGATAGACGATAAGTACGATATCAGAAAGTGAAGTGACTAATCGCAGGATAGAGAATAATGGAGGGAGCGTATCCTGTAGATCCCGGGTTTGGGCAGAAAACACACGATGACCGTCATCATCGATTAAGTAATGCTGTCTTCTGAAACTGTTAGCATATTTGTTGTCGAGTTTACTTTTGAAACACAAGCATAAACATAAATGACTGTTTTTATTTTATCAAATGCAGAAGACTTTGCCATGTGATATTTTGGTAACAAAACGTAACTGGCAAATTCGGGAAAAAACACAAGACAACGTCATGAGTGTGTGGCGAGAACTCGAACCAACTTCTGAATAACGATAATTACAGTGTGTGTGTGTGTGCGTGTCCGTGTGCGGCTTAATAGCGTCGTAGACTGAGTGCTAAGTTGGCGTAGCCACTGTGATAATTAAAACGTAAAATTAATTTTCTTCTTCTTCACTTGCTTGTTCTGTGTGTTCATTTGTTGCGCGCGTGAGCTCGCCTCGGTAGGCTTTGAGAAATGGGATAGATGAGGCAGAAGCAGTAGTTGTAGTAGTAGAAGTATTAGCAGTAGCAGCAGCAGTAGTAATAGTGTGAGAGAGAATTGTAGCGAATGTGGTAGACGCAGGAACGATTCCCACCACCACCCTCCCCGTGGGGGTTATTCATGCTGTTGTTTGCTACTTTGAATTCAGTGCAGGATCTTTGCCAAGTACGGCCGCAGACGAGAGGAATACCAGATGCGAGCGCAACTCGGTTGTGTGTGTGTGTGTGTGTGTGTGTGGTCGCCGCGGGTTTGGGTTTTTATTACGGTTGTCATCATCGTCGGTCGCACAGAGAGACATGTTAATCTGGAGTCTGCGTTTATTGACTGACTTGGTATCGATTCCCTGTCGGTAGTGCAGTAACAACGACTTTTCCTGTCTGGTAAATGAGTTTTCTGTGTTGAGATCGAACGAACGGCAACTGCAGTAAATCAACAACTGAGAGTTTCTGATGATAAAAAAAACCTTGTTTTCCGGAAAAGAAATTGGGTTTTGTCAAGATTAATTCTTGCGGAAGACAAATGTTTCGTACGTGTTTGTTGGCGGGGGGGGGGGGGCATTAACTAAGCAGAAAAGGATATCAAATTCGGTGGAACAAAACCTTTTAAATAATACTTATTGACATCTCGCACGGAAATCGGTGCAAACTGTTACAACAATTGAAAAACACATACACACAACATTTGGTAAACGTTTTACAGTATTTGTTTATTTATGTACACAATAAGCCTCTGACAACCAAATAAATAGATTTCAAATGATATGCGGTACTATATACAGAACACTTGGAAATAAGACGAGGAAAGACGCCAAGATAAAATGCTACAAAGTAATGGCAACACCTGTTTTAACTTATGGAAGTGAAACTTGGACGAAGACGAGAAATGATGAGCGAAGAATACAAACAAGTAAAGTGACTTTTTTGAGAAAAACCAAAGTTTTTGACCCTTAGAGATCAAATACGAAAAGAAAACATAAGAACCGAGTTAAATGTATATTCTGTGGCCAGCAGAATAAGGGAAGGACAAATAAAATGGAGACAGCCTATCGAGAGAATGGAAGATATGAGGCTAGCCAAACAAGTAATAAGATGTAGGTAGACCAAGGAGGAGATGACTTCAGTGTAGGCGGAACAGACTGGAAGAGGAAGAAGAAGAAGAAGATTATATTATTGAAAGCAACAGAAAACGAAAATATATTGTGCTGTTTACGGTAAAAATGGGTATCACGTGATCGTTGATTGTGTTTGTCAAGTACAAGCAAATGATGTTTTGCGTTGAGAACGTTGTCGTATGCAGGAACCGGATGTGCTAAATGCTTCATTATTGTGTGCGTCGTCGATCGCTTACCAAACGTGCTCTCAGTGAATGGCATTCTTAAGCGTATTACTTATTCTAGGAAACAAATTATGTGTTGGGGGGGGGGGGAGAAGAGAAAATTGTTGTTTAACGTATTCATGCGCGTAACTCGTAAAGCGGCCTTAGTTTATTGTTCGTCGTCAGGTGACAAGGAACGATTATTGTTAAGCATGAGTCATCACGGCCTCCTTTATTTATTACTTTCTTGTGACTTAAGGTGTAGTTTGTTCGTTGTCAGCCGACAGGTAAAATCCAGGTTCATTTAGCAAGAACTCAGTACAATGGGTGACAAGCTGTCTCTCTCTTTCTCTTTCTCACGTTTTGTTCGTGGCATTCACCACACCCACTTCTTGCCATATGTGGTTAGGCCTACTTGCAAACAGAATATTTTGCTCTGCATATCCAGTATAACGCAGCTGTTCCCCTAAAGTCCGGGTCGCTGAGCAGCAAGCGTCTCTGACTAACCTGCAGTGTCAAATATGGGAACTATTGGTGAGACGATATACCTATAACAGGTATTGTGGAACGATTATTTTTATGAAACGGATATAACAGTGACTGACAAGTTGAAATGCTTGTTTCGATTCAACGATAACTGAAAAGTCGAAATATCCGTTCCGAATCGGAACTTCCGATTACTCGCGGGCCCAACCCTCTAACGAATAAGCGAGTACAAAGTCGCAGTTATTGGTGCTGAATACTTGATTCCGCACCAGTACGTTGCTTACGAAACGAAGCAAAACAGCGAGGTTCAGAATATCACTATGCTTCAGAATATCACTATGCCAAAGAGACGAAACTGTTTTTAATACATGAAAAAAAATCATACTGGTGTTAGATTTATTCTCGTGTGTTATACAGATATATAATACAGATTATAACAAATTTTATATTATACTAGTCACCAACTTGGTAAATTCTGAAAAAGCGAATTGCATTGTGTTATAACCCACGGAGTGGTTGTTAGGCCACATAGTACTTTTTGTTAAGATGATTTCGGAGATGATTTTTGTTTGTAAAATTGTTTTTTTTCTCATTCACTCTTGAGGCTTATGTGGCTCATATGTTTCGGATGTTTATTGACTTTATTTTTTGTGCTACTACGTGCACTCTGAATTTCATTACCTGAGTTTGTCTAACCAAAATGGAATAAATAATTTAAAAATTGTAGTATAATACTGTATTAAATTCTTAGTAATAATATTAAATTATATTTAATACGAGATAATTTATAGACCTAATATAAAATCTGTGTCAATTTGTTTACTCCTAGTGAAAACTTAAATTAGTATTCCCAAAGGGAGATAGGCCTTGTTTCTTTATTTTCTTTTAAACAGTAACAGCTCACTAAAGTCACAGAGTAAAGTAACACTATTAATACTTTTAGTTTCAATTTATTTCTTGTAACAAATTATATAATAACAGGTATATGTATAATAGGTATAGGCATATAATAACAGGTATTTGTACGTGTTATTTTTTTGGAACGGTTTCGTTCGTACCTGTTATTTTCAAATACTAGTTTAGCACACCTCTAATGGGAGTACAACGGTGAGGCAAATAAATGGAGTTCACATATATTATTCAGGGCTGCCAACTGATAACATAAAGTCGTAGGACAATCAGGTTCAACAACTTGGACAGGACAATCACACACAGATGAAACCTGAACATACAAAACACAAAAATCCAACACGAATGATTGTCAACTAACCTTTTTCAGTCCGCCTTGTGAATTGTTTTTACTTACTTCTATAAATAAAAATGATAGATGAAAGGGGAGGGGATAATTTTTTATATGTGTATTACGTTATCGGTAACAAAGAAGTAGTTTGTGTTAAAATTCCTTCCCGGGCTCTCTGGCCATGGTCCAATATTTTCTGCAAAAACCAGACGTTTCGGCCGTTCCATCGAATGCCATCATCAGTGAAAATCGAGTGCGCTGACGTGAGGTGGTATACGTTAGTGACCACGGTACTGTCACTGAAGCACAGTGGTGAAGACTGAAGCAAGAAGTAGTTTCTATGGAAATATTTCATTTCGAAAATGATTTTAAATATAAATCTTAGAACATGGAAGTCATGTATGGTTCTCCATACCGATATTTTATATTGACGACGCGTTTCAAACTATATGCTTCATCATCAGATCTTAAAGTATCTCTCACAGAACCCTATATAAGAGTACTGAAATAACAGCTGAGTCCTATTGTTTTTGAGGTTGATCCTCCCATAAATGGAGGGGCAAGGGGCAAAAATATGACGGATAAAAATTTTAAAAAAAGTCCGTGCTGGCTATCAAATTAATCCGAATTGTAAGCAGATATAATATTTGGGAACTAAAAAATATTGAAACACCACGCAAAAAAAAATTAAAATACACGCCGGTATCAGTCCAAAATAAATTTTAAACAGTATTAACACTGTTGCACACCACTATAGAAAAATTATTCCGATTAGCGCTTTCAAGCTTCACAGCTCATCGTCAGATCGGAAAAATTAAATTAAAAATAAATTTTAACCCGACTTCCAATGTATTGTTTCCACTGAAAATGTTTCAGCTTTTAGGGGCCAAAAATGTAAATCATAATTTTGAAAAACTGTGAATCTATGTAGGGCTCCAAATTATGAGCCATTTTATTCAAAATATGAACTGAGTATCTTTAATAATTTGACAAAATTAATATCCGTCTGTAACACCCCTTGCAAAATTTTAGTACGGTACTAAAACGTTTGCAAACTACATATTTGCAAAAACCTTTACACACTTTTACCATTTAGATTTAAGAAAAGTATTCCGCAGGTCTGTAGGCCTACGTACATAACTACAGAAACATACATTAACTTAAAATGTAGGAATTAATTATTTGTCAGTCATTGTGCTTATAAATAGAACTAAAAAGACTCTAATGCAGTACTTGGGGCGCGTTGTGTTTTTATTAATTCATAATAATACAAATGTAATAATGTTTCTGTTTTGGAATAGTTGTCTTATTTTACAGTAGTAGTCGGTATTGTAATTTTTCTTTTTACTTTAAAATTTTTTTAATATACAATAAAACCAGCATCAACCGTGGGGCCACATCCTTGTGGTAGTTTTCGGCTAACTCGAAGATCTATTCGTACCTGAGGAAGAACTTTGATCACAGCTTTAAAAAAATATAAATTGTTAATTTGATTTTATCTAATAATAATTGTATTCCGTTGAAAATAGGTGAGCGAGTAGCTATAGCTACAATTCAGGAAGCTTACTATTTTTTAACAGACCTACACAGTTTTCTTTATCATTGGTTGTTATTATTAAGTTTCGTTTCCATTGACAGACGAGTTTATTTTGATCAAATGATACGTTTCCGTATTGTTAAACCATTAAATTATAAAATAGTTTCTCTTCATCTAAGTAGTTAAACTAACAGAAATTAAACAGTTGCACACCACTATAGAGAAAATTCCAGATTTTATAAAAACAGAAAATTATAATCGGGGATTGTCTATAATAATGGTCTGCAGACAGTTTAATTTATCTTTGCACCAACACAGAAATTATCACCATACACCATAATTTCTATAATCACTAACGCAAATTTATTGTTTAAATAGTTACTGTTACAATAATACTTATACATTGTTTGGCTTCGCGAAAATTTTGAATCTACTGTTGGGTCTCGGTTCCATGTCACCGCTCCTCTTCCATTAAAAAAAAATATTTGTTACATTAAAGAATGATCTATGATTGTAGGTTTTTGTGGGTAAGGAATCGCCTCTGCGATCCCTAATGTCGCATTGTTTAACTAAAACTATAGGCTGCATACTGTAGCTTCCCGCGAACACGTTTTGTATACTATTCACATTAAATATTTCTACACACATTTAATCATGCAAACAGCCATAAAAATAGTTTTATATTCTAATAAGCGCGTACAATTTGTTAATGTTAGTGTTCGACCAGCCTATTTATACACGCAAATCGTCGAAAACAACAATACGTTCTGTAAACGCGTAGGCCTACGTGTGAAAAATACTACGCTTTTGTTGTGGCGATGTTGTACAGGAGGCAGTGGGATGAATCCAATTTGTTGCGAGAATAGCGTAAAGCTGACAGAAAAATCACATTTAGAATAGACAAATGTGTTGTTTTAGTGGAGGAAAAAATGCTTTTCGCTCTTCAACAATGGCGTTAACAATTAATTTCGACACAACGGACAAAGGGAAAAGTTGAATTGTAGAAGAAAAGTATAAAAATACGTTTTACTAAATAAAAAGTGTTCACATGATTCCCCCACATTGTATCAATTTTCAGTTATCTGCTTTTACAATAATACTATCAGATTAGATGTTTTCTTTCAACGAAGAAAGCAAACTCAAATATCCATGCGCGCGCGCGCGCGCGCGCGTGTGTGTGTGTCACAGTGGTTATAAACATGTTTTGCGTGGGTTATCATAAAAATGTCAAAGCTATTGGTAGGTGTCGCCCTCATGTCATTGAAGTTCGAGAATCGAACTTCATATCGTTCATGTTTAAAAGTTTGTCGATTTGTGTTCGTTGCTTGGAACTTGTTTTTTTTAGTATGTGGAGCCGCCAGTTTACAAAAGTCGTAAACAATGTAATTCAGCACGTAAGTAAACAAAATATTTTTTTTGTCGTATTTCAAGACATTACAAAGTTATAAAGTATGCGTAGGTTTGTGTATTCTTACCGTTGAGGGCGGAGGTAATTTTAAGGGATGTTTGCATAACGTACCAGCGAGCCGTTACAGGTAGGACCAAGACCACCTACCGTGTCCCATAAACTTTTTCAAGAACGCGCGCTTTTTATGGCGTGGGGTGGGCCTAGCACACACACACAAAATTTATATAATAAGTATCTGCTGGCTGAAGGTAGGTGACTTATAGCCAGCCTATGTGTATGCGGGTGTGGGTGGGTAGGGGTGGGGGTTGTAACAACAGCAGAGCAGAGCATGTGTGACACGGTAAGACAAATTCGAGTTGTGTACGTAACCTAGGGGGGTTGAGGGTTGGGGGTTGTTTGCCTTAACTTGGCCAAACTATGCAGATTAATCTCGTCCCCGAGAGTACAAACAACAACAATGACGACGACAAAGAGTTTATGAAATATTAAGGGTTGACATTAAGGGCGGCAACTAAGGAATCTGCTTCACGTTACGGTCGGTTGACTGTATGCGCACGCGCGCCCCTTCCGTTGTTGTTATTGTTATTATTAGCACCACGCATTGTTGATACAGTGTACCCTCCCGGTTGTCTCTCCCACCCGCGCGCGCGCGGTGTATATAAATAGATATATTCGGTCTTCAACCCTCCGCGTACGCGATGATGCATCCCCGTACGTAGATATATGCGCCCCTCGTATTTCATATATATATATATATATATATATATACACACACACACACACGATAACAATAAAAAACCGAAGCCAGCGTTGTTATTGTTATTATAATCTGGTAGCAGCGTCGAGCAGATTGTATCGGCAGATTGTGGGTCCCTCTGTTGTACATATATCATGCACGCACCCTTTGTTTTTGAAATACGGTATTTATATTTTTGTTGGGTGCTGAAAAATGTGTATATAGATTAATAAATATAGGTACAGTTGTGAGCTCGCGTGTGAAGGCGAAAGTCATTGTTGCATAACTGGTGTGGGTTTGATATCATCATCTTACCCCGTACAGTCAATCAGCAATATGTGATTTCCTCAGAGGACATATTAAACTGTAAATATCGTTTTTAGAAGACATTCGTTTGTGTCAAAATTTATACCGTAATTTGTGATGAAAATCAGATATTCGGAATTAATTTTGTAAAATATGTGATCAAAACGTTCGTGAAACTTTTGAATTTTCTGCGCTACAAGTGTCCCATTAAAACACTGTTTTATGCGGTGTTGGTACACATCTTAGTGATAAACATTTAAAATTTTAGCCTCATAAAATGTGCAGTTTAAGTTTGATAGCTAATTGAGTAAGCTGTATTTTGGTGAATTTGTCGGTTTTTCACATTAATTTATACAATGCGAACTTGAATATTAAATTTTGTGCAAGAACGAGATAAACTGCTCTAGAATGGTTAAAGGTTTGCAGAAGGCTTCTCTGGCGAAACTCGTACGCATGAACTAGCGGTTTATTAATGTTACAAAAGCTTCAAAAACTTTCGTGAACGAGTTGGAGGTGGCGATAGTCAGATGAAGATTATGATTTTGTGTTCTAATAATTTTTAATCACTACGTGACAACGGTAAATAATGAGACCGTTCGGACATAGTAATGCTATTCGGGCATTTTTCACCACTCGTATGAAGTAGAAAACTGTCGAATTTACTGAAGGGTAGTTTGTGGTGATTGCATCCCGACAGGGCATTACATTAGCAGGGGAAGAAGGACGTATAAGAGACTGTCTTCGGGAGAGAAGGAATCGCAATCCCGCGGGTTGAAGAGAAGAAGAAGCAAATGCATCACGACACGCGTCATTACTTGTTCAAGAATGTGTGGGAAAAAGACGTCGTAAGATGATACACAACCGCCGTATTGTGTCCCCAGTACTGAAAAGTACCACAAAAGGACAACGTTTCGCGACGGCTAAATACGAAAGACAAAAATCGCTGCACGAGCTGATTGGCTATGACAAAAAGCGCAATCGAGAAATGTCTTGAAGACTGAAAAAAAACGTAGGCATAATCCGATTGAGATTACTTCGAAGGGGGGGGGGGGACAATATCCTATAACTGCAGATAAATCAAGGCATTATGTTTCAAATAATCAAAAATTGCACAAACATTTTAATCAAACCTGTATAGGCCTATTAGACCATTGAATAAAGATTTTTACTGGACAAAAATCCTCCAGACACGAAATTTGGTAGAAAGTTAGGTTTTGGGGTCACTTCAATGGGGGAAAAAATCGGACACTCCAGCTCACCGCTGTGGGCCCCCCTGGGGGGGTTAAAGGTGGGGCAAAACGGTTTGTTATAAATATCTCAAAAACTAAGCAAGGTATCAAAAAAAGTTAAATACAAACGTTGTAGCTGATCAAATTTCCCATCAAAATGGCCCTTAGTAATTTTTTCGTCAGACGCACTGGGACAGAGATAGGAGCGCTCAAAGTTGAGACCTTTTTTTACAATTTTTCGTATAAGGCATTTTTACGAAAAAAAAAAACTTGGATTTTTTTGAGTTTAGGCCGATTTTTGTATAGTAAAAAGCGCTAAATATGGGTATGTAAGTGTTTGTACATGTAATACCAAGTATTTGGATGTAAATTTTTGCATGTATATATTTATGCACACATATACACACACACTACAACTACAAAAACGTGCATTTTTGAACGTAAGCGTTTTTAGTTGTATACATGTTGTAACATAACAAAATTATCACACTAAACATTTGAATTAATGTTACATAAATAAAAGAAAAAGTTCCGTAGTGAGTGAGAAGAATAAATTGTTTAAGGATTACACTAGAAACTGTATAATTAAGTCTATAAAATGTTAATAAAAATGGAAGATAATAAAGAAAACCATTAATTAAAATAACCTACTATGAAAAAACCAGTTAAACCAGCAGTATACCCAGTAGATTGGGGAAGCAGTACAAAAAGGGAAGGACCATAAAAAAGGAAATAATCTGTCATGAAACCATTTTAATAAGGAAACTACTAATGTGATATTTGAAGAAGGGACGAAACATATCAAGATTCCAACAAAGAGACCAGAAACAGGAAGAGATATGCCAAAACAAAATGTTAATCATATAATAAATACCATGAGACAAAATTGAAACCGATATAGGTAAACCCCAAACAAGTTACAAGATACAATACTATAAAAACAAATTGTATATTAGTTGTAAGTGTAACATGTCAAAAAATATGTCAAAAGAGACTACCATAGAGTAGAACTCACTAAAAAGACTACCAGAGTGTAGAATACAATAAAGTGAAGTGAGATAACAAAATTAAGGAACTACAGAGTGTACAGTGAGAAACATAGTTAAAAAATCTATGAAAAAATCTTCAATGAGGTTTAAGTATTATAAAAAGACTACCATGAGTGTAGAATAATAATAATAAAACCATTGAAATGAAAGACGGTCTAAGGACTGACAACATTACTAGTAATAAGAGTTTTAAATTAGATATAAGAAGGACTATTACATATAAAATGGTTTCTTTAATTATAACTAAATAAATGGTGAGGACAAAAATACCAAAGGACAGTTCATAACTGAAGGTATGCCTAATATTAAGATGTTTATTATTTATTATTAATTAAATAATATTTTAGATGTAAGGTGTAAATAGATACACGAGGTTTTTTATCACAGTTAAAGTGTTTTCATAAGAATAATACATACACAAGACAGTTAGTGACTGACAGTGTTACTAGTAATAGGAGTTTTTTATGTTTTCTAATTAAATTATGTCTAGGATAAGCTATGTTGTTATCATTTGATGATACAGGAAAAAATAATAGGAATAAGATGTTTTTGTTAAAATTAGGTGATATATGGAAAATAGTTGATAATAAGATGTTTTTGTTAAAATTAGGCATAAGATGTTCATGTTATGGTTCAATGATGTTATTAGTATAAAGAAAGTTTAGTAGATACAAGATATTCTATTGTAATTAAAATCATGTCATTTAATTTTCCATTGTGTAAGTCAGAGAGGCAAGTAGGGCATAAAAATGTAATAGTTTTATTCAAATCAGTAAACCATGTATAATGTACAAACAGACCCACCAAGACACTATGTTTGTAAACACAGAATGGCCTATAAACCAAAAAAACTATCTATCAAAGAATTAATCTATGTAATAGGAATAGAATTCAATACATAC
This sequence comes from Magicicada septendecula, assembly GCA_034769895.1. Lineage (NCBI taxonomy): Eukaryota > Metazoa > Arthropoda > Insecta > Hemiptera > Cicadidae > Magicicada > Magicicada septendecula. The sequence goes on along the minus strand of CM068371.1, from coordinate 483,786,646 downwards.
AATACAGAAATTGAAAATATAATTAATACAGATACAGTTAATAGCAAATAGAATGACAAAAGAAAGAAAACTAACTTCTTTTGGAAACAGTCAAAAATAGGCTTATGATAGTAATCAAATCAGACTAAACAGCAAATTAATCAATATTGAAATGTTTTAATAACCAAATTATTAACAACAAAGTAATTACGGAGTTATTAGGTGTATTCCATGGAAATATTATACCGAAAAAACAAATAAAAACCTTTAAAACACTGAATTTGTACAAAATATGGGGAATACAATTATTATGTAAAATTGTAATTTTTGGGCTTAAATGAGTTTGAAACAAACCCAGCTATATATCAAAAGATGTAAAATTAAATAATCAATATTACTGAATAGTTAGATTCATGTAAAATTAAGAAATATTGGAAATACAGTAAAAAATAAGAAAACTTGTTATGTATAGTTAGATAGTGAAACAAGTCTTAGACAGATATTTTATAATTAAACAATATGAAGAGGAAAAAGACATACCACAAATTGCCCTAAAACGACGACGTTGCGTCGTTTAGTCTATTGTTAATCGCAAAGCTGAACAGTTGAAAAATGTATTAGTGGAGTTTTGAAAACCAAATAATTTATATTAAAACCAAGTGTGGTTATGTGGCGTGTAACGGAGATGAACTAACAAGTGAAACAATATTATCTATCTATGTCTAACACTTCACAAGTTTCCAAAAACACAGAATAACACCATAAAACTTAACGCCAGAAATCGACAGCCATTTGAACAAATTTTGGAACGAATTCACAAAGAACCAACACACATATTTGAACATCACACTACACAAGAGATCCATCCAGAATTCGACATCGCAGACGACGAGGGGACATTCAACACAATATTTTGGACCAACACCACTTTGCAGAAAAAGGGAACATCGTTTTATTTCTGTGGGAGAAGATCTTCAATTCCAACGGCGTCATAGCAGTTAAAACGAGCAGACGGCGGCCATTGCTGAATTTCTATACAGACGATCGACCAGTGCTGCCTGGAGCAGAGTGACGTCATTTCTTCGACTTGGTTCGAAATTTAAATAATTTCTTTCTAATTGACAATTGTAATAATAATTCTGTTCTATTTCAGATATTAACATTTAGTTTAAGAATACCTGTTAAATGTATCTTGTTCCTTGCCCTCTGACCATTTCGACTCGTTAAAAGAACCATAAATTTAAACTTGTAAAAAATATATTTGTTAATCTTTCTCACTGCCGACTGTGGCGAATATTAGCCAGTGCCTGGGACATGCGCAGTTTGACTGGCGCACAATTTTGAATGAATAAACGCAAATCAGTATTCAGTTACCAGCATTGTTTTTATTTCTACCATTAATGTTATTATTATTTTTTATTAAGAAAAAACATAATTCACATTGAGAGAATAGATATAGGAGGAAATTACAAACTCAACTAATTAATTAATTATTAATTAATTAAATTAAATCATTCAGACAAATTCGATACAAGCACAAGAAAAAATATTTGCAAAATTTTTAAAGTTTGATGTATTTATTATTTATCAATCAAACACACCTAGTTATAACATTTTCTTATCATCAATATCTTTATATTTTGTTTATTATTACACTTGAAATTATATTACAATTTGACTAGCCCAACTAGTGGGGCTAAAGGAAGAGCACAATACCTTTGTTAGCACCAAAGATACACACACAATATCTTTCTACACAATTCCATTATTTAATAAAAATTTTTATTTTTATATTTGTAATATTTACCAATATATTACAAATTGGCGTTTCCAACGTGGAGCTTATTAAAACGTTCATCAAATATCATTTCAATTATTATTCTTATTTTTATATTTGTAATATTTAATTTATATTACAAATTGGCGTCCAACTTAAGGGGCTTTAAATAGGAGATAATAGTGTTATAAAATAAGGACGATTGTCCAATTTCCTATTTTTAGCTTGGCAACGGTCAACAGGTCGGAAGAGGGAGCGAGATGCACAGGAGAGCTACATCAAGAAAAAGGGCTATGGAGGCCGAACAGGAGATAGACATGGAGGATAAAGAAGCGACACCAGTGGAAGATGTGGAGTTAATGTTACCGCCAGCAGAACCAAATAAGCCTGCACCACAGAAGGAACAGCCGGAAAAATCCACCGCAAAGGAAGATACAAAATTTGACCAAATGATGGAGATGTTACTTAGAGAATTTAAAACAACGAAGGAGGAATTAAGAGAAAACAGTAAGAAGATAGAGGAGAAGATGGAAGAAAATAGTAAGAAGCTGGAAAACGATAACCAACAATTAAAAGAAGAGTTGGGTAATAAAATCGGAGATACCAACAAGAAAATCGAGGAAAATAGTAAGAAAATGGAGAATGATAACCGGCAATTGAAAGAAGAATTAAGAGAAAATAGTAAGAAGATGGAGGAGAAAATGGAAGAAAACAGTAAGAAGATGGAGGAGAAGATGGGAGAAAACAGTAAGAAGATGGAGGAGAAGGTGGACGAAATAAAAAACGAAAATAAACTACTAATGGAGGAAAATATTAAGAAGATCGAGGAGAAGATGGAGGAAAATATCCAGAAGATGGAGGAGAAAATGGAGGAAATAAAAACTGACAATAAACAATCGAAGGAGGAATTGACCCAGATAAGCCAGAAACTGGAAGAAACCAATAAAAAGATGGAGAATAATAGTCAGCAATTGAGAGAAGAATTGAAGGAGACGAACCAAGAAAACATGAACCGGTTAGACGGAAGAATGGAAATATTGAAGGAAGAATTGAGCCAGAAGATAGCTGAAAACAATGAGACAATCAGCAAGAAAGTAGAAGAGGAAATAACGGTAATCGAACAAAGGGTTACCAGAGCTGACGAAAAATGGAGTCAAACCGAACAAGAAGTACGGAGTATCAGAACAGAAATAAATACGAAGGTTAACAACATCGAAGAAACAACTAGGAAGACATTGGAGGAAAAACTAAAGGAAACACGAGAAGACTGGGAGCGAGTGCAGGACCGATTCACAGAAAAATGTGACGGCATAGAAGCGGCTGTGACCAGTATCAACAGTCAGGTACGACAGAACCAGACCGATATAGACCTATTCCATAGTCGACCGACAACCATTACCAGTTGTCCCAACAGTGAAAATCGTGAAGGGATTAACTTCAGGTTTTATAAAAATAAACCCATGGAATTCCTAGCAAGAATCGAGGAATACTTTGCCAAACACAGAGGTAATCGCTGGAGGGAGAATAAAGAGGTGCTGGACGAATCATTCAAGGAAATAGCAGACAATTGGTGGATGGCAATAAGAGACGAGGTGACCGACTATCAACAATTCAGAAGGCTATTCAAAGCCAAATATTGGTCGGAATCAACGCAAAATATCGCCAGAGACGGGATATGCCATGGGAAGTACAACCCATATGGAAACCAAACTTTAACGGCGTACTTTTTAGGAAAGGTGTGCGTGGCCAAACATCTAGAGCCCCGAATACCGGAAGAATGCCTGGTCAGCAAACTCTCATACCACTACGAGGAGGATATTATCAGAGCCAGACGAAACAGTCAAATAAAAACGGTGCAAGCCATGACCGAGCTTTTAGAGATGTACGAGCACGAAGACTATTACCGTCAAAGTCGCAGGAGGTATGAAAAGCAGGAACCAAGGAATAACAACAGTAATTTGAATAATAATAATAATAATCGGCAGAATGTGGGTAATAATAATAATTATAATCCCACAAATCGGAATAATGCCGAGTATAATTATAACCCCAGAAATAACAATAATTTGCCCCGTTTTAACAACAATAATAATAATAGTAATATTCCTCGCATAAATACTAGTAACAACAACCACAACAATAATAATAATAATAATAATAGCCGTCCCCAAAATAACAACGGTTATTACAATAATAATAGTAACTATGTTCAAAATGGTCAGAGGAACCCCAACCTTTCTAATAATAATAATTATCATGGTAATTATAACCGAAATTACCCAAGTGGAGGTAACCACAATTACAGGGCATATCGACCTAATGTTAATTACATCCGAGCAGAAGGCAGTGGACACAGAAGATACCAGCCTCAACGGAGGAGCCGATACTACGAGTACGAGACTTTCCAAGGGAGCCAGGGAAGTAATAGGTACAGAGAGTACGAGCCCAGACGTAGTTCCAGCCTGGATAATCAGCGAAGACTACCTGTAACAGAAGCCCAACCAGACGATCGAGCAGAACCAAACGACACAGCCTCAGGACTTCAAGCTGACGCTTCCAACGGCCTGACCCGTAATGAAGCGGAACATTTAAACGAACGGAGGCAGTAATAAAATCCAATAACCCTTTACTGCTCCAATCTGCTGGGTTTAATCAAGTAGGTATGAATGTGAAGAAAAACAGAAAAAATTGTACCATAATATACAGCAATTATTTAAAGGATATCCGTAAGGACCTACTAGAAGAAAGTGAACTTAATATTAAAAATAATGATAATGAAATAATATACATAACCGCAGAAATTGAAGGTGTTTCTGTTCCTATAATGATAGACACTGGAGCCAATGTCTCCATAATAAATCGAAATGAATTGGACCGGATACAGCAGGAATGCCACAAAAACTTACCGGTACTACCTATTAATAATATTGTACTTGTAGGAGCTACCGGCCGACAGAACAAGACCATAAGAAAGCAGGTATCCCTCAATGTCAAAAGTCAGGGCATTAGTGTGGATATGATATTTCTTGTTGCAGCCGGATTACCTTTCAACATCATGATAGGATGCGACATATTGCGCCGAAACTCAGCAATTATCGACTTGTGCCGAGGAAGGGTATCACTCTTTGCTGAAGGTTCAACCTGGATAGCCAATTTAACTGATAACAAGACTTTAGACTCCAAACGACTTCTCGACCACCAAAATAAGGTGAATTACTTATCCAACCACTCAACAAACAACAAGCCAGTACATCAAGATACGGAGGAAGACCTATGGAAACAAAAGATCCAAGAGATACGTAACTTCCAGTGCCACAATACTAACGAGCAACTAACGGAAGACCAGCGGAATCAATTGGTAGAAATATATGAGAAATATCGAGCTGTATTTTCTGACGAACCTGGAAAGATCCGGAACTACCAATGCTCAATACGATTCAGAGAACCGGTAGAATTCAACCGAAAGTCATACCCAATAGCACAATCTTTGAAAGAAGCTGTACGATCAGAGATCCAGAATATGATCCGTAGAGATATCATCGAGAGCAGTCAATCGCCATACACTAGCCCAATTGTGGCCATACAAAAGAAAAATGGGAAGGTAAGACTTTGCCTTGATGCTCGGGAGATAAATAAGATGATAATAAACGATCGTACCTCACCTGGCGAAATTGATGAAATTTTGAAGAGGTTCCACGGAACACGATTCATTACCACTTGGGATACGGTATGCGGCTATTGGCAAGTGGAGTTGCACCCAGCAAGCCGGCAATACATGGCGTTCATCTTCGAAGGGCGCAATTATCAGTTTAAGAGGTTGCCCTTCGGGTTGGTTAATTCAGTAGCTGTTTTTGTCGCCTGTATGGATCATATACTAGGACCAGAAGCGCTCCAATTCACAACTGTCTATGTTGATGATCTCCTAATAACATCAACCAGCTGGGAGGAACACTGTTATCGTGTGGAGTATGTTTTGAAGAAGCTTGCTGAAAATAATGTCACCCTTAAACTGGACAAGTCCAGGCTTATAGCTAAAGAAGTTCAATTCCTGGGTTTCCAGCTAAACAGTCAAGGAATAACACCATCAACAGAAAAGGTAGACGCCATACAACGATTCCCTACACCAAAAAACAGGAGGCAACTACAATCATTTTTGGGCCTATGTAACTATTATAGGAAGTTCCAGAATAATTATTCCGAACTAACAGCCCAGTTTCAGTACCAGTTATCGTCCAAGAATAAATGGCGATGGGGTCAAGAACAAGACGAGACCTTCAAATCAATTAAAGAGAAATTTTTAGATGCAGTAATGCTCAACCATCCAGATTTTAACCGACCCTTCTTTCTAAACTGTGACGCTAGTAACATTAGCTTGGGTTCAACACTGTACCAAGAAGATGAAAGCGGAAACCATCTAGTAGTGAGCTTTGCTAGCAGAACCCTTAACCAGTGTGAGAAGAACTATAATGTGACGGAAAAAGAGCTGCTAAGTGTAGTCTTTGCCTGCGGGAAGTTTCGGACGTATATCCTCGGATATCCAGTGACCGTCCGAACAGATCACAAGTCAATATCATTTCTAAGAAGATGCAAAATAAGCCATGGTAGATTGACCAGATGGGTACTCGCCCTACAGGAATACGATATACAGTGGGAGTATGTTCCTGGAAGTAAAAATGTAGTAGCCGACGTATTGTCAAGAGTGAATCTAGAAGAACAAACATTCGAAGGCGAAAAGGAGAGCATTTTGAAAATCTATAACATCATTAAGGACAGATCTGATTTAGAGAAGATAGTGCAGGACATCAGCAAACACCAGCAGTCCGATCCGAAGTTAAACTCTATTAAACTTCGTCTCTCCAACCAAGATGACACAATAAACAAATTTTATCGTATACATAATGGGATTTTATTCATCAAGACATCCCTTGACGAAGACGTTTGGAAGATCATGATCCCTACTACAATCGAAAAGGATATCATCCTGGACTATCACCTACGATACGGTCACATGGGAGCCATGAAGGTGATCAAGGCAATAGAAGAGAATTGTCACATAAAAAGTATCAATAGAAAAACTAGAAACTACCTTAAAACCTGTATGATATGTCAATTGGTGAAAACCAACAATGAGAGAAAGGAAGGTATAATGATACCAATTACCTCACAAACCAAACTGGAAAAGGTCTTTCTGGACATATGCGGTCCATTTCCCCGCAGTGGCGGACGCCATCGATACAAGTATATTGTTATTATGATGGATCATTTTACAAAATTTACAAAACTATACCCTGTGAACAGAGCCACCACCCTGAAGACTCTAGAAATAATAACAGATCATTACATTCCAGAGGTAGGAAGCCCGACATCCATAATCACCGACCATGGAACGCAATTTAAGGGTTGGCGGTGGAGAAACACTCTGAATACATTGGGCATTAAGACATACAAGACGTCTGTCTACCACCCCAGCAGCAATCCAGCGGAGAGGGTACTGCGAGAGGTCGGAAGAATATTACGAACTTATTGCTATAATCAACAAAAGAAGTGGCAAGAATATTTATTAGCGACTGAAGAATTCCTTAATTTGTCATATCACACCGCTATTGGTACCACGCCATACACGGCGATGTATGAAAGACCACCTCCGAGGGAAATACAAGACATAATAGAGTTCCCCAGGAGTCAAGAATACAAGTTCAATCGAATCAGATTCTACAATAAATTGGCTGAAGACCAGGAAAGGCGCAAGAACAAATATCAAAAGGCTGTTAAGAAGATAATAAGCTATGAAGTCGGAGAAAAGGTACTGCTAAAAAACAGGGAATTACCCAGTACTTTGGAAGGCATTACCAAAAAGTTATTACTGCTGTATACCGGCCCATACCTGATTATTAAAAACAATAATAATAATACATATGTACTAAAGGATATCATTTCGAATAAAGTAAAAGGAACTTATAATCAGTTATCCATTAAAAAATATTTGGAGGACTCATAATTATAAGTTAAAACTATCATGAACGAAAATAATAAGAATTTTGATGGAATAATAATTACCAAATTCCAAAAATCAGTAAGCACAACTTACACCAAATATTCGAACAATTGTGAATGATGAAAAAAAAAAAAGAATTTTGATAAGAATAACTACAAAATTCAAAAATCAGTAAGTACAACTTACACCAAATATCTGAAGGAATATTGTGAACAAAATAAGAATTTTGATGAGAATAAAAAATTACCAAATTCAAAAATATAGTAAGTACAACTTACACCAAATATTCGAACAATTGTGAATGACAAAATAAGAATTTTGATAAGAATAAATAACTACCAAATTCAAAAAGTTAGTAAGTACAACTTACACCAAATATTCGAACAATTGTGAATGATGCAAAAGGAATTTTGATAAAAATAATTACCAAATTCCAAAAATCAGTAAGCACAACTTACACCAAATATTCGAACAATTGTGAATGATGAAATAAGAATTTTGAGAAATATAACTACAAAATTCCAAAAATCAGTAAGCACAACTTACACCAAATATTCGAACAATTGTGAATGATGAAATAAGAATTTTGATAAATAGATAACTACAAAATTCAAAAATGAGTAAGTACAACTTACACCAAATAATCGAACAATTGTGAATGATGAGAAAAAAAAAAAAAGAATTTTGATAAATAAATAATTACAAAAATTCAAAAATTAGTAAGCACAACTTACACTAAATATCTGAAAGAATATTGTGAACAAAATAAGAATTTTGGTAAGAATAAAAAATTACCAAATTCCAAAAATCAGTAAGCACAACTTACACAAAACCTTTAAAAGATTATTGTGAATAAATAAAAGGAATTTTGAACATAATAAGCTTCAAAATTCAAAAGCAAGAGTAGGTACAAGCTACACAAATATTCAAAGACTATTATGCAAGTAAAAAGAATTTGGAGGGAGATAATAATTGTCCAAATTAAAAATAATTAGTAAGTACCACTTACACAAACATTCAAAGACTATTATGAATGCAAAAAGAATTTTGAGGAATAATAATTTCAAAATTCAAAACGCTAATAAGCACAACTTATACCAAAATATTTGAAAAACAACTATGAATAAGAAAGAATGTAGTTGAATAAAAATGTCTAAAATTAAAAAACATTAAACTCACATCATTACTCATACAAATGATGAGAAATAACTCTGAAATATGAAAAAAGATTTTGTAAGAAAGAGATACAAAATTCTAAGGGAGAAAGGAAACCAGAATGTCATATGACTTAATTGAACAAATTAACCAAACTCACAAAGAAAATAATTTAATAAAAATGGAACAATGAAGAAGGACCAGCTCACTAAAGACCAAATAGTGAGACCAAAAAACAAAAAAACCTGATACTAATAATGATAATGCTGTTACAACAACCACTGTTATAGTGAAAGTGATAAAGAATTAATTCATGTTATACCATGAGCAATAAAAGTAACTCAATGGATACCAGATGGTAGAAGGAGTAAATATAAATACTACTTACTATGTAAACATGATGAAATGTATATGATACCACATACCTAAACCACCTAATATGGAATAAGCTTTAAGAGAGAAGAAGAGTCAAGTGTATAAAAGTATTAATTAATATAACGTATTATGAAGTGAAGAATCTAAAGATGTTTATTTTAGTCAAAAATGACTACTTTTACTGTTTATTTATTTTTATGACTGGATGTAGAAAATGCCATCAGTCTTATGTGTTGAGCAGAGATGATAATACCTCTGGACTCAATTGAAGTATTGGACAGCAGGGATTGAAGCCAAAAGTGCCACTCTGAACTGTTCCAATTAATTTGTTAGGGAATGTTAGGGAGTAAACATACTGGTGAGGAAGCACCAAATAAGAAGGAATATAAAATGATAATGTTATACACAAGATTGAAGATCACTTATCAATGAAAAAAGAAACTAATGAAGGAGATACACATCAGCTGAGAGGAAGCAATGGTGGAAAAGGAAGGTATATAAAGTGAAAACATGTAATCACGGAGAAAATGTAAATACAAAAGAATTAGTAGTAATTATTTCATCCATACAGAGTATGATCTGAACTAATCACTTTTACAGGAGAGCATATGTAACATAACAAAATTATCACACTAAACATTTGAATTAATGTTACATAAATAAAAGAAAAAGTTCCATAGTGAGTGAGAAGAATAAATTGTTTAAGGATTACACTAGAAACTGTATAATTAAGTCTATAAAATGTTAATAAAAATGGAAGATAATAAAGAAAACCATTAATTAAAATAACCTACTATGAAAAAACCAGTTAAACCAGCAGTATACCCAGTAGATTGGGGAAGCAGTACAAAAAGGGAAGGACCATAAAAAAGGAAATAATCTGTCATGAAACCATTTTAATAAGGAAACTACTAATGTGATATTTGAAGAAGGGACGAAACATATCAAGATTCCAACAAAGAGACCAGAAACAGGAAGAGATATGCCAAAACAAAATGTTAATCATATAATAAATACCATGAGACAAAATTGAAACCGATATAGGTAAACCCCAAACAAGTTACAAGATACAATACTATAAAAACAAATTGTATATTAGTTGTAAGTGTAACATGTCAAAAAATATGTCAAAAGAGACTACCATAGAGTAGAACTCACTAAAAAGACTACCAGAGTGTAGAATACAATAAAGTGAAGTGAGATAACAAAATTAAGGAACTACAGAGTGTACAGTGAGAAACATAGTTAAAAAATCTATGAAAAAATCTTCAATGAGGTTTAAGTATTATAAAAAGACTACCATGAGTGTAGAATAATAATAATAAAACCATTGAAATGAAAGACGGTCTAAGGACTGACAACATTACTAGTAATAAGAGTTTTAAATTAGATATAAGAAGGACTATTACATATAAAATGTTTTCTTTAATTATAACTAAATAAATGGTGAGGACAAAAATACCAAAGGACAGTTCATAACTGAAGGTATGCCTAATATTAAGATGTTTATTATTTATTATTAATTAAATAATATTTTAGATGTAAGGTGTAAATAGATACACGAGGTTTTTTATCACAGTTAAAGTGTTTTCATAAGAATAATACATACACAAGACAGTTAGTGACTGACAGTGTTACTAGTAATAGGAGTTTTTTATGTTTTCTAATTAAATTATGTCTAGGATAAGCTATGTTGTTATCATTTGATGATACAGGAAAAAATAATAGGAATAAGATGTTTTTGTTAAAATTAGGTGATATATGGAAAATAGTTGATAATAAGATGTTTTTGTTAAAATTAGGCATAAGATGTTCATGTTATGGTTCAATGATGTTATTAGTATAAAGAAAGTTTAGTAGATACAAGATATTCTATTGTAATTAAAATCATGTCATTTAATTTTCCATTGTGTAAGTCAGAGAGGCAAGTAGGGCATAAAAATGTAATAGTTTTATTCAAATCAGTAAACCATGTATAATGTACAAACAGACCCACCAAGACACTATGTTTGTAAACACAGAATGGCCTATAAACCAAAAAAACTATCTATCAAAGAATTAATCTATGTAATAGGAATAGAATTCAATACATACAATACAGAAATTGAAAATATAATTAATACAGATACAGTTAATAGCAAATAGAATGACAAAAGAAAGAAAACTAACTTCTTTTGGAAACAGTCAAAAATAGGCTTATGATAGTAATCAAATCAGACTAAACAGCAAATTAATCAATATTGAAATGTTTTAATAACCAAATTATTAACAACAAAGTAATTACGGAGTTATTAGGTGTATTCCATGGAAATATTATACCGAAAAAACAAATAAAAACCTTTAAAACACTGAATTTGTACAAAATATGGGGAATACAATTATTATGTAAAATTGTAATTTTTGGGCTTAAATGAGTTTGAAACAAACCCAGCTATATATCAAAAGATGTAAAATTAAATAATCAATATTACTGAATAGTTAGATTCATGTAAAATTAAGAAATATTGGAAATACAGTAAAAAATAAGAAAACTTGTTATGTATAGTTAGATAGTGAAACAAGTCTTAGACAGATATTTTATAATTAAACAATATGAAGAGGAAAAAGACATACCACAAATTGCCCTAAAACGACGACGTTGCGTCGTTTAGTCTATTGTTAATCGCAAAGCTGAACAGTTGAAAAATGTATTAGTGGAGTTTTGAAAACCAAATAATTTATATTAAAACCAAGTGTGGTTATGTGGCGTGTAACGGAGATGAACTAACAAGTGAAACAATATTATCTATCTATGTCTAACACTTCACAAGTTTCCAAAAACACAGAATAACACCATAAAACTTAACGCCAGAAATCGACAGCCATTTGAACAAATTTTGGAACGAATTCACAAAGAACCAACACACATATTTGAACATCACACTACACAAGAGATCCATCCAGAATTCGACATCGCAGACGACGAGGGGACATTCAACACAATATTTTGGACCAACACCACTTTGCAGAAAAAGGGAACATCGTTTTATTTCTGTGGGAGAAGATCTTCAATTCCAACGGCGTCATAGCAGTTAAAACGAGCAGACGGCGGCCATTGCTGAATTTCTATACAGACGATCGACCAGTGCTGCCTGGAGCAGAGTGACGTCATTTCTTCGACTTGGTTCGAAATTTAAATAATTTCTTTCTAATTGACAATTGTAATAATAATTCTGTTCTATTTCAGATATTAACATTTAGTTTAAGAATACCTGTTAAATGTATCTTGTTCCTTGCCCTCTGACCATTTCGACTCGTTAAAAGAACCATAAATTTAAACTTGTAAAAAATATATTTGTTAATCTTTCTCACTGCCGACTGTGGCGAATATTAGCCAGTGCCTGGGACATGCGCAGTTTGACTGGCGCACAATTTTGAATGAATAAACGCAAATCAGTATTCAGTTACCAGCATTGTTTTTATTTCTACCATTAATGTTATTATTATTTTTTATTAAGAAAAAACATAATTCACATTGAGAGAATAGATATAGGAGGAAATTACAAACTCAACTAATTAATTAATTATTAATTAATTAAATTAAATCATTCAGACAAATTCGATACAAGCACAAGAAAAAATATTTGCAAAATTTTTAAAGTTTGATGTATTTATTATTTATCAATCAAACACACCTAGTTATAACATTTTCTTATCATCAATATCTTTATATTTTGTTTATTATTACACTTGAAATTATATTACAATTTGACTAGCCCAACTAGTGGGGCTAAAGGAAGAGCACAATACCTTTGTTAGCACCAAAGATACACACACAATATCTTTCTACACAATTCCATTATTTAATAAAAATTTTTATTTTTATATTTGTAATATTTACCAATATATTACAAATTGGCGTTTCCAACGTGGAGCTTATTAAAACGTTCATCAAATATCATTTCAATTATTATTCTTATTTTTATATTTGTAATATTTAATTTATATTACAATGTATATACACACACATATATGTGCAAATATGTGTAGAAATATTTTCATGCATATATATTATACTTGTCTAAATCCAAAAATGCACATCTATACGCATGGATTAGTCAGTATATGCATGTAACGCTTACGTTCAAAAATGCACGTTTTTGTAGTTTTAGTGTGTATGTATATGTGCGCATAAATATATACATGCAAAAATTTACATCCAAATACTTGGTATTACATGTACAAACACTTACATACCCATATTTAGCGCTTTTTACTATACAAAAATCGGCCTAAACTCAAAAAAATCCAAGTTTTTTTTTCGTAAAAATGCCTTATACGAAAAATTGCAAAAAAAAAGGTCTCAACTTTAAGCGCTGATATCTCTGTCCCAGTGCGTCTGACGAAAAAATTACTAAGGACCATTTTGATGGGACATTTGGTCGGCTACAACGTTTGTATTTAACTTTTTTTAATATCTTGCTTAGTTTTTGAGATATTTACAACAAACCGTTTTGGCCCACCTTTAACTCCCCCCCCCCAGGGGGCCCAGCGGTGAGCTGAAGTGTCCAATTTTTTTTCCCCCATTGAAGTGACCCCAAAACCTAACTTTCACCAAATTTCGTGTCTGGAGGATTTTTGTCCAGATTTTCACAAAATCTGCCTTTATTCAATGGTCTATATATATTGGATATTACTTTCTGGAGCACCTGTTCCCTAATTACAGAGTACGTGCTGGCGGTCCGTGTGACCGTGTAACGGTATTAGAAAGAAACACCGATCGTTTGTCAGTAGGAAAGCAGATAGCAAATGATCGGATGGAGACCGTGAAACTATAGGTGGGGATGGAGTGAAAGAGAGAGAGAGACAGAGCGCTACTGGAACCATCGATGTATACTCTATGGATCGCGTGCTGCCAGGCAAAGTGAACGGCAGAAAACGGTCCGAAGCACGTATAGCTTCCCCCACCATCGGGAGAATAAAGCGTTTGGCGCTAAGTTAACACGTGTATTAAACGAGTCATTCAGTCAGTAATGCACTTGTTTTAACAGTTTACAATTATTACATTTGGCACAGTTCTACTGAAAATTTGTGCTTATGAAGATTTTATTATTATAACAGTTTGTTTTCACTTTTGCCTAACTGATAACAGATGACAATAACTTAAGCGTTTACACTCATTTTACTGACTTTGTATCAAGCGGAAAATTAATTAGACCGTCATTAGACGTTTCAAAGATTGTACAATATATGTATAATTTCTTGATTTATTGACAGTAAACTTAATACCAAAAAAATGATTATTTATCAGCTTGCAAAAACTTTACCGGCACAGTGTTTAGAAAACATATATTTTAAACAATGATTTTTCTGAAGGCAGCCATGAAGTGAAACTTATCAAATTAATAGTGACATTATTTTATAAAATCTTGTGCTATAATTACTGCTAAGGAAAGAACCGCTGCAGCCACCTTCTCTAAGCTTGGTGTCTGCCAAAAGTTAAATAAATTTGTATTATTTAGTAATGTTTAATGTAAACAATTTTTATACAGTTAATACGTAGCTAATTAAATCAAAAAAAAAAAATTAATGTAAATTAGCATTGCTTATTGAACACTTGAACGACCATGGCGAGCGTATACGCCAGCTTCTTTTAAAGTTTACGGCTCGCTTCTTTTAATCTTTGTTTCCCTTATTCGTATCTTTATTCGTCTGGCTTCAATAATAAATGTTCATAAATAAGAACGCAACAGAACTTAGCGATAAACTTAAATAATGTGTCAGAATACTGAAATCTTACAGTGAAACAAATGAGTTTATTTTGGAAAAGAACTTATTAAAAACCTCCCACTTTGTAGTCATTAATTGTTTAAATGACACAGCTATACCATTTAACGCTAAATATAATCCGCTAAAGCAACAAAAGCTATAACAAAGCAGAAATGTCAGACGTTGTACAGGTACAGTATATAGCATAGCATACGCAGTGTTCTTGCCAACCACTGATGCAGCGGTCGGACCGAATTCAGTGAATGCAGCACGCGATCCATATAGTATACATCGATGGTTGGAACAAATGTTGCTGTTGAAACTACAGTGATAGACGGCGACACGGCGAGAGCTGAACCCGTCATTTACAGGAGAGGGAACGTCGTGAGGGAGGCCTCGCCGCCATGTCCTATTTTCTCTTTTTATATTTCGTTCACATTTTACCCCCCACGCAGACACAAATCCGAGTTCAGTGGTCCGCAACACGCGCCCTCTGTAAACAAGACGTTAAAACATAATCGTTCACGGACACAACTATAACCATTACTTTGCTGCTTCCCCACCCACCCACCGCCACATACATCACACGTAACCAAACGGAACCGCGGGTACGTGATTCCAGCGTTATATGGCCGCCTTATCGTAATCACTTCCGAACACCGCGACTAATCACCCAACCCGTTTTACTGTGTCAGCCCCCCGGCCGTGAGAGTGCGTGCGTGTATGGTTGAACGAATAAAAAGCTAGTTCTCAGTTTTAACTCGTCCATTTCACATTTGTCTCCCTGTCTACATGTCTGTGTAGACACAGATAAGACCAACCAGTATGTGCTATGTCTCACATTAACTTTTAAATACATCAACCGATTTTCGTAAACCATGAGATGCGGTTTTTTTTTTTTTTTTTTTTTTTTTTTTTTTTTTTTTTTTTTTTTTTTTTTTTTTTTAAGCGGTCTCTGCAATTCCAACTTTGTCGTGTTTACTTGCTGAACTACTATTTAACATGTTCCGGACTATAAAAATGCCATGGCCGGAACATGATAAGTAGCAGTTCAGCAAGTAAACACGACAAAGTTGGTTTTTTAAATTGGTCCCTCAAAAATAGGAGGGCAAGAGGTAAAAATGTGAAGAGCAAAAAAAAAACTTAAGAAACAGAAATTACACAGTTGCATACCACTATAGAAATATTTTTCTGATCTGATGATGAGCTGTGAAGCTTGAAAGCGCTAATCGGGAATTTTTATCTATAGTGGCGTGCTACAGTGTTATTTCTGTCTGTGATTATGACCATTAATTCAACAGTCAGATTAATATAGTCTATAGACTACTATTAGTCAGACTAATATATACTAATATAGTTACTATATTAGTTAAAACAAAATTGCAAAAGAGCTGAGAAAACGTGTGGGGTTAATAGTCGTCTATAAAATGAATGAGAATACTAATCAAAATCTGATTATAATTGTACATTTTGCAAGTTTCAAAATTTTGGGACGCCAGTGCCCGAAAAACGGGATCCAAATTTTTATAAATTCATAAAAATCGTTGAGGGATATTGCGTTAAAAGGACTTCTAACAAACATCCGAACGTAGTGTTTACTCTGAAAATTTTTAACCTTTGGGGGACCAATAATGGAAGTCAAAAATTTTTTTTAATTCTGTGTTGGGTATCAGATTGTGAATAAATTAATTCAAATTATAATTAATATCTCTAATGTATGTTTGATAACCAATAAGTCTCAACGCTCTTTGCAACGTTTGGGCCGCCTTCAAAAAGTTTCTAAGCTGTTTGCAAAAAAAAATAATGTTATCAATTGTGTTATTTGTGAAAGTATTAGATATGTGTATATACATGTCTATGGAAACTTACATAAACTTAAAATATTTTGAACACTAAAGTTGTGTTGGTCGTTGTAATCACAAACAGAAATTAATACTGTTGCACACAACTACATACAAAAATTCCCGATTAGCGCTTTCGAGCCTCTCAGCTCACCAGCAGATTGAAAATATATGAGCTGATTTGATAGGTTTGAGTAATATATTTCCGATCTGCTGATGAGCTGAGAGGCCGAAAGCGCCGAATCGATTTGATAGACTTGAATAATATATTTCCGATCTGATGATGAGGCGAGAGGTCGAAAATAGTGGTGTGCAACAGTATAATAAACCCATATGCTAGGTCTAAATTATTTGTCAGTATAAATTTAACTAAAGAGCTAATGGAATAGTTTGTAATATTTAGTGTTTGTTGTAGTATTGGGTACTCTACTTGTTATTTTACTAACGGAAAAATTGTTGAATAACTGGGGATTTTTATCATTTTTGTCGTAACTGAAATGTTATCTTTCCTTCGTTTGTCAATTTGACATTTTCGTTCCTGCATTTTTAGTGACATTCTGCAGCTCGTAGGATATTATTAATAGTAATTTGTCACCCTGTACACTGCCTTTGTCGTTTAAATGCGCCCGGTTTTCCGTTTTGACTTTCGACTTAGTCAGATTTTACTCGGGTAAATTCGTCTAACCTAGAGAACGAGGAACACTGAGAGCTGACGGAGAATAGGTGTGAACACAGCAACGGGGCCGCTCCCCCCTCCACAAACGTGAATTCCTGAGACTTTGTACTTTTGAAATAGTTTTCGTTTTCTCAGTATTTTTTCTGCATCATCGCTGTCTTGGCTTTACAGTTTCCAAGACGATTTGTAATTATGTTATGAACAAACGATCTGCTGACAGTTTTTACGTTCAGACTCCGGCTTAATGCAATTTAAGCTTTTTAATTAACGGTATATTAAAATATCAAATAAAACAGTGTTCCGACCCAGTAAATTTATTGCAGTAGCCTATACCAGAAACAGATAGCAGTAGACGCACAAGTCATTTGTTTTAATTCAAATAACTAACATTAAAAAAATAAAGTAAAGAATCATTTCATAAGTTTATAAACAAAGTACAGATTAACATTTGTGAGTGGCATCTCATTAAGATTCAGCTTACCGAGGTCCTATTTCAAATATTATTTTGTATTACAGTTTGATAGACGAAACTCATGTAATAATGTGTCCTTAAAACCGTGACGCTGTCCCGGCAGCGTCCCTGCCCACCAGTCAGATTGCACCGTTAGCAAGAAGAAATTACACGTTAACGCCGCGCTGCCACAATTAGTATATTCGTCAAACGCAACTTATCGTCTTCAATGGAGCCGACCCGTCTTGTCTTCGACACTTTGATGTAGGCTTAGCTGTTGTTTAATAATGTGCAGAAACATGGCAACAACGCTGATGGCAGATAAAAATTAATTACCGCCGATAACATTGCTCTGAGACCAATTAAAAATATCGCTATGGAAAACCATACATGACTTCCATGGTCTAAGGTTTATATTTAAAATCATTTTCGAAATGAAATATTTCCATAGAAACTACTTCTTTCTTCAGCCTTAACCCCACAGTTCTGTGGCACTGACGTAGGCCTATACCACCTCACGTTAGGGCACTCGATTTTCACTAATGATTGCAGTCGATGGCACTGCCGAAACGTCTGGTTTTGCAGAAAACATTGGACCACGGCCAAACAGCCCGGGAAGGAATTTTGACAACAAACTACTTCTTTGTTACCGATAACATAGTACACATAAAAAATTATCCCCTCACCCTTCAACTATCATTTTCATTTATAGAAAATTACCCCTCCCCCTTCAACTACCCTTTTCATTTATAGATATTTCATCTACCTTTCTACAGTGGATTATTATGATCTTTTTTCAGGATACTTTATTTATCAAAATTAAGTACTTTGCTCTTGTTAAAATATAAAACGTTGCAGGTAAACTACCCCTTCCCCTTAACCGATCTTCATCAAAATCAATAGGCCTTGAGTCCTCTACAACTCGGGTACATATGTAAAAAATGATTTGATTCTGTTTGAATTTGCGGCAGTTATCGTTCGCCATAGGAAAAATTCCACACACACACACACACACACACACACTTTTCAGTAAATAACTTCTATTCATGTGTTGGAGGGTAGTACAATCAGAATCAACCCATGATTTTTTTCCCCAACACCATACTTCCATTTCCTTATGGAACATGGAAGTAAAATATCGGTATGGAGAACCATACATGACTTCCATATTCTAAGATTTATATTTAAAATCATTTTCAGCCAAACAGCCAGGCTGTGTCTTACCTGCCTTTTTATTGCTGTATTAAATGAAAAATATTATATTACATTAAAATGAAAAAATTATAATTTTATTGCCTGGCAACAAAATTATTTTATTTTTAACAATTACCATTGTTTCAAAAAGTTTAAATAAATTTTCAAGTACTTTACTCTTGTTAAAACGTAAAAGGTTGCAGGTAAACTACCCCTTCCCCTTAACCGATCTTCACCAAAAACAATAGGTCTTGAGTACTCTACAAATCAGGGCTGTATGCAAAACATTATTTGATTCTGTTTGAATTTGCGGCTGTTATCGTTTGCCATAGAAAATACCCTTGTTAAAAAAACGTTGCAGGTAAACTACCCCTTTCCCTCAACCGATCTTCACCAAAAACAATAGGTCTTGAGAACTCTACAATTTAGGGCTGTATGCAAATAATCTTTTGATTCTGTTTGAATTTGCGGCTGTTATCGTTTGCCATAGGAAATACCCTTGTTAAAACATAAAACGTTACAGGTAAACTACCCCTTTCCCTTAACCGATCTTCACCAAAAACAACAGGTCTTGAGTACTCTACAAATCAGGGCTGTATGCAAAACATTATTTGATTCTGTTTGAATTTGCGGCTGTTATCGTTTGCCATAGAAAATACCCTTGTTAAAAAAACGTTGCAGGTAAACTACCCCTTTCCCTCAACCGAACTTCACCAAAAACAATAGGTCTTGAGAACTCTACAATTTAGGGCTGTATGCAAATAATCTTTTGATTCTGTTTGAATTTGCGGCTGTTATCGTTTGCCATAGGAAATACCCTTGTTAAAACATAAAACGTTACAGGTAAACTACCCCTTTCCCTTAACCGATCTTCACCAAAATCAACAGATCTTGAGAACTCTACAATTCAGGGCTGTATGCGAAACATTATTTGATTCTGTTTGAATTTGCTGCTGTTATCGTTTGCCAAACAAACAAAATTACCCTTGCTAAAAAAAAACCGTTGCAGGTAAACTACCCCTTTCCCTCAACCGATCTTCACCAAAAACAATAGGTCGTGAGTACTCTGCAAATCAGGGCTGCATGCAAAAAATTATTTGATTCTGTTTGAATTTGCGGCAGTTATCGTTTGCCATAGAAAAAAAATCTACAGACAGACAGACAGACAGACAGACAGACACACAGACAGACACACAGACAGACAGACAGACACACACACAGACACTTTTCGGAAAACGACTTTTTTTCATGTTTTGAGTGTAGTAGAATCAGAATCTGCAATAATCTCGAACACGATTTTTTTTGCCATCACCATACTTCCATTCCTTAAGGAATATGGAAGTAAAACGGATGAGTATAAAAAAAGTTAAACAGAAAGAGTTTAACGAATAAAATTAGAATACTTTAAATTCAGTAAACCACATACTCCCCCCCCCTCTCTCTCCCCCTCTCTCTCCCCCCTCCCCCCTCCCCTTGGTTTCTTCGATATCGTTTTTTTCCTACCGAGTGAACACGGTGCGTTATCGCACACCGCTAAGGGTGCTTTCCACTTCTACCATTGTGCGTCACATATTACAGTTTTTGAACGTATTGGATTTTTTCCCTGAAATATCATAACTTTTAATTTTCGGCGTTTATATTTCTAGCAATGTTCTTTGGTTATTTTTTCAAACTCAAATATTGATCATTAAATCGATCGTCATTAGTTTCTCACACTCCTCACTTACAGAGAACCCACATCAGTGTGTGTGATTGTTACAGGCTGGTAGAGGAACAAAGAGTCGAGTGTGTGCGTTCAGCAAAAATGTCGGAGGGGGCATTGGTGCTCAGACGCGTACGTACGAGAGTGAAAGCAAAGGCAACTGTAGAGCAGCGTAATCCTATTACACGAAGTAACACAATTTACTGTATGATGGGGGTGGGGGTTGTGAGAAATGGGGTTGGTTGCCGCGCTGACGTTGCCACATTATTACAGTTGTACCCGCCACAACTACACTACAACTTTAAACAACAATGTCTATAATTGCATTAATGATTCCCCGTTACTGTGCATCAATTAAAACACCTATTCCCCCCCCGCCGTCATTGTTGTACTGTTATGGTTCCCTACAATGGTCTCTCGTTAAGTTGTTTGCAACGTTGTCGGGAGGTTTCGAACTTCTGGTCTCTCCGTAACAACGACAAGAATTTCTTGCCGCAATAATTGCCACGGTTTAGATTCTGCCCTTCGTCTGGAGCGCGATAACTCAGAAGGCAGGAAGACTTTGTCTTACAGTCGTCTGGGTGCTTGATTTAGTAGGCTACATAAGCGTTTACAGAAGTTGGAAGAGGGAGGCCGTCGCCTCGCCATTCGACATTAGTAGATACAGTTGGACCTGGTACCGTCACTGCTATTCCACAGTAAGAACGTTCACCTAATATCGTCATCAACTCGTCGTCTGTAAAATACACATCAAAACAATTGAGGATATTTTCATAAGCAGTGTTTCCAACTCGGTCATGTCAAAAATACCTAAATCTTACCCAATAAGACTCCATTTTCAAGTACAAATTCCCCGAGATTAAAAAAATATAATACTCAATGTTTTAAATAGTTTTATTACGATTCTTTCAAATATTTTCCAAATCTGTGGCGTACGTTAATAAAATATTAACTTTTCAACAACTGCATCCATATCTATTAATGATTTGATATGTTATGAAACTCAAGCTATAGGCCTACGCCATACGACAGATATTTTCCTAGTACGATATTTTGACTCTTGCGTATTACAAGCCATAGAAATCATCATAATCATCATCAGCGGCGCAACAACCCATTACTGAGTCAAGGCCTCCTTTAACAGCCATAGAAATAGAGTCACGAAATTTTAATTTGAGTTACTTTCCTGTTATAACTTTCACATAGACTATTACAAAAGATAGAACTATAGAAACTCCTTCTTGCGAAATTAATTATTTTTTACATTTTGAAGATGGACAGAAGTCTTGTACAGGGATTCGCAATGTTTACATAGGTGGTCGGTGTGTGTGTGTGTGAGAGCAAAGACGTAATTGCTCTCTCTCTCTCTCTCTCTCTCTCTCTCTCTCTCTCTCTCTCTCTCTCTCTCTCTCTCTCTCTCTCTCTCTCTCTCTCTCTCTCTCTCTCTCTCGCTCTCCTCGTAGATGTAATGCCAATTACGTTTGGGGGGGGGGGGTTGAGTTACTTTCCTGTTATAACTTTCACATAGACTATTACAAAAGATAGAACTATAGAAACTCCTTCTTGCGAAATTAATTATTTTTTCCATTTTGAAGATGGACAGAAGTCTTGTACAGGGATTCGCAATGTTTACATAGGTGGTCTGTGTGTGTGTGTGAGAGAGCAAATACGTAATTGCTCTCTCTCTCTCTCTCTCTCTCTCTCTCTCTCTCTCTCTCTCTCTCTCTCTCTCTCTCTCTCTCTCTCTCTCCTCGTAGATGTAATGCCAATTACGTTTGGGGGGGGGGTAATTCTTTCCTTACCTTTGCAAAAACCGCAGCGTACAAAAACAACCTCTCGCAACCTCTGTGTGGCTAACCAACAAACGTTGCTGCGGCAGTTGCCTAACTGGTAAGCGTACGAATACATTTTACATTTTTACTTACAACAGCGATCAGAAATTACAATAATAAGTTTTAAGCTATTTTGGTGGCTTAAAGGAACTGTAGGCCTACTTGTTAAGCTCCTTTTCCGGCATGATGATACTTCTCCAGTGAGGAAACCTCTTTTACTCCCATGTCGAGTCGATTGACCAATTTCTTTTCAGTCCTCTGGTGTGATGCCCTTGCACAAGTGGTTGGATGAGAGGATTGGCGTGCATTTCTAACCTTGTATGATGTTAGTTGGTGGATCTAACAGAAAAAGAAAGAATTGAAAACATTTAATGTGTAGTTTTGTTATTGTGAAAGTATGTAGCTGTTATGTCAAACGTCAGTCACTTTTCTAAAAATATCCTCACGTATCGTACATAATGACAGCACTGAGGTATCATCCTTTAATAATATTCTAACGTATCGTACATAATGACAGCACTGAGGTATCATCCTTTAATAATATCCTAACGTATCGTACATAATGACAGCACTGAGATATCCTCCTTTAATAATATCCTAACGTATCGTACATAATGACAGCACTGAGTTATCATCCTTTAATATCCTAACGTATCGTACATAATGACAGCACTGAGGTATCATCCTTTAATTTCTAACTTTACATGGTGTTTCGTAGTTCGTTCGTGGCCGACCTCGCGGACGGTTGCTATTAGTAGATATAGCTATAGTATCTGCCTAGTGACATACCATGGCAAATAGCTGATTACACAAACGAACGTGAAATATGAAAGGGAAGATAGAAGCATAGACAGACCAAGGAAAAGATAAGAACGGCGATAGTAGGGAGTTATAGTTGATAGTACAGCATTATCCCGACTTTTATTAACTTCCTTGTTTTACCATTACAATTTTAGCTTTATAAAAGGAGGAAGATGTGCGGTGATTGGACTGTCTTTGGAAGGGAATAAATTGCAAGCCCACCCAGTGGCGTATCTAGAATTTGACTTTAGGGGGAGGTCCGGGATTGGGTCGGCATCTCATACAAAAGAAATACAAGTTAGACTAATCAACATCACTATCTTTAAAGTGGCTGATAACATCCTGAGATCAGTTCAGTTAAAGTAAACGGTAAACGCAAACGCAAAGATGCGTGTTATTGGAACATTGTTAAAAAATACGTATTGACTGAATTGATTTTTCCTATATTTCATATTTCAAACGTATAATCTAATGCTGTGTAATAAACCTGTTCGTGTATTTAAAAAAAAGAGCTACTATTATATTAGCGCTCATATTTAGAAAAACAGCTTAAAAATTAACAGCTAACAACATTCGTCAAAATTTTCGACCCTCTGGGGGGGGTCCAGTCCAGTTCGCCCCCCCTTAATACCCCCTGAGCCCACCAATCTCTGGGTTGAACAGAAGAAGAGAATTTTAGCGTTATCGATAACTCATTTAGTTTTTTTCTTTTTAGATATAACAGGATCAACCAGTCCATTAGGATTTAATTTTAATAATGACAAACTTCTTATAATTAGCCAAGGGCTAGCCAAGATTACCTTCTGCGAGGACGTTTCAACGGTGTTTATAATTTTCTGAATTAAAATTCAAAAATTACAAGAAAAAGCACTGGTTTCTAGCTGTCTATTTTGTTGTAATCAAGAAGTATAAACTAAGGCTTGCAGTAATAGTTATTTAAAATTTAACAATGTCATCATAATCATCACCACTCCAAGGACTAGGCCTTAGACCTGTTCCGGAACCCATCTCCACCTCGGTCTACCGACATCTCTCTTGCCAGTAGGGTGATAACCCAAGGCAGCCACAGGTAGACGGATATCAGGCATGCGATTCAAGTGTTCACACCATCTCCTGTGGTCTTCAATCTTCTGGTGCAATGATACAATGTTTAAACCGCATCTAAATTCCTTGTTCCTTCTTCGATCCAAGAGAGAAGAACAACCTTGCGTCCCTCTTAGAAATTTCATTTCGGCTGCCTGAATCCGTTGCACGTCCCTTTCACCAAAGAGTCCATCTCTCATTGGCATACAGCAATGTGGGGGACAGCCACAGTTTTATAAAATTTCATTCGGGTGTCTTTCCGTGTTTTATTTTTCAGGTACCTATGAATCGTTCCACAGATGCGTCTAAATTTTCTTAGCTTACTATCCTAATCAATATCAGTTCCATATGAGATATTACAACCCAGGTAAATTTAACAAAATTATGAAACAATAAAGAGAACATCTTTCAGTGTAGAGGTGTGGGACGTCCGAGAAAGTGCTGGAGTGACCAGCTGTATTTGAGACCTGAACAAACCATCCTTGGTTTAATCCTTGAAGATGATGATGATGATGATGATGATGATGATGATCTTTCAGTGTGAATAAACTGAACTGATCAAGAGAAGTCACTAGAAACTTAAGACAAATCACTGTATGATGACATTCCAACACCAGTTATGTATAAAGACTACGATGCTCATGATGATGATGATGTGTGTGCGTGTTTACAACATTTTAAAGAGTGGTGGTGTTAATATTTGTGCACACGAGTTCGTGTATGTGCGTCCCACACGCCACATAATCACGCAAAATACGAGAAACGACCGACACACCCAGTGTTCCACGCAAATTTTATTCTTTTGTTGTCGTTGGTGTTGGTAGTGAAATTAATAATTATTATGGCGTCAGAGGTGCTGCGCGCGGTGGGTTGACCCGACCCAACAGCTGTCAGAGAATTGTTATTAATATTTAATGCCGCCGCCGTCGTTGCTGTTGGTATTATTGTCCGTCTTTATTATCCAGCGAATTAACTGTGTGCTTATGCTGACAACTAGCAATTTTCGCACGCACAGTTTTTAAAAAATTTTAAATTCCAGTTTTTTTTTTTCTTGTTCTTGTTTTACCGGAATCCGAGGTGTTGATAGACATCTAGAACATAATCTTGGCGTCGCGAGTCTGCCTACGCAAAAAAAAAAAACTGTTAGAACCGGTAGGTGGGTAGGCAACTGATAAGAGCAGTCAAAATCCGCAAGTGGTCAAACACCCCGGCAGATGGGCGTCTACTGACCTGTCTCTGGTTGCCTGTTACACCGAGCTACTTTTGAGCGAACACGATTTTATAAAGTATTTTTCTGTTCCATCGTGCCCGAAGACTAAATAATTCGATTGATTGTCTAGTAGTCGATTTTCGGAAACAAAACCGTCGACTATATATATATATATATATAAGAGAGAGAGAGAGAGAGAGAGAGAGAGAGAGAGAGAGAGAGAGAGAGAGAGAGAGAGAGAGAGACTCTCACCGAAAATACCAAACTTCGGTTAGACTCTGTACTCCATCGTAGCCTATTTTTCTATTTTTTGTCCTGGACGTTTCGATCCCCAGAATCGGGAACGGCGTAACAATAAAAAATTATAAAACAAAATATTGACAAAATATAAGTAATTACGGTTAAAAGCTTATAATAACAATGTGGAGCGGTCGTTGCGTAGTGGCTAACGTGTGGCGCTGCTACGCTGTCGGCGCGGGTTCGATTCCCGCCGGGGCCATCTGATTTAGATACGACCGTTCCCCCTCGCATGGCGATGGCAAACCAGCGAGAGCTATCCTGCCTAGTATAAACCCTCCCCAACTGTGAGGTTCGGAACCAGCGTTCAACTGTAGGTCCCATATACCTGCGAGAGACTCAGCAACACACGCACCATAGTTATATGCGGGGAGGGTACAAACCAGTCGAAAACCTGAAGGTCCCAATCAATAGCCAATGTAAATCTTACAAACACATAAGAATAGTTACAAACATAATTACAAACACATAGTAATAACACATAAGAATAAACTACAAAATGATAAAAAAAATTTCTTATTGCAGATTAGCGGTCGGAAGACTCTGTTGAAATACCTAACAACAGGTGGACATAACGACATTTTTGTCGTATTTCATAGCGTGGAGGTAAATTGCCACGGCGTTTTAGTATCTAGAAAAACATCCAGATTGTCCTGCGCGGTCGTGGTGTGGCCAGGGGCGGATTGTCCTGCGCGGTCGTGGTGTGGCCGGGGGCGGATTGTCCTGCGCGGTCGTGGTGTGGCCAGGGGCGGATTGTCCTGCGCGGTCGTGGTGTGGCCAGGGGCGGATTGTCCTGCGCGATCGTGGTGTGGCCAGCGGCGGATTGTCTTGCGCGATCGTGGTGTGGCCAGGGGCGGATTGTCCTGCGCGGTCGTGGTGTGGCCAGGGACGGATTTACCATTTTGCCGCCCGTAGGCAGTATAAATCTGCCCCCTCCCACAAATCTGTGTTTCCCATCATTATATTCCCTCTTTGGTTTTAAAGTCCGCACTAGTATTCTGTTTAAATCCAAACTTTGCTACATAATCGCGTGTGCTCTCGTTCATTTGCCAATTAATAGGATCAGAATCTAAGACATTCCCTACCTGATCTGATGATATTGCATCATGATTTTTGAAGTGAACTGGTTCTTCATTCTTCAAAAATGAAGTTTCCTCCACAATGGACCTCTCTGGCTGAACTGTGTGAACAGTGTCTTCACCTTCACTACTATCACAGTTATTGTCGGTATCACTAGAATGTATCGGTTCCTTAAATATTAGGCTTGCCTCGGTTTCTGGAACCAACCTACAATTCGGTATTACATGGACAGATCTACATTTCTCAGTTTGATCTAGATTTCCCACATCTAAAATCTTTCGATGATCACTTTCATTCACTAGCACTATTGACACTAGTGGTACTGACATCACTAAACTTCAAATCGTAAATTCCGCATGCTTCTGGTTGCGCATCACTAACACTACGCAATCAGTTTTACGGGTTTTACTTATCATAGTTTCCACTGCAGCTTAATACTGTCTGCCACTTAGTCGCTTTCTTCCGTCAGTCATGTTCTAAAGATTCACACTAAAAACAATGCTTATAATATTTTTAAAATTCTTCAGTATCTACACTGATATGATAAAGAGAGAAAATTTGTTTGCGTCTTAAATTTTAATACAAATTAAGTTAGAAAACTTTTACCTATTCAAAGATCAGACTGATAGATGAACATGAACGATGAACACACATGCGATATGACGGTACGTTAGAGTAACGAAATCTTTATCTTTATATATAAAAATTCAGTGTACGTCTGTAAATGTTCTTAAAACTTTTGAACCACTTATCCGATAGAGCTCATATTCGCACCATATGTTCGTTAGGTTCAGAGTAAGGTTTACATGTGCCGCGTGTGAGGTTGGCCCGAAGGGTGGGGGTGGGGGGTAAAAATTGGAAAAAATGAAAATACCGCATATGGGGTATAAAATTAAAGGGAATTTCCATGCAAGTAACAATTTTACATGCATGTATGCACTATTGAAAATTTTTGGGCGGTTGGGGGTGTCAGTTTGGCCAAGGGGGTAAACATTGGAAAAAATGAAAATACAACATATGGGGTATCGAATTAAAGGGAATTTCGATGGAAGTAACAATTTTACATGCATGTATGCACTATTGAAAATTTTTGGGCCCTTGGGCTTAATAAATGGGCGGTTTGAGGGGGGGGGTTGTCAAAAATGGAAAATATGAAAAACGGCAGGACCGATTTCAACCAACTTGCCAGAAATATTTTATTTAACGGGAGAAGCAACATAGGATAGGTGTTTTGGTCCACGTTGGGAGGTGGGGTGAAAAACACAGTGATTAAAAAAGACAGTGGTAAATATAATACTGTATTTACATTTTGTTTAGTGGTGAATATAATACTCTATTTACATTTTGTTTAGGAATGAGCTGCAAACAACAAATCAATTACCGGCAATTCAATATAAACTCAATGGTAGGTTCTATTTACATTTTGTTTAGGAATGTGGTGCAAACAACAAATCAATTAAAGGAAATTCAATATAACCGCGAAGATCATAATTTATGGCGAAACGTGCACACATTAAAATTAACAACTAACATGCGTGTAATGCTTCATAATGATCCTTTGGCTGACTCATTTTCTAAACAACTACTCAATATTGGAAATGGAACAATTGTTATGGATCAAAATACTCGAACAATTAATTTTCGGAATGGCTTCTGTAACATTATGGATACGAAAGAATTATTAATTAACAACGTGTTCCCAAATATTCGCGAAAATATCCGTGATCATCAATGGCTCAGCGAACGTGCGATACTGGCTGCAAAAAATGTTGATGTTGATGACATGAATATTAAAATACAAGACATGTTGCACGGCGAAGCAATTTCATTTAAGTCAATTGATACAGTCGTAGATGAAAACGAAGCTGTACATTTTCCAACAGAATTTCTTAATTCTCTGGACTTACCAGGTTTGCCACCACACAATTTAAAAGTAAAAATTGGTTCACCGATCATTTTACTGCGCAGTCTCAATGCACCACGGCTGTGTGTAATGGAACGAGATTAGTCGTCAAAACATTAATGGGGAATTTAATAGAGGCAACAATTCTAAACGGAAAATTCAAGGGTGATCATGTTTTGTTGCCAAGGATACCAATGATTCCCGCTGATTCAACAATTCAATTTAAACGTTTACAGTTTCCTATCCGGCTGGCCTTTGCTATGACTATAAATAAAGCGCAGGGTCAAACAATGAATACATGCGGGTTGGATTTAGAAACCCCATGTTTTTCACACGGTCAATTATATGTTGCGTGTTCCCGTGTTGGTCGACCATCAAATTTATTTGTTTACGCCCCCCAAGGCAAAACCACAAATATCGTTCACGATTTAGCTTTACGTAAAATATAAACATTTGTTTTTTCAATTTTAATAATTTCATTTATTTTTATTTTTTCAAAACACAATTATTATTGTCAAAATAAGCAAAAAATAAATTTCATGGAAAACAAATCATTTATATTATTACTCAGTTAATATAAAAATACATGAAATAAATTTATTAATTTAAAGACAAAATGTTGTTTCTGTTAATAATAATGCTCCATGTATTTACCACTATGCTCCTTATAATATTCGTCTGTCACATGAAAACGTCCATCATCAGCCACCATCAACTTGCGCGAAGCCAAACATTCATCAATAACTGCCAATTTAGATAACATTTGACGACAGTTATACTTCTACTAATAAAAAAATAAATATCTACATCATTTTTTTTGGCCTCAGCAAAATGAAAAAAAAATTTAGAGGCAGGACAAAGTCTGCCGGGTCATCTAGTTACACATAAATAAGAATTATTTAGCGTTTTCTTAATCGGATAAAAATGAAAATAAGTAGGCTTACTGTCAAGTAACCTCAAAACTGTGTCCACTACACCGTGTTGTGTTGAAGGATGTTTAAATATATTTTTTATGATGAATATTAGTATAAACACAGCCAATAATAAACCACGTGCACAAAATGAAAAAACCACATGCACGCGCCAAAATTTACGCGGTGCCGGTTAGGGTTGGGTACGAAATTATGCTACGCTCACAGCCTATAACTGATAGCAGTTAGTGGCATCTGTTGACATTCACTCACGTCAGACTATAGAGTCGGTAAAGGATGTTCGAAATTTGCATGTAAACGAATTAGTAGTTAAATAATTGTTTAATATAATGGAAGTATCGCATAGATAATGCATGTAAATGTAATTATGAAAAAACGATGTACTTCATATACATATCAGAAGTAAATAACGAACTATTCTCTTTATGTAATAAGCCTAGTTAATAAACAGTGTATATTTTTAAAAGTTTCTTATCATAGTGCAGGCGTTCTCAACCTGGTGCTCGCGTAACTAAAAATGGTGCTCATCATGGATGTATAAAAAAGTGCTCGGGAGCAACAGTGACCCCTAATTTTCAATTATGAACTATATAGCCGGCCGTACAGCTGTTGTCCACCAACAACTGAGTATAGCAGAATACTGTTTGGAAACCTTTGTTACTTCTAAGAGCACTACTTCCAATGGTTTCCGGAATTGTCCGTAGTTTACAAGCCGATACCGACTCTATTGTTTGCAGCTTTAAAAGGCAGAGACAGCCTACGAGGGGTTTATTACTGTAGGCGCCAGGTTGTCTCATCTTGTAAATGGGCTGTTAAACACGTACTAGTACCCTCAAAAGAAGCGGTTATTCAAAATATTTTAATTTTATTGCCTCTAAAATCCCTAAACTTGGCAGCTTTAAGCACGTTCTCACAGAAATAGTCACGTAGCATTTCACACTTAGCTCAACCAATCAATTTTCAGATTTTAAATAGAAATTTTGAAATTTGCCAATGAATGTTTCTGCGTGGACATTTCCACTTACACGAGCGACATTTGTGACTGGAGTGACATAGTGTAGCGGTGTACACCAGTTTTGTGACGTATTTTGGTTGTAGTATTGCTGTTCTGTTATTTGTGAAATACGCGTAATTATTGTCAGTTTGCAATTTTCCTTTCGCCTCGAAGTGTGTTGTGAACGTTCTTAAAAAAGAGACATGGATAAATTTGTAATACGAAAACGTAGTGAAGAATCGATACCTAAGTTACCTTCTTCATCAACCCAAGATTCCAACAAAAGTAGCGAAGCAAAAAGAAAGAAACTGTATTCTTTTCAAGGTAACTGGGAGACAGATTTTTTGGTGGTTACTAATGACGAGAATACCGGAGTTATTTGCGTTTTGTGTCATGCACCTTTATCGGGTTTCAGAAAAGCAAATTGTCAAAGACATTATGAAACTCATCATAGTGCGTTTTCTGATCAATATCCCACGGGATCAGATGCAAGGATACATAAAATCAAAGAGTTAAAATCACAACTCCAACGTCAACAGAAGTCTTTTTCATTTAATGTTAATAGTTCTGTTAACAAACTTTCAACCGAAGTGTCTGTATCTGTGTCTCATAAACTTGTTCAGCATGGGATGCCATTTACAAGTGGAGAAATTGTGAAGGAGTGCATTAGTTTCCGCAGTGACAACTCTCGCTGAAAGTATACCTGAGAAATACAGAACTGTTTTGATTAATGCGGCAAAAAATGTGCCACTTAGTAATGCCACTGTTGCCAGGCGCGTTGACCTCATCGCGGCTCAAATTAAACAAAAATCACTCCAGAAATGTAGTTATTTTTCTCTTGCTGTTGACGAATCAACAGACATTGCTTCTGTAGCACAATTGGCGTGCTTTGTACGTTGTATAGATAATGTGGGAATTGTAGAAGATTTCTTTTTAACAATTTTACCGCTCCCGGGTACAACTACGGGGCAAGACATTTACAACGCTGTCGCGAATTTCCTGAAACATAATGGCATTGACTTATCAAAGCTCGTGTGTGTGGTTACTGATGGCGCACCTTCCATGTTAGGTAAAAATAAAGGATTTGTCGCTCTTCTGAAAAATGATGAACATTTTCCTCCCTTTGTTCACTATCATTGTTTAATTCACGTTGAAAACTTAGCCAGTCATCTTATATCTGTTCCTGAAATTTCAGAACAGTTAAAACTGATAGTTAAGTTGATCAACTTTTTGGTTTCTAAACCCCTGAATAAACGCTTACTAAAAGTCTTCTTGCATGATTTATCAGCGCCACATTCAGAACTAATCCTACATGCGGATGTTCGTTGGCTAAGTCGCGGGGAAGCAATTACAAGGGTCTGGAAAGTTTTCGAAGAAATCAAAGCATTTATTTCTGCCAACGATTATGTCACTAAGTTTCCAGAAATATTCGGGGATGATTTCAAGATCAATCTTGCTTTCATGGTAGACCTATTTCAATATCTCACCGAGCTGAACAAACGTCTTCAGGGTCAGAAAAACACAATTTGTGAACTGAAAGAAATTATATTTTCCTTTCGATCAAAGTTACAAAGATTCCTCGGGACGGCAAGTAAAAATGACTTGGTTCATTTTCCTGAACTGGCACATACACTCTCGAGTCTTGGTCGTCCCCGCTCGGAGTGTCCTAAAATTGTCGTTCTGGCAATTCAAGATCTGTTGAAAGAGTTTGCTACACGTTTTCATGTACTCGAAGAAAGTGAGCCGTTGTTTAATATGGTGCTCAATCCATTTCAATTCAATGTGGACTCTCTCAGAAAAATTCAGATTATTCAACAGCACAAACTTGCTCGCGCGGAACTTGAATTATTAGAGCTCCAGTCCTCTCAAGCCTTAAAATATCTTTTCGAAAAGGAAAGGATCACAGATTTCTGGGGTGCAAATGATACAATGAAATTTCCGACATTGCGAAATGCTTCTCTCAAATGCTTGGCGATGTTTGGGACAACCTACCTGTGTGAAAAATGTTTTTCATTAATGAAATACATCAAGAACAAAGCACGATCAAGATTAAATGACTCACATTTGGAGGACTGTTTACGTGTGGCTGCAAGCGACTTCTCCTTAGATATTAGTGAAATTCTGAGTAACATTCAGGGCCAAGGATCTCATTAGCCTGGTGAGTGTATTTATTATTATTATTATTAAATTTGCATGGTGCTCGCCCACTTGCCCCGGAGTATGAAAGGTGCTCTCAATCACAAAAAGGTTGAGAATCCCTGTCATAGTGGAACGGAATGGAGCAGCATTTGAAACATCTCTTAGGTATAAAAACAACATAACGGCCTTCAAATTTGACCTTTCCAAGATTTGCCGCCCTCTGGGTGTGTGGCAGTTTACTTACGTTCATCCTTCGCGGTATGACACTTTTCTTATCTGCTTTACGGTGTGTCAATGCGGATGGTTTTCTAGAAACTAAAACGGTGTGGCAAATTACCTTGAGCCGTATTTACATCCCCCCCCCCCCGGAAACAGGGTCTTTCAACCGCCACTCGCAGGTATAATTATATAATAGATATGTATATTTTGTTTTACATTGTGTTGTAGTTTATTCCTATGTGTAATTCCTAATGTTTGTAAGATTCATTTTATTGTATGATTATTTATACTTTGTCAATGCTTTGTTTTATAATTTTCTATTGTACGTTGTATTTATGTTTTCACCTTCTGCGGACGATCGTTTTTTTTTAGATCCTAGGGATCGAAACGTTAAGTGTTGAGAAGTACGACGAAGGCAGTCCGAGTAACACGGCTTAGCTGAAAAAAGTCAGCCATCGCCTAAGAGTTTTAAAGAGCATGGCAAAATTCGTCGATCCTGAAGCGCGCGCGCGCGCGCGTGTTTTCGAATTGCAGTTTCCCATAGGTTTCTATCTTCACACTCTGTTATACCTCAGTCGACCAGAAGGATAACAGGAGCATTAGAAGGATCAGCCCTCTCTCTCATCAGTGTAGTTCGATTAGTGACACGTTTTTGAACGTATCGGGTCGGTTCTATTGAAGATAATAAGGTGATGTTGAAGAATACTAGGTGTAGTTGTGGCAACGCAGCGGCAACGTGGACTCAGAACGGTAATCTTATCGTACTAACGATGCAGTCTGATTTGTGCACACAGACAGTGTCGGAAAGTACGGTGCAATTAAGAACACGTTATTACATCAACGGCTTCCCGAGCATATTGCATGAAGGCAGTATTACGTACATGGAAGAGGCATCTGCTGGTTATTACACATTCTTTTTTCCATTAAAGTTTAAATCCGCCTCTACCGTCATTGGTTTTAATTCTGTTGAGTACGATTGTGTCTCAGTATCGGAGCAACTGTTTGGGATGAGGCTATTCGGTCGACAAAAGCTCTGCTTATAGACACCGTGAAAGGGAATGCTGAAAGTTGAATGCGAACTGATAGCGCCTGGCAGAGGATTCTTCAGGAGGCCAGGACTGGACTCCGTAGGATGATGATGATGATGGACTCGTTATTAGGCGATGGCGGTGGGCTCGAACTCGGTCACGTGGAGGGCGCGCGCAGCGTTTCGGGGTAATTGTGAAGTAGCATGTAACAAGTTAGACCGAGATAAGCAGCTAATGGCCGCGGGCCCACAACACGACACCGTAATTAGGCTACAATTTATTAAAACACAGGGTGATAAATCATGCTGTAAGGGTGGGCGGTAGTGGTGGTGGTGGTGGCGGTCGCATGTCAAGCATTAACCCTGTTTCTTCCCCAACCCCACCCCGGTGGTTGTTGGTTGGCTTCAGCGGTTTGAACACCCAAAACCTGCAAGCCGACCTTAAAACTCTTAAGATTTTGTGCGTGTGTGTGAGCGCGTCCATTAGCATCGCAATTATAAATTGTAACGAATACAACTTAATAAGCATGTCGTTTGAATAACATCAACCCCCAATCCCAGATATTGTGTCTCGTTTTCTACCCCACTATCGTCACTACGTCAGACGCCAATTTTTTTTTTTATATATAAATTGCAATAGCTCTGTAAATTACAGTTAATATCTGGTTTCGTTAAAGCTGTGATAGAGCAGCAGGTTATCACCTCTCATTGTGACCTCCCGTTCCCCCCACCCACCAAAAAATATACGATAGTGGGTAATTGTAGGAACAAATTATTGTTTACCTAATCTGAATAGAATAATTTAAAGACTGCGTACGCCGGTTATGAATAATGACTGATAAAAATGAGGAAAGATCGAGAAAATATTGAGACTCATACACAGCAAACAGGCCAAGACTAGGCCTAAAAGATAAGGACGTAGATGAGCTTGATTGTCATATATAAGGTGCAGTTTTAATTAAACAGATAGAGACTGGTTCGACTATTCATTTCGAATAGGCCTAGCACAGTCGACGCTATAAGTTGAAGCCAACGGTAAATGGTAATCAGAGAGAGGGGGGGAGAGACAGATAAATGCTGTGTAAAAGGACGTTGAAGCTACGAAAATAAAGAAAATGGAGAAGGTAAACGGCTGAACGGGATGAAAGAAGTGGAGATTAGGCTGTTATAGCGCCAAAATGAAAAGAAGAAACTTAACCCTAAGGACTACTAAGTAGGCCTGGCTCCACAACCCGCCTCTCCTTAGGTCTACGTCTTCCAAAAGGTGAAGACTGAAAAGCTATACTTGGCATCCTGTCGTCTGCCATTCCTAACAGTTGACTATATCATCGCTTACTATAAATATAAACCCACTGGACTAAGAAGAACCTTCCCGAACAACATCCGCTAAGCAGATCGGAAGAACTTCATTTCTGCTGACTGAATACTGGTAGGCTATCGTCACTTTGCCTTATCGCCAATATCTTACAGGCATGTAATAATAACGCTGGTAAAGTCCTCATCTTATAAAATCTCAATTATCTCCTTTCTACACTGCCTGTCCAGAGTCCGCTTATCGTACCACAAATCCTAAATAATACAGCTACCGGAACCTATTTTACTGTGTCCCTATTAAGTCCATAAGTAATATGAGAACCTAATTATTTGAAGTGACTTTACTTCAAACTCCACACCCAAACATATGTTGGTTCGAATGGTGTCCTTCCTACAAAATGCGACTATCTCAGTTTCGGACTTGGAAACTACGAAAAAAGAGAAAGTACGAGTAATTTCTTCGACTGAACTACGGAAACAATTAATATAAGTTTGTTATTATAAAAGACAGGTGAGTGATGACAATTTCAATGTAACAAATTTTATTCATTTTTTTCAAACAGCTTTGCGTGGACTACATCATCTTCACAACATGGCATAGGCAATGTGCTGCATACTCCGTCTTCAAAAATCCTCCAGCCATCATTTTCTGGGTCTACCCACACACCTTGTGTCCTATAGCTGTGTATTTCCAGACTTGCTTGGCCAGTTTAGTATCTGACATTCATTCTAAGTGTTTCCACCAATTAAGCCGATACTGGGCAATCCTGTCGAGTAGGCCTATACTAAAAATATACAGTTCCTGCCGTATATCTATGTTTCATGTATAGTATACCATGCGAAGTGTCTAAGATAGCTCATTTCAGCCGCTTGGATGCGACTGGCCTGGCCTTTCGTTAAAGTCCAATTCTCAGACCCATAAAGAAGTGTGGAAAGGGGCATCGTCTTGTAGAATTTTAGGTGCGTTTCTTTACTTGCCGACTTAAAGAGTTCGCCTGGTGGTCCAGCACATAAGGTTGAACTTATGCAACTTATTCACAACGTCGTTGCTTGTATTATAAGATACACTGTAGACCAGACATTCAAAATTGCTGAATTGTTCCAGGTGCGGTACCAACTGTAACAATTTTTGCTCGTGCAGGATCAGTTCCACGAAAAGCCATCACCCTGGTCTTAAGTGTGGATATTTGTAATCCAGATTCGATTTATCAAATGTACACCCACCTGCAACCGGTTTAACAATCTATTTGCAGTGTGTGTGTGTGTGTGTGTGTGTGTGTGTGTGTGTGTGTGTGTGTGTGTGTGTGTGTGTGATACAAGACAACTGCAAGAAACCCAACGATTTACTTAACAAAAAAATGATATTAAACAATAATATCAAAGAATGTTAGAGGGGTGTGAAAGCAACCAAATCCTGCTTTATAGGTGCGAAAGAACAAGAAATACTCGTAAGCCCGAAACAAGATAGGTCGTCCAATGAGTGCAACGAACCAAACGAGGTAATATTTGCGGGAGAAGAAGAAAAAGAAGGTTGAAAATTAAATGAGACGATTGAAAATTAAATAATGTAAGTTAAGAACTCATTTTTTTGGTAACTGTGTTTTTTTTTGTACTTTTCTTCTACAGTCCAGTAATATTTTGTTTTGTTATTTGTAACGAAATTATATTGTAAACGCCGCTGGTGAAGAACACATGGCATCGGTTCCTCCGCTGAAATAACATATTTGTCTATTTTAAAACTGATTTTTCTGTCCAGTTATCTCTATTCTCGGTGAAAATTGAATTCACTCCATTGTCCACTAAATATCGGCACAACAAAAGTCTAGTACTATTTTTCACACGTACGCATTTATAGAACTTATTGTATTGTAGTACTATTCGTGGAATCATGAATATAAACAGCCTGGGCAAACACAAGCCTTAACAAATCGTGTGCGCCGCATATTTGAATAGAAAACTATTTTTATAGCTTTTGACATGATTAAACGTTTGTGAAAATGTTTAACGTGAATAGTAGGCAAAGTTCGTGAGTTCACAGCCTGCTATGACATGCCTATAGTTTTAATGAAATATACGATGAATTAATGGGCAAGGATCGCAGAGGCGATTCCTTACCTACCCTACAATATTCTGCAATCGTAGATCATTCTTTAGTGTTCTAAATAATTTTAATATATAAGGACAGTGGTGACATGGGACCGGAACCTACCATTGGCTTTAAATGTTTTCGCGACCCACGAAACATATTTACGTGTAGAAAAATAACGATTTACTAAGGGGAATTATTATAATACAATGGTTCAGCAATAAACAACTTTCTCCTGAATTCAAAGGAGTTATAGTAACATTTGTTGATTTCAGAAAGGCCTTTGATTCTGTTGATAGAGAAACTATAGATAAAATAATCCGAGAATTTGGTGTTAAATCTAAATTGGCAAATCTAATCCGTGAAACCCTTACGGACAGTCTCAAAAATAAAATTCATGGGAGAAATATCTCAACCGTTCAAAACAGGGTAACTCAACAGGTGTAATACAGGGTGATGGTTTACCCCCAATTCTTTTCAACTGTGTCCTGGAGAAAGTAGTGAGAATTTGGAATGAAAAATTAAAGGAATGCAAAATATCACCAATCACGTTGGGAAGAAGGAAAACGTATTGAAATAAACTGTTTGGCATTCGCAGATGACTTTGCTATACTTTCTGAACATCTGACATCTGCAGTAACACAAGTTAATTTTTTAGAGGACATATCCAGTAGAACAGGCTTAAGAATTTCTGAAGAAAAAAATCAAATTTCTCACGAACATTAAAAATGCGACAAAATTCCGGGTAACAGATATTGGTCGAATAGAGAGGGTTCGAAAATTTAAGCATCTAGGAGAAATAATTCAACAGAATGGTTTAGAAAAATCTGCTATAGAAGAAAGGATTCATAAGATGGAAAGGGCATATGGTATAACTAAAGATATTTACAATAAAAAGTGCATATCTAAAAATACGAAAATAAGGCATTACAGTACAGTAGTGAAGCCAGAATGCCTATATGCAAGCATTGAATGATAATTTAGACAAACTAGAAATATTGGAAAGACGAATTGTTAGGAAAATATTAGGCCCATGGAAAACTTCAGAAGGTTGGAAATTAAGAAGTAATGATGAAATATATCAAAGTATAGAAAATATAACAGAAACAATGAGAAAAAGAAGACTATTATTTTTTGGATATTTATATAGAATGGACGACAATAGGTTAACAAAGCAGATCTTCAAATATCTGTGGGGGAAGAAGTCAACATCAAGTTGGATTAAAGAAGTCCAAAAGGATTTAGAAAAAAAATAATAGACACGCAGAAGAAGCAATTCAAAGAGAAGTTTTTCGAGCAAAAGTGTTGAAAATGGAAGGAGTTCGGGGTAGGAGAGAGAAAAACGCAGGTTCAAAGTGGACTGAAGATAGGAAGAAGAGACACAGTGAAAAGATGAAAGAGTATTGGAGAAAAAGAAAAGAACAAAGAATAAAAAATTGAAATTGGCATGTGGTCCTTAGATGGCCGGGGAAAAAAAACAAAAAAAAAACGAAAAGTAAATTTAACAAGGTTATGGTGGCACCCACTTTTGGTCACGGATCCTCACGATTGGATATGCTTGGCGATGAGGATATACGGAGTGAGCTTAAGGTGTCCCCATTGTTTAAAAAGTTGATGAATATAAGTTGGAGGAAACATATTCGTCGCATTGAAAAGGACTCGGGTGCACCAAAGGCCATATATATGTTTATGTTCCAGCGGGTAATCATAATTGTAGGAAAGACCAGAAAACGATGGTGTAATTTCTAATTCAACTTAAAATATCTGCAAATAATATTTACATTATTTAATATTATTACAACGATTAAATAAATTGTCTCGAATGTCTTCGCCATTATAAACACGTCCAATGAAACTTGCTCAGTGCACAGTTGTTTACAAATGGCGTTGTTGACTTGCCAACGAATCAACAAACTGGCCGCGCATGCGCAACAGCGTGACGACATCGATACCGCGGTAATATTTAAAAACGGAACTTACTTTCTGGATATCCCTCGTATTACCGATTTTTTTTTAGCGGAGTGGGAAATTTTGGGAGGATTTCCCAACACCTACTCCCATTATGTAAGTAACTGCCGTAAATAACCTCAATCAATGGCGTAATTACGGAAGAGACCATGGTATCCCCCCCCCCCGAGTTATTGGAAATTCCATAATCACTTAACGTAGCCGTGTTTCTAAGCCAGTTGCGTGTATTATAAGACTCATAAATTACAGTAGAAATAAAACGTATTACAATATTTGTAAATTACCACAATAAACGAGAGTCTGGGAGCAACTGCTAGTTACACCAGACATCAATAATCGTTTTAACAATAATGGTTTGGTACCACTGTCAGGCAAGTAGGCCTACTCGACGTTTACTAGTAATACCAACAGATTAAAATGCTTAAATAATTTATGTAAAATGGACTCCGTTGAAAGCTTAATACCGCAGTTGGTTGGTGTACATTTGCAGTAGCCAAATAGTTTTTTTTTTGCACGACATTTTTCTGTGGCCTTCGTATGTACAGTCAATATCTCGGCCATTTACAGGACTAACGCGCGTGGAAGAGTTAGACTATGAATAGTTCCATTACCGTCCATAAAAACAATGCAATTTGTTTTACTGTAGGCCCTAGTTATAGGTATATATTATATAATATTGTGATATTATTCAGTATAGTTTCTTCTGCAAGT
Source organism: Magicicada septendecula (assembly GCA_034769895.1). Lineage (NCBI taxonomy): Eukaryota > Metazoa > Arthropoda > Insecta > Hemiptera > Cicadidae > Magicicada > Magicicada septendecula. Next base: position 483,746,157 of record CM068371.1, on the reverse strand, counting down.
AGTGTATTGCGTTTTTGTCGTTTCAACACCTGACGCACGTTTCACTGAAAAATATCAGCATCATCAGAGGTTTGTAAGTAAATCAATAATAATTGAAATAATTCTACATTAATATAGAAACTAATGAATAATCTTTATAAATAATAATAATAATTCGATATTATTAACATGACGTGCAAAAACTCACCAGCAAGGTAATAATTGAGTATTAATTATCCAGTCACTGTGTAACAAACATAACCTTGTTCAATTACACAAGTAAACGTAACGTGTAATTAAGTGCACTCATAGATTAATCATCATTCAGTGTTACCAAAGACATAAGCAATACATTCACTAGCAGAGTAATAAAACATTATTTTATTGGAAAATAAATAGAAGCGACTCTTAATTCTTGTTAATGAAATACTGTAACTACAAAAATTCAACTAGCGCTTCAGGTGAGAGACTGACCAACCACTTTCTGGTTGAGTTAACTAATAACCATTACCGCCATCTAGTGTGAACAATTTGAATTTGGTGTACCATCTGCAAAGGCAGATAAAATTGTAAGATGTTTAAAAAAAAATTGTATACAAATAAAGATGGTAAGTAAAAAAATACATTTTTTTTGTATAAAGTCTATAATTTGTTATGTACTTGCAACCCTCAGATACAAGAGTCATTATTTCATCATTTAATTTAAATTATATTTCATGCTCATTCAAATAATAAAATATAGTTAGAATTGCTATAGCGAAAGGGGCATTTAATGGGAAGCAAGACTGCTGTGTGGCAAAATTAATAAGGATTTAAGGAAAAGGGTGGCCAAGTGTTATGTGTGGAGCGTTGCTTTATATGGTGCAGAGACATGGACACTGAGGAAAGAGGATGAGAAAAGATTAGAAGCATTTGAGATGTGGGTTTGGCGAGCAATGGGAAAAGTAACGTGGGTTGATAAAACAAGGAATGATGAAGTTTTGAGAAGAATAGGGGAAGAGAGAAAAATCCTGAAGGTAATAGGAAAAGGAATCGGTTAGGTCATTGTTTAAGAAGAGACTGCTTGCTTACAACTGCCATGGAGAGTGTCATAGAAGGAGAAAAAAGAAGAAGGCGTAGAAGAATAAAGTTAATTGATAGCATTAAAATCGTAGGTGTTACGAAGAAACGAAAAGACTGGCATGGGATAGGACAGCTTGGAGAGTTTTAACCATTTGAAGACCTGCCTTAGGGCAGAACACCAAATATATGTAAATAAATAATAAAAAACCAAACCACTTTTAAAAAGATAGAAACTACGGTAATAGATACGCAATAGAGACTACGGTAATTATCAGTTTTACGAGTATATTGTAAACTATATCACTGTTAATAAATAATATTAAAATAAATATATGTAATGCTATACAAAGACACGTGTGTTGAAAATATGAGTTATTAATATAGGCATATTGTTCTGTGTGTTTCAGGTAACAAGATAAACGTATATACAAGTCAAGACATGGCCAGTGTTTATTAGTACAACAGCTGTTTTGATTACGTACAATAATAAGCGTCGCGGTCGCGTTACCCCCTCACCTGGCTAAAGGTAGGAACAGTATCGTTGATATGTTGCCTTTTGTTAAAGATTAGACACATTGCTTAATATTGTAAGAAATCCTGTTTATTGATCAATTAAAGATTTAAAAAAAAAAATGTTGTTTAATTTTAATTTATTGAGAAATTTTTTTTATTTATTATTTATTAGTTTATGAGTTATTGTATTAATCCTAGTCGTTATATTAATTCCTTTCTTAGAGTACTTATTTTGATTGGTGATGAATAGTTTGTTTAAAAACGTTAAATAGATTATGTTATTTGAATAATCGATTTATAGTATTTGTAGATTCGGTGTCTTTACTCCTTTTCGATGTCGTTCTCTTCCTCCTTGACGCGTCCAGGTTTCAATTAGTATCTGAAATTCTTTTAATTATATACTTTATAAAGAAATAAAACTCAAATATGGAATATTTAATTTAATTTATTGATCTTATTGCGATTAGTCGACTTTGAGTCGAAATAATTATTCCCGGCTCTAACTCGTATCTCAGGTCGATTTGAATGGAGTAATTTTTCTTTTTAATTTAATAACATTTTAACATTAATAGGGTTCTTTTTGCTGTTATCAGAAGTCAGAAAAGGGCAATGCTGAAAAGTACAATACTTACAACTAAAAGTTCTTACTTAATAATATAGAAATAATATTTATCATAATAAATGTTAGTAAAATGGAAATGTTCGAACCACAGGCTACGCATGGGCTGACGTCATCACAGCTGATTGGAGTCATCTCAACATATTATCTCATCAAAATGGCCGATTCCTTCACCTCGGATTTATACAAAGATCTTCTCAACGATTTTCCTCCAAATAAATGTTTATTATTTAAGTGTCCCTCATCAGAGCAGTAGTTATTAATTTTCTTCGTTGTAGTGTGATTATTCAGTGTTCGTAATCCGTTTTTGGTTCGATAATAGGTGTTGGTTAAAAGTGTCTTCGTTTCAAATAGTTCATCCAGAATGTCGTGAGGATTTTCACAGTGGAATTTTCTCTATTAGTGCCTTGACCGTTTCTATATCTGTTTTATAATTGCCAATCTTCATAAAAGTAATGGTTTGGTTTGAATTAGTTAATTTTTTTATGAACAACCATATTTTAGATTTCCTTTCTTAGGCTTAGTTCTTGTCAGAAATTTTTATCTTTTCCGCTATAACATTCTGATGCGTTCGCTTTGACGTTTAACAATCAACTCCCAGTTTTGTTCATCATTCAAAAGGTCCTGGCTGATTTCTTAGTAAATGTACATTGTTTTCAGTCAGCTGACACTTAAGTCTCAAGTTTGATTTTGTTCAAAAGAATTGAATTTTACATTATATTACAAATTACATTTTGATTATTATCTATTCTTATTAAATTCTAATTACATAATCAAATTCCTTATTTAATTCTGCATAATTTAATACCATACATGATATATTTTAGTGTAGTTTTAACTCAAAAGTCATATTTTCATAATACTTGCTTGTAGGCCTTTACCTCCTTTACTTCATTACCAATTAAATGGTTTACAGTATATGTTAGATCCCAATTATCATTAAACAAGATCATTGATTGAATTATTATGATTTGGTTTCTTTAATTCTCAGTAATTTGATGATTTACTTAGCTAATTTGAACCCTGTCTTCAATTTAGACTTTCCTCTAGGCCCCAGTGTTAGTACACTTGCCTTTTTCTAATAATATCCTATACATTCCTTAATTACTTTCACAAAGTGTTGTTACATTTATAATAAATTGTTAGTGTGTTACATTCAACATTTTTCATTCATTTAATTTGTTTCATTAACTTATTTACTATTAATTTATAAAGTTGGTGAGGTTTACAATTTGGCCTATGTATTGATGTTAGTTCTACCACTAAGTTTACAATTATTTCAGATTGCTGTTACCCTTTCTGACGTACAATTCCAATAAAATCCTAACAACTAAATTGCCCTTACTTAACTACAACATAGTCTATGATTAATTAACATTATTTAAACATAACAAAGGTATTCTCTTAAACTAAATTTAATCCCACGCATTGAATGCTATGGGTTCAATGAACCTCTAATACAACAAAACAAATCCGTCTTCATCTAAACAGTTTATTAAAATTAACATATATTCAGTCTATTTCTGTTTTTGTTTATTGATTTAGGGATTTACCATGGTTCTCCTCACTATTCACTCACTGTATTCCCTAATCTTATCTCTAATAATGTTATCTAGTCTTGGGGAATAAGGAACATCACTTAATTTGCATTATTAATTGTTTATGAACTGCACTTCCAAGTTGAATTATGTATTGTATATAAAAAAATAACTCAGTTTATTGTTCATCATTGATAGATATTATGCTGTTTGCTTATTAGTAGTCACTTTTCACAATAAAATAAGTTACACTTGTCCACCTTTAGTCATATAATCTTATGACATAATTGCTTTTATCTTTTGTCTTGAGGTCGTCTTATATCTAACATCTTTACTTAAACTTAAGTTACATCGTTTTTATTTTATGGTATTGTACCTTTCTTATTTTATCTTTTTGGGGGTTTATGTTTACATTTAGAGTTATAATTAAATTATATTTACTTATTTTGTCATGTTCTTATGGGTTTCACCGTCCATTCCTATGGACTCTTTTAAATGATTTTGGTAATTCGTACTTACGGCCCTTTATAATGTGGTATTGTTTTTCAGTATTTATTTTTCGATTCAGTGGGTTTGCTTATCCATGGTTTTTCCTTACCTGCTCCTATTCTATCTGGGTATATCTACACTATAAGTTGGACTATAATCATCTTCCTATTATTTAGTAGAGATTGTATGTTTGGTTTTAATGAATTTTATTTCTTTGGATCTAGAATTTCAGTTTACTGTTGTTATTCAGTAATTATTATAGTAATTATTCTTTATGCCAGTTTGTTTTTATTTTATATTTGCTTATTCTTGAATTATAATAAGGTAGATTTTCTGTCATGCTACAATATATGCTACAATATATAGGCCTACATTGACGAGATGTTGAGAGCGTGGAAATCCAGACTGACTTCGGGAATACAGCTTAACAAATCAATTTGTGTGGGTCCCTGCTATATGCGGATAACATAGTTCTTATTCAACAAAATGAAGGTGATTTACAAAGAGCTATGTTTCATTACAAGAAATGGCAAGAGAATACTCACTGACAGTTTCAGTAAAAAAAACTAAAACCATGGCGTTTAAAGGTAAATATCTAGTGACGACTAAGATAGTTATAAACTACATCTCGTTAGAACAAGTGAGCCGTTTTAAAACACATCTCGGATGTGCAGTAAGCTATGAATCTAAATATGATATAAGAGAGAAGACAAATACATTTAGGAATATTTGTTGTACGATTCGTAGAAATCTTAGAAATAAAACAAGACACACCACAAGGATTAAATTTTATAAGACAATTGCAATACCCACGTTGATTTATGCAAGTGAGGCGTGGGTTATGACAAAACAGGAAAGCGGCAAGATTCAGAGTGCTGAAATGCAGTTTCTTCGAAATACTTTAAATTATACATTGCAAGATAGAATAAGGAATGAAGATATTGGAGCAGAACTCGAAGTAAAGGACTTAAAGGGAATTATTGCAATTTACAGAAGACAGTGGTGGGATCATCTGCACAGGATGACAGAGGATCGATTGCCGAAAGCGGCACTGAACTATAAAGCCACTGGTAGAAGAGACCTGTGGGTCGTCCGAGGATGAGATGGATGCCGGAACAGGTTTATATAACCTAATCCTTGAAGAAGAGGAGGAGGAGGAGAAGATATACACTTTGCAACAGAAAATATTCGTTTAAATACCATGTTATTTGATATCTGAGTTACGTGTTTTAATTGAACGAGCTAAACGAGTTCTCAGTTTTAATTGGACCATTTGAGACTCTATTTGGGGTATGTCTCATAATAAAAATTTGAGCGCATCGCCCGATTTTCATATGTCGTGTCTTTCACCTTACAGAAACCTGTTTTTTTTTTATCCCACCCAAAACGTGGGGGGGGGCAAATTGTGAAAAATCGCAGAAGCCCATGTGGGGTATGAAATTAAAATGAAATTTAACCACCGTCTGAGTATTCTGTTCATTTTTGAAAATTTCAAAGTTTTTGAATTTCAGTGCTCAAAAAGAGGGTGAAAATTTTGATACAATTGCAATAGTCCATGTGCAGATAAGATTTTCATATTTTCATATAAACAATATGATTTTCAAATATCTAAGCAGAAAACAAACATCATGACTTTTTGGGGGAAGTTTAAAGGTTTTAAACCGGTTTTTAAAGGTTGCTTTCCTGTATGGTGTAAACTGCTACTGAATGATCAGTTAATTGTGCAAGTGGATCCATTCAGGTTCCTTGTATGTGACTTGTCTTATGTTGGTGAGACAGATGTGGGCAAAAAATATAGAGAAGTTTAATCACGTGTGGAACGATAAGCGGAACACTGAATGGAAAGATCAGAAGAGATAGTGTTTGTAAGGTGATGGCAGTGCCGAGCGGCCTTTATGGCAGTGAGACTTCGACACTGGACGCAAAGACCCAAAGCCGGTTACAGGCTAGTGAAACAAGACTTTTACGATCAGTACTAGGAGTATCACGGAAGGACCGGCTAAGAAATGATGATATAAGGAACATAATACAACTTAAACGAAAGGATAAAGCAATACAGACAGGATTGGACAGACAGACCATTTTGAAAGCATGAGAATAGTATACATAAACAAATTTTGGTTTATAATCTGAAGGGACGACGGAATATTGGAACACCAAAGACAAGATGGTCGGACCCAGGAGTACGCAACGGATCGTAAGGTCCAAGCCTGAAGAAGACGTAGTAGCAGTAGTAGTATCAGAGTGGAGATGGTGTGAACGAGTTAGCCAAAAGTCAGTTTGGTAGGCTACTAGCAGCGCGGGCTCAAAATACAAGTGTGTGTGTGTGTGTGTGTGTGTGTGTGGGTGTGTGTGTGTGTGTGTGTGTGTGGGAAGAGAGACATGTTTCGGAACAGAGGCCAATTACGGGTGCAGTGTACATGTGACTTATGATAAATACGAATACAAATATGAATATGAGTATGAATATGAATACGTTTTACGAAAACCGGTCCGTTCAAAATTATTGTGAAATATATCATAAATAGACACAGCGATGCGAAACGAACGAGTTCAAATAACCCGCTTCGCTATTCAATTAGTAAAACCATATTTTTGTATATAATTTATTGTCGTAGTTATCCCTATACGGTATATGTTTCTTCGTCTCCCGTGTTTTTGATTGCAACCGTCAATCTCGTTCTGTGTGTGTGTTCGCGCGCTTACAGAAAGGGTTCGTATCCTTAGGACTAATGAGGAGTACAGCAAGAAAGGGCACAACACGACTTCCGGCTGCTGCTCTCTGCGCATAATTGCGAGGGCCGAGCATCAACCAACATACGTACTCATATGCGAGTTTTTATACACTTCCAGAATCCTGCCCTCCCCCTCCCCCTATCTTTCATCTTTTCATGCGTTTCCACATACCGTGTGTTTATTTAGGTTTCCTTTTATGTGAAACATCTTTGCCTCTTTTATCATGGTCGTGTGTACATAGAGACGTGCGTGGCCTTTATAAAAGAGAAAACCATTCTATATATCAAACCCCGCCAGTCGTTGAATGGAAACAGAATTATTAAGATGTTTCCACTTGTAAATTTGCGCGGTGGGAGACTGTCGGCCACAAGCATACGGCTGACTGTAGTTTGCGAGCAGTGGGTTCCAGATATGCGCAGTGGGCAAACACCTCCATGTGCGCAGGTTAACTTCGGTCATGCGCAGAACAGTCTTCTGCGGTGCATCATAATGGTGGACACATCGGTGGCATACGTCGGCGTGTGTAGTACCACTGATAACAATTGTTTTGATGCCGAGTGTCATCCGTCTGGCTGAGGCAGTACTACCTCTGCGCATCTCTGCTTTCAAAACGGTTGTCGGGCTTGTATTAACTACTGTACGCTTTATTATGGGCACGCATCATCATCATTCAATTCAGTGGTTCCCAACCTTCCTGGACCCGCTTACCACTCTGGTGTTTTGTGTTCATTTCGAGTACCACCGGAGCTTAAAGAAAGGCAACTGTTTGTAAACGAACACGAATAAACAAAAAAATAAGAGCAGACGTCTAATGAAATATTACCACAAAGTGTTAAGTTGTGTTTTTAAATCTCGTTTTAAATCATGTCCGATGAAAATTTATTGTTGTTTTTAACATAAATTTTTATTTACTTATTTTTTTTTAAGTAAATACTTTTTTTCGTAGCGAGGTCTTCTTGTATACCACCTTGCAAGCCCCTGTAATTCAATTTATGAACCATAATTGAGGTAAGTACAGTGAAAACACATTAAAACGCTCTCCAAGGGATCGCATGCAAAACTGCATATTAAGCGGGAGACGAACGAGTATACTTACTTTACTTTACTTTATCCAACGCCTGTCCTTGGCCTCTCAGCCATGCGACGTCGAGCCTCCCAGTAGCGATGAACAGGATCCAGGGGTGTATCAGAGAGATCAATGCACGTCATCAGGTGTTCGCTATCCATCATGGCTGAGTGGCATAGGGGGCAGTTGTTGTCTTCTGCTACCCCGATGCGGTGCAGATGGCTTTGTAGGTAGTCATGGCCAGTTGTTAGTCGGAATCTTGCAACCGCTTCCGATCTTTCTAGATTTCTGGAGATTGGACATTGAGATGCCAGGCGTTCCCATCTCTTGTTTGCACTAAGCTCCTTCATCATCTCTCTGGTGTGGTTGCTTATGGAGCGGGTAATTAAGTTTCTTGCAGCTTTCAAGGTCATAGGGGCCACTGGTTGGTCTGCTTCAGCTCCTTTTTTGGCCAAATCGTCTGCTCTTACGTTTCCCAGGATGCCTACGTGGCTAGGAACCCATTGCAGCCACACATGCCATCAACATTTTATCAGTTTCTCAAGCATGGCGCGACATTGGACCGTGCACAAGCAGTCAGTTGGGGCATTGTTGCTTACTGCCAGTATGGCCGCCTGTGAGTCAATTAAGAAAACGACTTTTTGTGGGAGATGGTCAGAGGTCTGTAGGGCATTGGCAGCCTCATAGATTGCACATACTTCCCCGTCATAGTTGCTGGCATTTGTGCCCACTGCAGTAAATCCTTCGAACAAGCTGCAGTGCCACCCTGCTCTTGCTCCTTTTAACTCTGGAATGTAAGAGCCATCGGTGTAAATGTGCAGCCAGTTGTTCGGTGGGTATAAGGTGCTGATGGTTTCTAGAGCACATGCCTTTAGTTCCTGAGGGCTCGATTCGTTCTTTCTGGCGTTCAGGTTTAAGAGGCCCATTCGGTATCCTGGTAGGGCTGCTGCAACTGTTGAATAGATCTGGATAGGCGCTGGATCATTTAGCGGGAGATGGTACTTTTCTCTTAAAGCTTGAGCGTGAGTCATGGGGGTAACTTGCGTTTTGAGGCGCTCCGTTGCAGGCTTGTAGTTATCCCAGAATTTTCCGTCCACTCTCTTCGCTCTTTCCCAGAAATTTAGGGTGTTTTTGTCCCTCCTTGCTTTCAAGGGTTCAACTCCAGCCTGCAGCTGCATAGCCGTGATAGGGGTTGATTTGGCCCCGCCAGTGATGGTTCTTAGTGCGTTATTTTGAACGACATCATATTTGGCTAGATTGGCCTTATTTATTGAAGAGATAACTTCACTTCCGTACTCCATTACCGGTCTCACATACGTTTTTCGTACGAACGAGTATGCATACAGCATAATATTATTAATGCATCGTTCTGTTTCTCATCTACTGCTTGAGACTGAACTCCGTGTCTCTGATGGAGGGGATAAAGTATGAGTGAATGTGTTTGTGTTAGTAGCGTTAGTTTGTCAAGGCCAATGATTCATAACCCTTTTCACAGTCAGACTGGGATCCACTCAAAGTTCGATCAAACGTTACAGACTTTGTGATTTTATCGCGGTCTGATTTTCACCGTTGTGAAATTAAGTGCGTTCAAAGACGTATTTTTGGTTTTGTGTTTACAACTTAGCACTTTTCAAGTAGTTGTGTTATAGTAACATTAAAAATGTTTGAACTATCGTTTAGGATTAGTGTACTTTTAGTTACTTTCACTTAGTAAGTGAATTGTCCTGTTATGCATTTATGTGCAGCTGTTTATTCACAGTGTCTCTTCAAGGGTCATCGAAAGGAAGAAAAAGAAGTTTCGTTGTTCACAGTGAAGGTCTCGAAGTAATTAGTAATGTATCTGAAAAGTGTGATGAAGAAATCGAACGAATCTCACTGACATGCGCACTGAGTCAAGCAAGCGACGAGCTGCGTATTACTGTAATAAATAGAAGGCTTCGTTGAATACTTGAGAAAGCCCATAAGAAAAATACTAAAAGCCGGGAAAAAACCAACACATGTGAGAGAAGGAAACTTTTTCTTAATGATTTCGATAAGTGTGTAGTTAAGAAATATTGTTCAGGATTTTTACAAAAATCAAAACATTGTGCCTTCTGTTAAAAAACTCCTACCTACCGTGAAAGAAAGAATCGATTTCCCATAGGGCGCTAAAACATTAACGGGAGTGTTTAAAAGCGTGGGGTTCAAGTGGAAGAAATGTAGAAGTAAAAGAAAAGTGTTAATTGAAAACCAGAAATTGTAATGATGCGTTACAACTACCTTGTGCAAATTATGCTCTGTATGACGATGGTTGGCGTGTGGACCCTTAGCCTACCTGCTGCCTCTCCCCCATTGTAATACTTCCACCCGGGCTCGACAGCAGCTAATTGCCGCGTGAGTCACCTCACTGTGCGTCCAGTATGAAACAATTTTTTTTGCCTCGCCCATTACTGGTAAAATTTTGTTATATTTGAAGTCAGCGAAATAATACGATGAAAATGGCACCAAACACGGCTAAGGAATATTAAAAATTGGGCGTTATAAAGCACTCTGCACTGAAGATGTGTATTAAAGTAATTGCTGAGCTTTTACCTTGAAACACCTTAAAATTTAATATTTTTTAGTCGTGTTTGGTGTCATTTTCATCGTATTATTTCCCTGATTTCAAATATAACAAAATTTTACCAGTATTGGGCGAGGCAAAAAAAATTGCTTCATACTGGACGCACAGTGAGGTGACTCACGCGGCAATTAGCTGCTGTAGAGCCCGGGCGGAAGTATTAGAAACTTTTTTTTTTTAGATGAGAGGAAAGTGAGCGTTGATGAATTTTGATAATGTAATGTGAATCGGTATTTCTGTGAGTCGGTGTCATTTGTTTACTGCCACTACATACGTGGGTGTCTACCCTCTCTCTCTCTCTCTCTCTCTCTCTCTCTCTCTCTCTCTCTCTCTGTCATATTCCTGTCAGGGGCATAGAGTTCAGTAGTCTAAAGCGGCTCATCCAATTACAGTTTTTCTTGCAAGGTTCTTGACTGTAGATTTCCTTGTCAGGCCTCGACCAATTTCTTCGCAAGCCTCGACAAGGATCCTTGACAGTTTTTATAGTGGATGGGCTCAACATGGCATGGCAAGGACAAGAAAATGCTTGCGACAAGGATCCTTCCAAACCATTCAAACCATCTGGAAGTTTTCACTGCAAGTCACGTCAGTTTTTCCGGCGCATGCGCTGTCCACTACAGACGATCCGTCAAGGTCACATCCGCTTGCGCTATTTACAACTCGTACAGTTTGTTTTGTAGGTATTGGTTTGTCTATTGTGTGTTATTGTATATTTATTTACTGTGAATTATTGATTTATTATGTAACCGACTTCATCCATACGAAGGTAATTTCGGTAACTGTGCGCATCATTTAATCGGAGTTCATCTAATAAATTTACGTGACTGTACAAGTTCCTTTGGAAAACCAACTTCGCGACCAAAACCTATGTCTTCTTTTTGCTTTCACTTTGCTAAAATTACAGCAAAACAGGCTGTTTGACGGTTTTGAACGGGAGGCATATTGAAAACGACTGTATCACTGCAAAGTTTACGTGTAAATGGATGGGCAGTTTCAAGGAAACTTGCAAGAAAATGTGCCGAGCCTGTTCGAGTCTTGTCAAGGCCTTAGCTGCCTGTTCAAGGCTTTACAAGCATTGTCAAGTCTTCACACATTTCCTTCTCAGTTTTACTTGTTAATGGATGGGCCGCTTAAAGCAGTACATTAGCATTATTGACATTTTGAAACGCAATACTGTAAGCAAAGAAACTGTATTCACTAGGTTTCTTGTTAATTTGTATTCCAGGGACGAGCCAGGACTTCTTTCTAGGGTGGGTTTTGGAAGGCAGTTTTAGATTTTCTAATAAAACCACAAACATTACCGCTACATTACTTAAGTATAAACGCTGATTTGAAATGCGATTGAGATAAGTAAAGCCGGTGTTACCGTATCGAAGAAATTATGGGAATGAAAACTGTTAATCAAGTTACTGCCAGCAGAATGTCTGTATAAATCATTTAGTGGTGCTGTCAGTGCCATTTGAATATCGTCGACGACGATTAGATGATTTTATTTAAATGTACTTCGTTGATTTAAATTCATAGATAATGACAGAGAAATTATTGTTACTGCTATTTAAAAAAAAATGTGACGCAATTCGCTGGAACGTGCAATAAATATTTCTGTCTCTGTCGTACCTCAGTTTTGAAAATAAATACACATCCAGTTACACTTATTTATCGTTACACGTGCCACTGCCTTATGTTATCCAGAGCCGGCGGCGCGGCGGAGCACAGAGGCTGTGAAATTATTGTCTCCCATTAGCTTAGACAAATTGCACAGGTCGCGGATCCGCAACAAGGTAGCCATTTTTTAAATGGCAGCGACTCCGTTAAAACGCCTTATCCAACACGCTCCGTTACCCATTCGCGTTTGTGTGTGTGTGATAGACATAGATAGAGAGAGAGAGAGTTAGAGAGATTGATTACATTCACGACATTTATGTTAGGCGAAGGCGTTGCCAAGAAAAATAATAATTACTTGCAATTATCAAAAGGATTAAAACTTTTTCCAACAGTGTTTTAGTACAAGTACTACCACTTTCTACCTTCCGTTATCGCTATAATTGTGTGCTTCTGTTGATCCATTAACGAGGTCTCTCTCTCTCTCTCTCTCTCTCTCTCTCTCGTATTCTTTTCCTTGGTAGTAATTCTTAATGTTTGCCTAGTGTCTTGCAGAAATTTAATATTTTATTAGCAAAATAATACAGTTTCACAGTATTTAAATAGGCCTACAGTAGTTTATGTTTGTAGGACAGACGAATGAAAGCCACACGATACGAATCTAAATTACCCACACGCACACTACCTATATAATAAGCATCATTTTCCACATATTCAAAATGGTAAACTAATAAGAAGTATTCGAATAGGTTAGAAAATTAAATACGGGGAAAATATACACAAAAATAATAACAATAATTTGACAATTAAAGAAGAAATTCAAATCAAAACAAGACAAAATGACTTTTTAGTATTTTGAACTATTAAATAAATAAAACATAATGTTTCGCCAAAAACAGCTGATCGCCTAATCAAACGTTTTACCAATCAAAATACAGATTGAATATTTGGTAATGTACTATGTTTACGTCTCTGACGATTCAGATTATCTTTGTGAAACATTCATAAGAGGCACGTAACAATAAGAAAATATTCACTTATAAAAGAAGCTTTATTATTTTGTTAATAGAATTATAGCTTTGTTAATTAACACACGCGTGCGCGAGTTTAACTTAAGAAGGCTATTTACTTATTTTAAAAAATAAATAAAGTTTGTAATAATAAAGGTTTATGTATAATGAATGTTTTTTTTTTACTTATTCTAAAACAAATTTATATTTTGCAATGGGTTTAAAAATACTCTTTTCCTCAAAACCTTGTATCTAAAGCATTTTTAAAATCTTTCCGGCTGAAATAAACACCAAATTTAAGATACGTTAACAGTCTTCAAAGACTCTCAGTAATGTTCGGCTAAAAGGAGTCTAGCCAACCGCTAATCGTTACAATATTTCACAGGCGATTATAGAATGCGAAGATATTTAATAACGCTATGTGAAAACTAGTGTCGATATAGAACTAAATAATAAAAACAGCGAAACTTTATACGAACAATCTCAAGCAAAAATTAAAATATGAAATACAATCACAAAAGTATTCATAGTAACAAAAGGACTAAACCACGGATGTTGCCTCTTACTAACCTAATTTAAAATACGAGGTTATTGGTATGGCTTTCGCGACCGGTGTCTCCACTGTGTTGCCTGATCTCCGCGCTATTAGGCCGTGGTCTAACATCATCGAACTATATAACCATATATGAGTCTACTACTGCCGCATCGAACAGACGCTTCGGCCTCTCCGGTGGAGGCCATCTTCTGCGTAAGAACTACTCGGGAACTGGGACAGATGTTGACCAGTTACCCGCTGTACTATGGCAGAGATACCCACGGAGAGTTGTCAAGTACATTTCAACACAGTTAAAATACATTTGTAATGTGAACTAGGCCAATGGAAAGTGAAATGTGGGAGTACGGGAACTTCCTATACAGTGTGTTTTACAGGTGATTACGAATACCACGCGTGGACTTATTGGAGAATATTTAATACGAGTGTCAGAGATGAAATGTGGGAGTACGGGAACTTCCTATACAGTGTGTTTTATAGGTGATTACGTATATCACGCGTGGACTTATAGGAGAATATGTAATACGAGTGTTTGAGATGAAATGTGGGAGTACGGGAACTTCCTATACAGTGTGTTTTACAGGTGATTACGAATACCACGCGTGGACTTATTGGAGAATATTTAATACGAGTGTCAGAGATGAAATGTGGGAGTACGGGAACTTCCTATACAGTGTGTTTTATAGGTGATTACGTATATCACGCGTGGACTTATAGGAGAATATGTAATACGAGTGTTTGAGATGAAATGTGGGAGTACGGGAACTTCCTATACAGTGTGTTTTACAGGTGATTACGAATACCACGCGTGGACTTATTGGAGAATATTTAATACGAGTGTCAGAGATGAAATGTGGGAGTACGGGAACTTCCTATACAGTGTGTTTTACAGGTGATTACGAATATCACGCGTGGACTTATAGGAGAATATTTAATACGAGTGTCAGAGATGAAATGTGGGAGTACGGGAACTTCCTATACAGTGTGTTTTATAGGTGATTACGTATATCACGCGTGGACTTATAGGAGAATATGTAATACGAGTGTTTGAGATGAAATGTGGGAGTACGGGAACTTCCTATACAGTGTGTTTTACAGGTGATTACGAATACCACGCGTGGACTTATTGGAGAATATTTAATACGAGTGTCAGAGATGAAATGTGGGAGTACGGGAACTTCCTATACAGTGTGTTTTACAGGTGATTACGAATACCACGCGTGGACTTATAGGAGAATATTTAATACGAGTGTTAGAGATGAACTTGAGTAAAACGGAATAAACGTGAATTCGGATTTGACAGTGGCCAGCAAACCAAACGCTGCTCGGACTATGCACTGTAAATATTTGGACAAAAAATCACACAAAATGGGACATTGGACGAAGCAATTCGAGAATGAATATGCAGGAGGGGAAAGCTATTGTAATGTTAAACTGTATATTGTGGGATAAACGCATTAGTAAAGAGAATAAGAAGTGAAGTGAGAATAGAATATATAGTAATCTCTAGCTCGAAAGTACTGTATGGCCACTTGAAGATAGAGAGGAAAATTGTTGAAGGCAACGGAGTGATGGACAATTGGAGGAGGGCGGCAGGCGGATCGAGAATTGAAAGAATAACGATTGGTAGAATAAGAGAAAAATGTGGAGGTAACACGCACAGCGATAAACGGTTGGGACATGTTCTACGAATGCCAGAAGAAAGATTACCGAAACAGTTTTTGCAATGGAAGGATTCGGCAGGCAGCTGGCAGAGTGGAAAAATACATGTGGAACGATAAATATAACTGGCGAGTGGGTATCGAAAGCGTCGAACCATTATAAGACGATGTAAAGAAGAACAACGTTACTTGACTATTATTATGTATTAATTATTTAATTGTATTATTATTAGTATTTGTTGAGGACAATTAATATTGTTTTCCCAGGTGTAGAACTTAAAATCAGGGTGCGTTTTAAGTGTCCAAGTCGCCTAAACCTGTTGAAATTAGTGCTTAGACAATAATTACAGGTAGGCTATAATTTAGTGTTATCGGTAAAGTTAGTAGGACACTGACTTCTTTGTATACTCTGGGCCTCCGTGGAGCTCCTAAGCCATTTTGTGGCACCAGGGGGCGTATTTATGGGGGGAGGGGACGAACGGGACCCTCCCCCTCCCCCAGAGTGTCGAAAAATTGAACGAATTTCATTATTCTATTTGTCTTAATTTTTATACTATTTTTTTTTTGTTAACATGCTAATGTTTTTAGGCTGGGGGTCATTTCACAAAATGCGTGATGCAAAATGTGTAACGTCATCGAAAAATGTAACGCTCCAGGTGATGTTAACACTATATTTTTTCCACACTTTCGATTCCCCACAGTCTAGAAATCTTCGGTCTCTGTCGTTTTTAACATGATAATGTTTGTTATATAGATATTTGTTATATAGTAAATATTTGTTATATAGTTATATAGAAAACATGATAATGTTTTCCACAAAATGCGTGATGCAAAATGTGTAACGTCATCGAAAAATGTAACGCTCCAGGTGATGTTAGTAATAAATAAATTTGGTCACAGTCAAAATAAGATGCATATCAGTGTATATTGTTCAGTGTTAGTCGTGATGTCTTCCGCTGAACGTGTGCGACGCCTGCGTCAACGACAACGACAACGCGAAGACAGGTATCGTGAAGAGTTAAATGAATATTCTTGATGAATACTCCGTTCTCATCAAATACAACTGAAGATGAGAAAATTCGCGCGTTTCAAACATTACATATAAACATTACATTTAGTTTGTGCACATTATACGTTTCAAAAGCCTAAAAACATTATCATGCTTCGATGTTTCGGTTTCGTCGAAATTCTTCTTTCTTTTTATTAAGCTGTGACCGCTAATATAGTAGTAATTATTTATTAAGTAATATACAAACAGGTTTATAACATAGAATTTGCGTATACGCGTGAAATATGAAATGTAGGTTTAAATCAATTCATTACCGTCAATAGGTTTCTTGTCAACAACGATTCAGTAACGCGTATTTTTATTGTGTCAGCGCCGTTTACTTTAATGGGATTGATTTCAGAACGTTATCACACGATTTTAAACACAGTAATGTTGATTGGTCTTAACTTGATTTTTGTTTTGTATGAAACCGACTCGACCTGTCCACCCCACCCCCAAACCGAATTGTAGATAGCCACTGTGTGGCACAGAATATTATTCTAAATAGAATAATAATAATAATAATATCCTATTCCATGTTGTTGCCTAGCTTTGTGTTATCCTGTCCTAAAGGCAAGAGAGTACTGTAAAATAGTTTAAAATAGCCAAGTTTCGTTTGTTTTCCTCGAAAAGATACTCAGAAACGTTACGTTTTACAAAAGTATAACAGTTATTCTTGTTGCATATCCGAGTTATAGTATACAGTCTACACTTTATATTAATGTCATTTTATATAAAAATAACATTTCCATTTACAATAACACCGTTGCATGCTGGGAGGAGAGGGGACAGTAATCTTCAAAAGGGCGGCGACACGGATCGTCTGGTGCAAGGCAACGCAACCTTTTATAATGTTTATGTTGTTGTTGTTACTGTTTATGACCGTTGTGACATTACGCGCTCGTGCGCGCACCCACGCCGCCTCCACATGACACAACTGCTGCAGTTCATCATCTGTGCTCTGGTAGAGGAGAAAAAACGCCCGCAGAGTGATGTCAGACATCAAAGCGCGCGAAGACAACGACTTTTGTAAGACGAGCAGGAGTTGCAACAGCTGTCTCGCGTCCACACACACACACACTTTACTACTACTATTAAAGTTAATATAAACCCTCTTTTTGTATAATTTGTGGTAGCGACGCGATGACAGACGGCGCTCCTGCTACCCCATATCCTATTTTAAAATGTCATACGAGAATGTGGGGTGGGTTTCTCATCTTCAAAACCACATGTGGATTTTTTTTTCAAATTTTCTTTTTGACATCCCCAAATGAAGTTTGTCGTGTCGTCTGCTCGAGTCTCAGCCACCGCCACCGAATCAAACAACGGCGGCCCCCTTTTCCTGTACGTGTGTTTCTAACGGCACACAAGTGTTTCTTATTTCACATTTCCTCCGTCTTGTTAATAATAAGTATACGTCTTCATTATTACCGAAGACCGTCTGCTGGCGCCGTCAACACTCGTTCGCTTCGCCTTGCCTCCAAGCTGGAGTGTTTACAGTATTGGCTTTAGACATAATAGCAATTGTTCAAACACACAGAAATCCTGGAGCCACCGAAAGGCAATTAACTTTTTATGTAACTTATCCTTTTTTTACGAAAACAAGTTAAGCGTAACTGCCTCGGTCAGAAGTGTGACAGTCCGCACTAAAAAAAAAACTCTTTATCTTTGCCGTAATTGATTTTTTATCTGCGTAGTTACGTTGTTAACATGTGCCTGCTATACAGACAGCAGAATGACGGATCGGTTCCGCTGAGGTGGTTAATGAATAGCAATCGTGGGCTGAGGACGGGTATATCGTCTTACTAGAGAACACACCCTAGTAAAGATTTTGTTTGCTATCCTTCCTGACTAGAAGTGTATTCCTGAAAAGACCGTTCATATTTTCTTTATCGTGGTGGACATCTTAAACTTTTCATACAAACTTTTGTTTTGTTGCGAATAAAATTCCAAACCTATACTTTTCTTGGTCTCTGGATTTGTCTTTCTTCCTTTAATTTTTCCGATATTCCTTTTATCATTGTTACCTGTGTTGCATATAAAGAATTCCGCGATTACCATCCAGTAGTGTCTGAATTTTTGGCTGATAGCACAGTGATTTGGTTTTGTAAGTCTTCTGGCATAGTCTAAACGCTGATTAATGTGTCTCGTCCTTGCTGTCTCACTAAATGTTTGCAGTCAGAGTCCCACCTAAGTACTTGAACTAAAAATGATATATATTATTATTTTGTTCTTGCTTAGTGTTGTTATTATGATTAGTATTCGTTGTAGCTTCTCTGCCACCTTAGGTTCTGCCATGGATGTTAATATAACTGGATGCCCGACAGGGCGCTCTCTAGTGAAGCAAATCTGAGATCACGGCAGCCATATTTAAAGCGGGCAAAAAAAGGTAAACAGACGTGGAGTTAGGTTGATTTGTGCGGACCTTTTGGAGTGTAAATTGATTTAATGCTTGCTTGACTTATGACTTCGAAAAGAATACAAAATACGAAACTAACATACAAACAACATATCTTCCAACACAGAAACTAAAAGTCTTTCAGCATAATCTGACACGTAATTATATGAATAAATAACTGAACAATGTCTACAGTCAGATCTAGCTAAACAGTCGTCTAATTGCTCCTGCGTTACAGTATAAAATTATTATACATCACTGCATATAACAACAAGGTGTACACAAACAGAAGGTACGGTATAGTCCCATTTCTCCCAGACGCAAAATGTTTATCAAACGCATGAAATCAAAGTCGAGCGAAATGGCTTATAATGCAAACAAGGTTTATTTAGTCACAGAATACAACCAAATATGTACCGTAATTAAATAAGTTTAGTTATAATCGAGTTTCCATTGAGTTTTGACGAATTTTGAAAATCACAGAGTTCTAATTAATTTTATTCAGTAGTGGAATTTTTAATTTCTTGCAAATCACGATATTGGCCAGCAAAACCTAATGCCCAAGTTTTATGGTAATCTATGGCTAACACTTACATTCATTGTCAATAAGTTTACATATTCATTCTGTGTGTATTATCATTATGTACTCTCTTCTAAAAGCCATTATTAAAAAACACCAGTTGTGAATGAATAATCAAAAACGTGTAAAACTATTAATAACCATTTTACTGGGTTGGCCACATTTCTGAGAACAAAGTAAGGATACCAGCATACTGGGTTAGATTCTGTGTGTTTTTCTTGTTTTATTTTGAATATCATTTTGAAAGGAAGAATGCAGCTTATTTTATATAGATTGATGATAATAATAACAACAACAACAACAACATCAGTTAATAATGGCTTTTTCTTGTGGTGTGCAGTACTGGTACATTTTTAAGCCCAAGTTTCTCAAGATTTATAATTTCATTTATCTCTATAGAATTTTCCAAACTTTTACATCGATCTACCTCCCCCGGATTTGAACTCGTGAGTTCCTGGTGAGTACCGGTACCTTTTCATACAGATAAATAGCCCTAATAATAATGAAAGTTGGAAATACAGCCTTTTATTTCTTAATTCTTCGTTGAGAAACTTTTGTTTTTAAATTTCATTTTACGTTCCCATAACACTATGATCCCACGGTGTCGGCTAATAAATTCTTTGATTACGAGTGGAAATAGCAAAAGATTTAACAGGTAAGTGAGAATTACCATTCGGGCTGATTGGTTTGACAAAAAATCGTATTATTCAGGACGTACCGTAGCATGTATTTATCATCAAAAAATAATTAATTGTGGCGTAATTAATGGCACAATTATGTACCAGTTGTATAGGTAGAACTGTGGGCTCGAGATCTCTTGCCCGGGTTAAAGATGGCGGCGTGACGTCACACTTGCTTCAGCTCTCGCAAGCATACAGGGTTGGCAGTCGGGCATCCAGTTAGTATATAAACATCCATGGGTTCTGCATATAGTGGTGTTTGTCCAGTCATCACCGGGCCGCAGCAGAAGGGGTGAACACGTTGTTGCTATTTTAAACACGACGCGTTGCATGTTTGTTTGTGTTAGGGTGAGGGTGGTCAGTTAGTGGCGGATTTGCCACTATTGTTGTCATTGCATGGGGGAGAAGGTGCGGTCAGTTAGGGTAGCTATGACTCACTTCAGCCCGGCGACCATAAATTGACTTGACTAAGTCCGGTGACTCGGTTAGGGAGACTAGCTCTTAATGTTAATCATATCAATCGTATGTTTGTTTTTGTGTTTTTACTCATCAGAATGAAGTATATTTCACTACTGGAGCATATCCATGTTCGCTATATGACACAGTCCTCCGTTTACTGAGATGTGAGAGTGTTTCACCTGACACAATACCAACAGGTGACAGTGGCGATATCTAGAATTTGGTCCTGGGGGGGATCGGGTCGACTTCATACAAAAGAAAAAACAAGTTAAGACTAATCAACATTACTATCTTTAAGTGGCTGAAATTAGTCACATTAAAGTGAAAGGTAATAACGCAATAAAAATAAGCATTATCGAAACATTGTTTATAATTGAATATAACTGAAACGTTCTTATTGAATGAATTGGTCTTCCTGTGTTTCATATTTCAAACGTATACACTAATGATATGTAATAAAACTGTTTATGTATAAAAAAAAGAGTTACTACTATATTAGCGTACATAGCTAAAAAATAATAAAACAGCCTAAAAATGTAGAGATTACAAATTTCGTCAATTCATTTGACCCTCTGGCGGTGGGTCCGGTCTCGTTCGCCCCCCCCCTCATAAATACACTCCTGACAGTTGAGCAGTTTTATCCAAATATATCATATTACTGTAGTGTTGTTAAATCTAAGCTTAAGGCGTAACTTATTTTTTGTTTGAACGCATGTCATCATGACTTTAATAAACGTGCTTTTTGTTTTTTACCAAATTGACATACAAATGTGTGAGTTCGTTAATAGAATTTACAAAGTAATAGATAGGGATTTTTTACTTTATCAACTGCTGGTCAAGTTTCAGTGGACATGTGGAACAATTCATGAAGCATTATCGAAGAAAACAAGGATAGAGACCCGACTAAAATTTTTTAACATAATATCTGTTGCAGTGTTTTTGTATGGTTCTGAAACTTGGACTCCGGTGAAGGATATCTGAGTAGGATACAGCCACATCGGGGATGAGATTCTTGCAATCCGTTAAAGGCTGCACACGAAGAGGTGGTAGACCCTACAATGAAGACCTTCGTGAAGACTTGAAGGTTTGTAACACCAACGATCGCATTGGGCGAAACAAAAAGATGGATTGCTTATCTGAACAGCCAGCCGGATTGCCAGGTTGCCATTATTGAACAATGAAGAAGTTTAAGAAGACCTAGGTGAAATGGTCCTTTGCGACCAGAACAGGCGATTCGTCTATTGTGTAATGGAAGAAGAATGAGACTATATTCAGATTCTGACAAAAATACCTGATTCCTTTAACCTGCCATGGATTTGTACAAGTTATACAAAATTTTATCGACTTTTGGGGAGGGGGACATTGGCATCCCAAACTTTTGAAAATTTCAAAACTGAACTCTGTTTTCAGTTTTTTTGTTGTTGTTGTTGAAATTCTCTGATTTGAATACCCCTTATGGATTTTTGCGATAAATTTTTCCCACTCACATTTTTGGCCCCAACTCCCACCGGTTTTTTTTTTTTTTTTTTTTTTAGATCAGTCTCAAAAACGATAGTAGTCTGTGAGGGTAAAAGTATGGACACGAATGCTGACGTTTTTCGGAAATCGGTTAATGCATTCAAAAGTTATCATAAGGCACCCCCCCCCCCCCCAACCACAGGACAGACAAATGCCAAACCGTGGAATTAAATCTAAGACACGCTTCACTCGTTCAACAGTTTATCATGCGCTACAAGACAGTGCTGTCACGGGAGACTGCAATCGTCCTGCAAGAAAACGTAATTGTGAAAAAACGTGACAATTTTCCTTGTCTTCACCGTCGTGAGCTGAGCGTGCGTTTTATCATGTTTATGCAGGAAGTGCTCGACATACGAGTATCACGCAGTTCCTGGCAAAGGCATAATCAAGTTGAGAAAGACTGGTTTATTATTAAATTAACATCAACTGGGAAGGTCGCGGTTGCATGCGCGTGCGTGGATTCATAATAAGAGGTAGGCCGATATACCTATATAGGTATTTTTGAACGATTATTTTTTGTGGAACGGGTATAACAGTGTCTGAAAAGTTGAAATATCTGTTCCGATTCAACTATAACTGAAAAGTCGAAATACCCTTTCCGAATCGGAACTTCCGATCACTCGCGGGACCCCCCTACCGAACTAACGAATAAACGAGTACAAAGTCACAGTTCTTGATGGTGAATATTTGATTCTGCGCATGTGCCGATTGCCATACAAGTATGGAACGAAGCGAAACAGCGAGGTTCAGAATATATCTAAAACGAAAGAAGAAACGAAGCTGTTTCTAAGAAATGAAAAAATGCATACTGATGTTACGTTTATTCTCGTGTGTTATGCAGATATATAATACAGATTATATATTATACTAATCACTAACTTGGTAAATTCTGAAAACGCAAATTATATTGTGTTATAACCTACAGAGTGGTTGATAGGCCATATAGTGCTTTTTGTTAATGTGATGTCGGAAATGATTTTAACTTCACTGCACATCTCACGTAAATTGTTTTGACATTATTTGTTGTGCTATTATGTGCACTCTAAATTTCATTGCCTGAGATTCGCAACTGATTTGTCTAAGCAAAATGGAATCATTAATTTAATGTTTAACCTGTGTCAGTTGTTTACTCCTAGCGAAAACTTAAATTAGTATTCCCAAAGGGAGAGAGGCCTATAAATTCTCTTGTTTCTTATTTTCTTTTAAACAGTAACAACTTAATAAAGTCACAGTGTAAAGTAACTCTGTTAATACTTTTAGTTTCAATTTATTTCTTCTAACAAACTATATAATAAAGGTATATATGTAATAGGTATATAATAACAGGCATTTCTACGTGTTATTTTTTGGAACGGTTTCGTTCGTACCTGTTATTTTCAAATACTAGTTTAGCACACCTCTATTCAACTGGGAAGATCACTGTTGCATGCATGCCCGTGGACTCAGTTATTGCGTAATGTGGCGGACGTGCCAAACCGTTTACAGCGTGAAATACCCCCCCCCCCCCGAGCGTAGAAACCGCCGTCAGTTTTAATCATGGAGGCTTTAGTTTTTAGTTACGCAGGGGAGTCTTAAGCCGGGGTTCATCATGAGTGTAGCATCTAGGCGTTTGTTACGTACTAATTTTTTTTATAGGCTGTTGCTAGTGTTGCTAAAGTTGGGGAATTAGGTGTGCGAAGACCACTTGGGTATCTAGAATTTGGCCTTGGGGAGGGTCGGCTTCGTACAAAATCCGACTCGACTCATATTGAAGAAATCTTTTACCTCAGATTGATCTTCCAACTTTATTTTTGCTATTTTGGCTCTTTGTTTACACTAATTAGGAAAGCTAAATTATTTATAAAACATAGTAGGAGGCCTGTGGTAAATTCATAATACCACCCAACATTTTACCTGGCGTAGGGCCTTTTCCGACAACACAGTGTGCAAGCCTCACATTTACATCAAACATTTATATTAAGCTCTATATCTGCTGTGGAAGAACTGAAATAGTTAGTATTTGGTATCACGCCCTTCACAAGAAAACCATATTTCTGAAGGTAGGCCAAAATTGCGACTAAAAACACCACACATAAATTTACACTGATATAGTCTTGGCACAGTCCGATGCGCATCGTCTCGTTGCCATCCTGTTGTAACTGTTGTACTTTATCCTGTATGACCGTTATCATTTCCCGTAGACACATCGATATCGATGGCTGTGTTGTACAGTAGATTAGATCGAAACGAAACTTTATCATTAAGTAGTTGGTCCGCTTGTAACTTAGAAGCCTTGTATATCTCATATTCCTCCACAGCGTTCATGTATGCACCTTTTTTGCAATTATGAAGCAGTTTAAAGTTTGTGTGGAAGTCTGAGTACTTATGATTATATAGCATTAAATGTTGAGCGTAACTAGATCTTGTTTTCGAGAAATCACTTTTGGGTAGGTGTTCCTTAAAACGTTCGGCTGATCGTCTGCCCGTTTGTCCTGTATAAAATTTGTCGCAGTCATCGCATTCAAGCTTGTATACTCCAGTTTTCTCTTCATCCGGGATGTGAGTTCCTTGTCCCAAACCTTTTTTGATGTTATTTGTGGTTTTGAAAGCCACTATTATTTTACGTTTCTTTAACTCATTCTTTACAATGACTGGTAGTACATTCGTATACTCAGTTACTATAAACGTAGTATCTTTTTTAGCTGGGCCGGTTAATCTGCTTTTACTATTGATTTTTACTGAGTGTTTTCTTACTAGCTTGTCTACGATTTCACCGTTATACCCATTAGCGATAGCTATACTTTTGATGATATTAGTCTCTTCTACTCTGTCTTTTTGCTCTAGGGGAATAGCAAGCATTTTATGAAATTAAATCAGTTTTAGAAATTAAAACAGATAAGTCACAAGACGGGAAGTTAATACAGGTAATGCCTAATATTAATTCTATTTAGTTAACTATTTATACTTGGTTTTCCTACCATTTTACGGATTTTGAATACCCTACGTTATTTGATCTAGGTAGTCTGAGAATAATATGTGTAATTAAAAGAACAAAATAAGTTGTAAGCCAGAATGCCTATATCCAAGTGAATGTCTACCACTGAATTATAATTTAGACAAACTAGGAATATTGGATCGACGAATTATTAGGAAAGTACTAAGGTTGGAAATTAACAAGGAATGATGAAATATATCAAAGTATAGAAAACATAACAGAAACAATGAAAAAGAAGACTATTATTTTTTGGACATTTATAAAGAATGGACGACAATAGGTTAACAAAGCAGATATTCAAATATCTGTGGGGGAAGAAGTCAACATCAAGTTGGATTAAAGAAGTCCAAAAGGATTTAGAAAAAAATAATATAAACGCAGAAGAAGCAATTGAAAGAGAAATTTTTCGGGCAAAAGTGTTAAAAATGGAAGGAGTCCAGGGTAGGAGAGAGAAAAACGCAGGTTCAAAGTGGACTGAAGACAGGAAGAAGAGACACAGTGAAAAGATGAAAGACTGTTGGAGAAAAAGAAAAGAATAAAGAATTGAAATTGGCATGTGGTTCTTAGATGGCCGATACAAAAAAAAAGTTGTGAAATAACAATATAACCTAACACTCAATATGTATTCACAGGTTGCTGCATGATAACAAACCACAAGAACAAAAACATATGTTTACAAGAGAAACAAGCATCATCTGTATATGTTACAGAAAAGAAAATACACAGAGTCAATATAATTATGCGTATAAGTGAGTGTGCGAAAGGGAAACTAAAGTTAGCCCTTCTAATAATTATTTCAAAAAGTTATTAAAAGGTGTTGTACTTGTCACATTGTTATGTATTTATATTCCATTTTAACCAAATGAAACAGAATAAATTCAACAATAAAAAGATTTTTTTTTTTTCATTTCTGACGTACCGCCGAACCTCCTTCAAACTTGTAACCGTGTAAAATCACTTAATTAATTAATGGTTCATTTTAACTCTTGAAGTGCGACTAATAATCATTAGCATAATATTTCGTCTTTTTTACTTGATGTTTACAATGTGTCAACAACAAAATTAACTACACTCGTGGAAGTAAAATAAATAAACTACTATTGATAACATTGCGGGCGGTAATGGCTTGAATGAGACAGTAGTTTGCGGTAAGTGTCAGTTCCACGACCGACAGATTACATTCATATTTGCTGTGTGGGGCTAATCTATTCCGGGAAACTCAGTGCATTGTGAACAAGGCAAATAACTTCGTTATTGTAACCGTTTTATTTACACAGTTCTCTTTTATTTTTTCTCAGCTTAATATGCAATTGTGAACAGCACAAAATAAAACAATAACTTCTAACATAATCATTGGTGTTTGCGTAATCACTTTCCATTTCTGTAATCGCTTATCATTTGCGTCTCATATTACGCATCACAAAAGATACAAGGTTAGATATTTACATATTTGTTTT
This sequence comes from Magicicada septendecula, assembly GCA_034769895.1. Classification (NCBI taxonomy): domain Eukaryota; kingdom Metazoa; phylum Arthropoda; class Insecta; order Hemiptera; family Cicadidae; genus Magicicada; species Magicicada septendecula. The sequence goes on along the minus strand of CM068371.1, from coordinate 483,719,616 downwards.
GCATTTTATAGGTGTGAAGCCGCCAGCGTGTTGATAATCCTTCCTCTTCAGTACACACCGAACACAATGAAAACGCTTGTTCCGCGCGTAGCACTGTTTAATTTTTATCATTTATTTATGTCAGTCCACAGTGGTTTCAATAAGCCAATGACGTTTGATAGTCATACATAACGTTGTATTTTTCTAGGGCTGCTTCAGTAATTAAAGAAACTGAAACGTGAACGAGAGTATTAAATAAAGTAAAATCATTTGTGAATTAAGCAATTCACTTTCGTTGTCCGTGCTTAACACTTTTTCGTATTAACCGAGACTGGGTCCACCAGACTCGCGGAGTGTTGTGCCTGTCTCACGTCTCTAACGGCCCCACTAACTGTCTGTTGGGAGTGGAGGAGCCCATATGACAGTAGAAGTACTACTAAAAAAAGAATATGGTGTGACAGTAACAAAAGACGATAAATGATGACCAAGAGCTGTGCCCGTCGTATGCCGCTTCCCGAGCTCCTGCCGCAGGGACCATAGATAGGGCTGGATATTAGGGTGTGGCCTGCTAACGGCCGTGGGTTTTCAGTTAATTAATTGAGGGTGACTGTACGCCGAGGCCGGATCCCAGATTCACCTGGCACAGATTGGTAGCGACCGAGGGCACTAATGAGGTGGTTGCTCTGAAACTGGGCGGAGTGGCTATAGAATTTTCGGGACAGTATCCGCATAGTGGCGTCCAGGGAAGTGCCGTCGGGGTGAAGCCCCCGAGGTACTTAACCTCTCGAGACCAGGGCAACGGAGTGCCGCCTGCGTATAGTCTGTCAGTGAGTCTGAAGCGCCTGGAGAAGATTATGGCTGTGCTCTTGGACGCGTTGATGGCAACCCTCCATCTCTCTGCCCACTCAACATATTCGTCAAGCTGTTCCTGGACAGCACTGCCACTGCCTGGATAACTGCCGTTTCAGCCATCGATATATAACACATCGATAACGTGTAATTATACATCGATGGTTTCACCACGACGATCGACGGCATACACCGCCGTGTCGTCAGCGAACATGGCCAACCTGGTTCCCGGCAACTTGGGCACGTCATTGACGTACACAGAGAAAAGCAGGCGCAAAAGACGATAGAATTGATAAACGTATCAACAGCAAAATAAAACAAGGAAAGACGATAATAGTGCAGCTGGATTCAGCGCTTTGTATTACACACAAAGCCAAGAACATGACTTATTCTTACCACCTTACCAACATATACGGCTCTGTGGCGTAGTCACGGACTGTTCACAAACGTCGAAGATAAATCAAATAAACTGCCGAAGGTCCTCCAAGGAGTAGAAAAGGACGTCTGGAGAAGGGTCTTGCGGACTGGTCGGGCAGGCTCCTAAGAAGAAAATATCGGTATGGAGAACCGTACGTGACTTCCATGTTCTAAGAGTTATATGTAAAATCATTTTAGAAATGAAATATTTCCATAGATACCTACATCTTTCTACTTATTCCTTCAGCCTAAACCACAGTACTGTGGTCACTAACGTATAGCACTGCACGCACGTTAGCTCAGTCGATGGCACTGCTGAAACGTCTGGTTTTGCAGAAAACATTGGACCACGGCCAAACAGCCCGGAAAGGAATTTTAACAACAAACTACTTCTCTGTAGCCGATAACGTAGTACACATTTAAAATATTAACCCCTCCCCTTTCAACTATCATTTTTTCATTTATAGAAAATTACCCCCCCCCCTTAACTACCCTTTTAATTTATAGATATTTCATCTACCTTTCTACAGTGGATTATTATTATTAAGTACGGTACTTTACTCTTGTTAAAACATAAAACGCTGCAGGTAAACTACCCCTTTCCCTTAACCGACCTTCACCAAAATTAAGAGGCTCTGAGTCCTCTAGAATTCAAGCGTGTATGCAAAACATTATTTGATTCTCTTTGAATTTACGGCAGTTATCGTTCGTCAAAAAAAAACTGTCTCTTGTTAAAACATAAAACGTTGCAGGTAAACTACCCCTTCCCTTTAACCTATCTTCACCAAAATCAATAGACCTTGAATCCTCTACAATTTAGACACGTATACAAAATATTATTTGATTCTGTTGGAATTTGCGGCAGTTATCGTTTGCCATAAAAAAATCCCCCCCCACACACACACACACACATTTCACTTTTTGAAAAATGACTTTTCTTCGTGTTTTGAGGATAGTACAATCAGAATCAGCCCTTATCTCGAACACGATTTTTTTTTGGCATCACCATACTTCCATTTCCTTATGAAACATGGAAGTAAAAACGATATCACGAGGCAAATTCGGGTAGACAAACAATTTTAGACAACATAAATATTAAGTGGATTCGATTCCTGTAGTTATAAAAATTAATAGATTTTATTACGACCAAATTAATTATTTTAATGAATTGTTAACTCCCGTACTTGGAAAGCACACCTCCCCTACCGGACGTTAGCCTATCACATAAAAACAATGGATCGAACCTAGGACATAGCCGAGGAAACCTGCTCAGTTGGCAACCCTGTACGGCACCAATGTAATTCTCTAATACTTTGTTTACCACGCGCGCTTGCGTTTTTTCAGTATCTTTAGACCAGTGATTTCCAACTGGCGGCCCGCGATCTTATCTTTGAAAACCAATTTAATGATTACTCAACTTATTTTCATAAGTAAACGAACAGTAATACATTACTATATTTTAACTGAAATTGGGCTTCCATGAGAAACTTGCGAAAATTTGTTTCAGTGATTTACTAATAAACGTACGGTAGATTTCACTTTATTTGTTTAATGGAATGTGTATTTGCACTAGTCTTCTTTTTTACTTCCATGTTCCATAAGGAAATGGAAGTATGGTCATGACGAAAAAAATCGTGTCCGAGATAACTGCTGATTCTGATTGTACTACCCTCAAAACATGAAGAAAAGTCATTTTTCTAAAAGTGTCTGTGTGTGTCCGAGTGTAGAATTTTGTCTATGGCAAACGATAACTACCGCAAATTCAAACAGAATCAAATAATTTCTTGCACACGTCGCTGTATTGTAGAGGACTCGAGGCCTATTGATTTTGGTGAAGATCGGTTACAGGAAAGGGTAGTTTACCTGCAACGTTTTATGTTTTAACAAGAGTAAAGTACTTAATTTTGATAAATAAAGTATCCTGAAAAGAAGATCATAATAATCCACTGTAGAAACGTAGATGAAATGTCTATAAATGAAGAGGTTAGTTGAAGGGGGTGGGGGTAATTTTCTATAAATGAAAATGATAGTTGAAAGGGGAGGGGATAATTTTTTATATGTGTAGTACGTTCTCGGCAATAGAGAAGTAGTTTGTTGTTAAAATTCCTTCCCGGTCTGTTTGGCCGTGGGTCCAATGTTTTCTACAAAACCAGACGTTTCGGCAGTGCTATCGACTGCCATCATCAGTGAAAATCGAGTGAGCTAACGTGCAGTGGTATACGTTAGTGACCACAGTACTATGGTTAAGGCTGAAGAAAGAAGTAGTTTTGTATGGAAATATTTCATTTCGGAAATGATTTTAAATATAAATCTTAGAACACGGAAGTCATGTGTGGTTCTCCATACCGATATTTTTCTATTGTAACAATAGTTACCAGTGGCGAAGTTACATGGAGGCAATGCCTACCCTAAAAAATTCTGTACAATAAAAATTATAAATACGTATGAACTACATAACGTAAAGATTATACATTGTTACCGCGACTGTCGAATTTATTAGGCCGAAACGTGCTTTACTGAGCGACCACTAGATGGTGACAGGTGAGACTCGGCATAGCTCGTTTAAAGCGAATGAGGCAACCTGAACTTGCCTCAGCGTTTTTTGTATACATCGTATGTAAGCAATGTGCCGGTGTGAAAGGGAAGTGAAGGGAGGGGGGATTGTCCCGTGCTGTACACATAGAGCGTTGAGGCATGCCTCACTTCTGTGGTCCAAACATTCAAGTTAAAGCGCGCTGTGTTGTTTATAAGTGTGTTTATTTTATGCGGTTATTAAAAGTGTCCCTGTTATTCCGCTGAACTAACAGATGATCAAGATTGTTATTTGAATTATTTGTAACATTAAACATATATATAGAAACTAATCAAGTTTAAAAATTTGAAGTTCAATCAGTTGTATTATTGTGTATGACTAATACATGGATTGTTCAATAGAAACACGTATAGAGCTGTAAAGCATTTTTTATTCAACGATTTTAAAAGAAGTCTCCATTAACATTAAGACATGAGTTCCACTGTTGCACCAACCTGTAGATTCCCTGCTAGTAAAATTCTTACGGCTGTTTGTGGAACCATTCGCTTACAGCAAACTCTACCTCAGCGTCCGATTTGAACCACCATTTTTTTAGTGATTCTTTAAAAAAAATTTAAGATAAGATTTTTGCCTACCCATTCATTAACTACTAGCTTCGCCACTGATAGTTACATTGATAACTTCAGGGGACAGACAGTGAGATAGGGCGACGCCTGAAGCGATGTATTATTAGTAATTTGTGCGATAGATTTTATTATTCAACTTTTTTACTCGGAGTGGACAGTCTTGCTATAGTGGCTGGAGCAGATCGACCTCAGTTTTCACATTGAAGATTTTATGTAAATATACAATGTTTAATATCGTCTCGTCCGTATATCTTCATTATTGCACTGACATAATAAAGACTGTACCATGTTAAACGTGTAAATGCCCTCCTTTCACTTATGCACCGTTGAATTTATATTTTTACTGTATTTGTCGAAAATTGATCAGTTAAGACGCGGCCCGCCGGTAGATTCCAGTGTATAGTTGTAGTCCTCAGGCGTTTTTCAGTTGGAAACCACTGCTCTAGAACACGGCCTTCTTAATCTAGGCTCTCTAGCTTATCCTTTCACGTTTACTTCTTCTGTAGTATTTAAGGGGAGAGTAGGACTTTTTCATTCCTATGTAATTTAAGTGGCAGTTTCAGCTACACTTGGGTACCATTATTTTCAAAACTATTAGAGCTGAAATTTTTACAAAATCACACTAAAACAATAATGAATAAGATGTATGCCTACTATAACTATCTTTGTAAAACAAACATTTCTATTAAAAAGTTATTTTTTTTTTCATTTTTAGTTTTCCGGATGAATGAAAAAATAAATTTTATTTTCCAATTTTATTTTTATTGGCAGTTTAAGGTTAATAATGATCATTCTAGTACACTTTATAAACATAATGGTATTATATGTCCACAAAAAATTTCAAGTCAATATGTCCACTCAGTCTTCAGAAATGTGTACCTAGTTACAGAAAAAAGGCACGTTTTCGGAAAAACGTAATTGAAAGTAAAACTTACTTTTTCTGCACTGAAATCCTCCAGGTCAGTAGTAATCTTCATCTTCAGTGTCTTCTCGTTAACTCTTACATAATCTCCTTCTGACCCTTTGCTTCTTAGTTTGTTCTTGTGCCTCAAACCATCGATCATAAATTTATCGGGTTTAATTTTCATCCTTTCTAGGACATTTCTTTTGGTATGGAACCTTCATTGAAGCATATAACTGCATCTGTAACACCCAGTTTTAGTGTTTGTAGCCCCACAAACACAGTTTTTCGTAACCTTTGCCATATGCAGCTATTAAAACTTTCGTTCGGATTTTGTGTCTTTCCATGCAGACACCGCTTCAGTAATTCCTCTTTTGACAACTCCCTATATATAGGCTTTATGGCTTTCATGATTGTTTCTGGTAAAGAGTTGACATGTGTATAATGTGCGTTTGTAGATTGTGCTTTATTATATTTGCACCAGCTGTCTTCACTTTTGGGACATAGGAAATGCTACGGATTGTCATCCGTTCAAAGTTTGTGCAAGTAAGAAGCCCATATAGCTTGCTTCATATCCTTTACACAAGCTAAATTTCACCTTATGGCCAAGCCATAATATCTTTGTAACTGATCAATTTCAGTATCTGTTAACCTTCCTTTACCCCCAATGCCTTTCCCATCACTTAATTTTACTCGTTTCTGTTCATTTTTTAGTTTTCGAAGACGTGTACCGAGTCGCTTCTGGGCGTGGCCTACACATTCCAGTTTTGTAATATCCACATCGCTCCCATAATTTGGGAAGAAATGTTCAAATTAGATGAACAGCTGACCATTGCCAACTTAAGAAATATAATAATCATACCATAGCACATACAATATGTGTCATAATACGATTCTGTTGGTGAGCCTTTTCACAAAATATGCTTCAAAAGCGTAACACTGGCTTATATATATATTTTTTAACCATTTTCAGACCATAAAAGTATACATTTTCTTATTCAGAAAGAATTGGCGATTCTTTTAGGATAATAAAAAAATTATATTGAGTTTTTTGACCAAAAAAAGTGCTACTCTCGCCTTAAATCAGTAACATGTCTGTCTACACAGATATTCCCTGTTTACTGTGAGGGAATTTAATTGACTTCTCTACAGACTATGCTGCCGCATAGAACAGACGTTTCGGCATCACCGTTGGAGGCCACCTTCGAGAACTGGTACAGAGCCAACGATGACGCCGAAACGACAGCAGTGTACCTCAGAGAGAAGTCAATTAAATTTCAACACAGTTGGTGCCGGCCGTGAATGGGTTCCCTGTTTACTATTGTATGGCTATCCACATAACGTGGAAATGTGTATAATAAGTAGATACGCGCGCACCCCACCACCGTCTAATCCCACCAGACTGCTCTCGTGGGCCGGGACCCACCCCACAGTCACTACTAGTACAACCACTCCCTCTATTAGACGCACTAATAAGATTATATGTGCGTCTCATTTTCCCTATATCCTTTTTCCCCTTTTTACATAAAACTAGCAGCTACCCCACCGCTGTAGTTCTCAACCCCTATGCAGTAGAGACCCTTTCATCTTGTTATACAAATTCAGCAGCAGCACTACAGGCTACGTACGGTCGGCCGGTTTCACCGCGTAAGAGGGGAGAGCAATTGGATTCTCTGACAACCGCGGCTGCGACTCCCCGTGTACTTAATCTGTTTGATTTTTATGGCGTCCGCCCGGCCGTCTATAGTTGCACGCGACCGATTGTCAGACTAGTTACCGTATGTTTGATCATAATGGCCGTGGTGGCGATATGTACTCGGTAGGATTATGTATTTCTGTCTGTTGTGCGGGAGGTTGCAGGTCCGTTACGTTGGTTTTGATTTAGGGTACGGTTATACCAGCGTTTTTTCCGGCCGTGTACGTGCGTGGAGTTTGGCAGTGGTCACACGTGCGTTACTTGCACGGCCGGAAGTGTAGTCACATAGGCGGCAGCGTTGGGACGTCTCGGACGCGCATCCCCACAGCTCCGGTTATAAAGGTTAAATGTGTAGTCTATATTAAAGGTTGAAACGCACTGCACAGAAACGTCCGTGTTTAGATCAAAGAAAACATTGGTTATCAGTAGTAAAAAAAAAATCTTTATTAAGAAGGTTTTTAACATTACATATTTTTTTTTATAAAGATGTCAGCAACACCATGGAGACCAAAATTAATTGCCATAGTAACAAGTAAATAAACAAATGTTATTTTAGCGGCATCTTTGAATAGTCCGTGTGACCACCCGCATGCGTGTTAAAAATGCAGCAGGTTGCGTTTCGATGCGGGAGACCTTGTAAACGCAGCAGAGTTGACGACCCGCGCGTTTTTTCCACGTCCGTGTGACCAATTTCATATCCGTCTGTGTGTTAAATTCATTGCGTTTCGCAGCCGTACGCAAACGACCGGGAAAAAACGCTCGTGTAACCGTACCCTTACAGTCCACTCTTTTGAATTTTACGGGAACCTGTTGTGCAACTCTATAGTAATTAGCCAATCAGACGAGATATTTTGATGTACGTATTCCTGAATATTGTTTAAAGCGGACTACACGCGATCATTTCAGACCGATGTGACACCGACCGAAATGATCGTGTGTAGGGACAGGAAGACATGAATCACACCACAAGTGTGAACTGACGAAACGATGAAATCGCATCAAGCGGTGTATCACTTCGGCATGACATTGGGTAGACGTGAAAGTGTGCAGCAGTCAGCTCAGATCAGTCCTTTATAGAAAAATATTTTCCGATTAGCGGTTTCAAGCTTCACAGGTCATCATCAGATCGGAAGAGCTTAAAAGCGTTAATCGGAAAATATTTTTCTATAGTGCTGTGCAACAGTGTTATTTCTGGTTGTTGATTATAACCAGTAACACAAGTTTATTAATTAACCAATTCAAACTGCTGTAAGTAGTTTTCAGTGTGAAGGACTGGTCTATAGTGGTTTGTTTGTGTTGAATTTCTTTTCGATATTACGTCACGTGTCTCTCTCAGTGGCGTGACTAAGAAGTGCGTCTGAGGGAGGGGGGAGACTAGCTTGATTGTTGGACAAGACTCATTTTCCAACTAGCTTGATTGTCATTTTCCTCATGACAGATGAGAAATTCAGGATTCGTCCCATATAATATTATAAATACATTTTAGCAAGTTTTTGCGTCTCAAAAGTGCTCCAGTAAACCAACGTGAACTGTAAGGGCTGAAAAAATTATGGAAAAGCGCTGATTTCGTAATATTCAATGTTGATTAATTATTAATCAAATTAAAAGTAATAAATCTCATTTCATTAGGATTAATTTTAATTTGTATTCTTAATAAATCTTCTGAAATAAACTTTCTGAACATATTTTGAAAAACCCCCGTTTTCATTACCCCTCCGCACTTTAGTTTAAGTATGTCGTAACAATAATGTATTTAAACAATTTATAGTTAGTGTTAAAGTAGGCCTACGTTATTTTTTAACGTAAAATCGTACAACAAAATCTTCTTTTCTCCGAATTAGAACCAAGTCACTGCTAGTTTAACTGTGCATAGACGACGACGGTTCAAAAGATAAAGCTATTGGTCTAGAAGGCCTTTGGAGTCATATAGAATACGTCTTCCATCCTGAAGCTGATCTCATCGTCAGCGAAGAGTATGACGTACAGAATTTTCAAGCAATTTCTAACAAAAAAAAAACGAAAAAGAGAACGAAAAAAGACGTGTATGCGCGAATTGTCTGTGTAAACAAGCGTATTTTAATGTAAAATTCACATTTGTACTTCGATTAGTAGCCTACACCGAATGAAAAGAATCCATCGCGTGCGTGGGTATTGACCCCGTTTCTGTTTTTGTCGTTCTGATTAAATACGCCCCCGTTATTAAGTAATTTGATAATCAGGTATACAATGCGTGTTTTAATTAAACAGTAGAGTGCGCGTGTGTTGTTTTAATACAAACAAATTTAATTACACGTCGCGTGGTGTGCTGGCAACCACGTTTTCGCCGCAATCGTACGCAGTTTTCGCCACTCAAAGAGTACGGTCGATTTGTTTATTTGTGAAGTCACCAAGCACAATCAATCATACGTTTAATTTACACATGCCATATGCTAGAAAATCTAGTTTAGGTTCGCTCTGTTTTTCTGCATCATGATCATGAATGAATATCGTATCATATCGAATAGCTAGAGATATTGTTACGTGAAAAAGGATAAATTCTTGTTATGCGTGTGTCACATTTCAATTTACTGAATGACGTGTCAGTGATCGAATTGATCGAATCCGCCTACCGCGGAGAGTGTCGTTCTACACGATTGTCGGCTAGCAGAGCAGGAGGATACCTGTCTCTGTCAAGTAGAGCCAGGAGGATGTCAATTGAACGCTCAGGTCTCGACGCGCAGTCGAACACCTCGACACCTCGTTGCGGGGCTAACAAAATTTTCATTCACTTCGCACATGCGCATAGCCTAACAGTTTTGTCCAGTGTTTCATACTTGCGTCTACGTCCGAGCTATAGCGGCGTGGCTGAGAAACGCATCTGTCATGGTGGGACGGAGCACAGTACGAATATATACGAATTATATGGTGGGGCGGAGAGCGCTAGTGAGTGCGAATGTGTTTCATCGCCCGCCCGACAACTTCAGTAACAGCTGATCTGATTTTTAAAATTCTTTCACCACCGTGTTCCTTGCAGTTTGAGGATGGTTTTAGGCATAAATTTTAACCGATAGTTTTAAACAATTTTCAAAAACAGAGTCTTCAGACGGTTCCACGCCATGAAGTTTCTTTTTTAATTTTCATGTAGTGAAATTTTCGGCATGCGACAAACTTTCGTTTTATGAGAGATAGCTATGTGGTGTCAGCGAGTGAAAATTATAGAAAATTCCAAATTTTATTTTGGTTTTGTTTCAATAAAATCGGCTTTTTCGTTTTCGAGATATTGGCGGTTTTGTAAGAAATTTAGTTGGTTGGTACATGCAGCGATAATGAAACATTAATAAAATTTATTAGTACAATTTTATGGTATGTGTAATTTTAAAGAACATGTTAAAAATTTAACTGTAATGTGAAATTTAAAAAACTTGTTAATTCGATGGCGTTATCTCATTCAGTCTTCGACAAACAAGATGAACATACTTGCACATATTATTACGGATGGCATTATCCATGCATGAGCACATAAACTCATGAAAACACACACACACACAGCATGTATATAAACCTTACCTCTGATCTGACTTAACTAACTTTTAAAGTTTTTATGAACAAATTATTCTTATAATTTTAAATTGTTTTGTTACTTTTAATTGCTTTTATTTTTTTTATTTTTATATTACATTTTATGTTTAATTCACTAATTTTTACTATACTGCTAAGCCACTTACTAAATTACATTTATTATAGTGCGCGTGCGCGTGCGAGATATGGAGAGAGGGGGAAGAGGGAGAGAGGCGAGCGCGCGTTTGCTACACATCTGTACATGTGCTAAAACAAAACTATAATATCAATACATCAAAACAATTATTTCTACTGGAATTTCAAAATCGATTTTTTGTCGATGATCACAATAATGTTTTTGTAAACACTGTAAAAATACGGAACTATATTGGCTGCCGTAAAACACTCAAGATCCTTTTTTTACCTACAGAAATTTAGAAAGTCTACCTACGTTTGAATAGCACCTTATTTTGTGCTAATAATATAAAACAATTCTTACCTTTACAGTGTTTTCTTTCATTCAGTACTCAGCAGTTTACATCACTCGGTTAGTCTATAATAAGCGCGGTAAAATGTTCGGACGTCTTCGTTAAAATTCGTACCATAATCAGCTAAGCTCCCCACCATGCCAGATGCGTTTCTCAGCCGCCACGCCGCTATAACCCGGACGTAGACGCAAGTTGTAGAGCACTGTGTTTCATAGCGTGAACATCGGCTGCAACAAGACTGGCGAGAACAGTGGAAGCATCTGTGTGACAGAGAGGGAGGTAATATGTAAGTGAGACAGTGAACGTTATAGCGTTGTCTCCCCTCTCTTCTCTCTAGATAACTTAGCTATACTTGAAAGTGAGAGTAATTCATGTATTGGGTCGGCGCAGATGACTGTTCAGGAAAGGTTGGCGGGCCTATAGCACTTCAGTTTCTTTTAGTACTCGCAACTACGCAAATTATACTGGCACGCCGCCAAAAGGATGGAAAATTATTCTGGAACATTTGGAGGCTATACATAAAGCAACAGTGGCCTGGCCGGCTTAATTACACCTGGCGAAATTGTAGAGTGCGGATCAAGAGATTGTTGCTGATTAGTGGGAAGTGATTATTGTGTTATGATTAGTGCGGAACTGTATTAGTTGACATTATTATCGTGTGTGGACAAATTCGTCTTGAATTATTGTTGGGAGTATCGAACAACTTGTTACTCGTTAATTGTTACTTGTGACTCATTAAAACTTGTAACGCAAAAATTGAGCAATCGCAAATTTTACGAAATCAAACTATGCTGAACGCAAAGAAATATATATGTTTTAGAAAGCGAGGAGGTAGTGAAACGCCTGTACCGTTAGGCGGCGTTACATGAAAGAAATTAACTTGAAAAAAGCTGTAGAGTATAGCGGTAGGTTAGCAACGCCGGCCTTGGGGCTGACGTCTATAAAGGAAGGTAATATTAGGCTAAGTCACGTTTTGGGACATAACTATCATAAAATGTATTATTCGCTAGGATATTAGGGGTGTTTGCCAATGTTGTAAACTTTAAGTGCATGTAACAACAGATACCGTTATGTTCGAGAGAGCGATGTAAGAGTGAGATAGATAGTGACGCTAGTTTTTTAAGCACGTGAGACGCGAAAAACGTTCGGCAAATCAGAGGAAGCGTCATGTGTTGCGCGGGAGGTTTTCGCTAAGGAGATTGGGCGATTTTGTAATTAGCGCTAGTCTGAACCTATGTGATTGTTTTCTATCGAGACTTGGTGAGGGAAATTCAAGGCCTAGTATAAAAATATGAATTTGGAGAGAAATCAGGCAGTCTTCTTTTATATCGGCGAAACTACACTGAAGAGACTCGCGTGCGCTGTTTTGCGTTAACTACTGTATATAGATATAAATTTTATTAGTAATTTAAAGAATAAAGTAAATTCGCAGCAGTAAACAGAAGTACGGGAACGCGATAATTGCTAACGCTAAATTTATAAAGTTTAATATACAGTAATAAGTTAATGAGTGAATGTTCGGAGTAGTAACGAACAACGAGAAGTAAATACTACATATAAATGTTCATCAATACGATATGTTGTGGTGAAATCACTGAAGAAAGCGAATTAGTTCGGGTTAAATTCACGACGGTGTGAGATAATCGAGACGCACTCGACGCGAACTGTGTTAGATGCACTTAATGTAAATTCAAGAATACGTTGTAAACCAGAGTGTATAATTATACGACATAATTGTATGTATCACTAATATGTCAAGTGTAGTGTACATCTGTGATAAAGTGAATTAGTGCATTCATAACCAGGATTAACGCGCAACAAACAGCTGCTGACGACTCACCGGCATGCAACACCTTAAGGACTACGCACATCGGAAGGATTCTCCACGCAAGTAACAAATAAATGAACATTTGATTCAATATTGTTTTATAAATATATATATATATATATATATACATTATTCGGTTTGTTTTGGTGTCATAATTCTCCGTTGGCCTACTCCTGTCAACTTGAGTCGTCGTTCCTATTGTTGCCTCGTGCTGAACACGTTTCCATTATCTGATATGGCGTTAGTTGTCGCCTACCCCAATTAACTTTGTTTATGGCCCTGTTCTTAGAGTCACTGCCACCGTAGCGTGAGAACAGACTGGTCAAGAAGGAAAATTAAATTCCTCTTTGTATTTTGAAGGCATTATATCGTTGTTGCTGATTTTTAGTAGTCGTGTTAGTTTGTTGTTGATTATAGATCGTGCCTCCTGTTGTGTTTCTTGATTTTTAATGTATTTTAGAGCGGCTTCGGCGTTAGTTACCTCTCGTACTAAATTATTTTTATTAAATTTGGGTAGGTTATAATTTAATCCTTTTGATAATAACTTTATCTCATCTTCGCTGAATATCATTTTAGTGTGGTTGTCTACTCGTTTGTGGAAAACATGTTTACATTTGATGTCCCTATGTGTATGTTGTTCGCGTTGTAATTTAGTGAATTTCTTATTGTGCGTGGCTATGATGACTTTTGTTGTGTTTGTTATCTGTGTATTTACGGTTCCGATAACGTTGTTGATAATAGCCGGGTGCAGTGTATTTAAAACTTCTAAATGTGCTCGATATACCGTACGAATTAAAACTTATTTTCTTTATATAAAGCTGTTTAAGTTCTTCTTTTAACCAAAATTCCTGAGACATAATTTTTGTCGTAATTGCACTTATGGATTTGTTGTTGATCTTAACTTGGGCGAATTTTGGTGTGATGTTATTTAGCATGCATTTTTTAACGAATTTGATCTTGATGTTAGTTTTGAGCATCTTCAATTTAGCGTTTTTATATTTATAGACCAGACGTGCTTCATAATTTGTGATTTATGGTCTCCAAGTCGCGTTATTGAAATAAAACTTATAGTTTACCTTATTTCTTTTCCATCTTGCCACTTCGTTATATGTCATACACGACATGTTTCGGGAAACATGTTCCCATCTTCAGGTTTAAAAAGTGTTTGTTCTCACATGAAGAACTTGTCAACGCAAATAAAAACTTATACTAACATCATTAAAAACACACTATATTAATAACAGATATTAACAGAACCTGTTATTATTCAGGAGCCTAATATAAGTTGATATCAATCCAGATTTTGTATAATTTCAAGTACCCCCGCCTCCACAGTTTGTACAGTGTGAATACTAGCACGATGTCAAGATGTCGACGACCGTAAGCAGTAAAACATTGCCGATGTCTGAGCCGGGAACACAAGACGGCGCATGTGCCCAGCAGTTCGAAAGCAGTGCAACGCTTTTCTTCAAATTCCCCTACTAACTTTGTTCGGATTTCAAATTATTCAATAACTAAAGTAGACTATTTATTCTGTGAAATAATTAATATTCTTTACTCTTATTTCCAGTACTGTTGCCGCCAGCAACAGCGGTTACATGGACGCCACGGTACTTTTATCCACGTATGGAGTCAGTGCAACGGATGTATCGAAAACTCTAATTCTACCATGACGGGAAAGAGATGTACAAACTAGTATGAGTACAGTTAGTATGCATCTAATCTAGTACAAACTAGATTTTCTCTGGGAGCATGAAAAATGGAACGTTCAAGGACGGATCCTTACGTAGATTTGCAGATAGCTATTGTTTACGGTGCGCGATCTAGAAGGCAGAGCAGAGCGTGGCTTGTTGACATTGATGTAGGAACAAGCGTTAGTTGTTGAACAAGTACCGTACGTAGAGCGAGAGCAGGCTGTGGAATGAGATAAGCGAGGCTGTGGATTTATCAAAAGTTTACCCAACTCCGTGGAACGAATACAAATACCTCAAAGAAGCGCGCGCGGCGGTTGTAGAGAAAGCGTTAAACTAACTAAAACTACTACACTCACACTGCCATCATGATAGAAGTGACTACACACATACATACAACTTGCCCATTTACGCACATTCCCTGCGTTGTTTACTTTGAATTAATTACTTCTGCCACGATTCCGACACCCTACCACCACCCTGTCTGACTCGTACTAGTGAAAGCTTAACAGCGTAATCAAATAAGAATACTTTACTCGGGAATGAATAAATAACTTTTCACTATCTCTTTGTACCGCTGACTTGTTCCTTTGTCTCCGCGCTGTAAGTAATACAGTTTTACGTGCGCGAATGTTTTTGGCGGGTTTTAAATTTAGCTTTAAATTTTGTAGTTTTCGTTGTATCATAGAGACTGTGAGAATCGAACACATGGTATGCGGTAGAATATGGGTATTAATAGTAGCAATAATATGTATAGTACTGCATAATAGACTTGTTGAAATACTTTCTTCAAGTCGGCGGTTTATATCAGAAGAAATATATCCTTGTTGAAAAGATGAAACAGAGATACATATTTACATGAATAATGTAAAATTTTTGCAAAATATTTATTACATCACATAAACAAATCACGGACGCACTCGCGTCTGTGTCCATCCATCCTGGCTCGTTTACACACGGTCCAACTTTCTGTGGAATGCTCCGAATGAAACTTATTATAAATAAGTTTCCAGGGACACGTTTCTGGACACCAGAAGAGATCTTTTCGTAAGAAATACTCTTTTAGCTTAAGCAGTTCTACTTTTTACATCACGGGTGCATCACCCCATCTGATGTAAAGCAGTGGAATCCTACCTGGCGCAAGCCTGGCAATCCCTAAGGTGGCGGCCGGGTTTGCTAACCAGCGTCTGCCGGAGAAGTCACACAGACCGTTTTATTCCCTAGAGTCAGCACCTGCTTTGCCTCATCGGCTGGGCTGAACCCTGGGTATGGGAAACCGCGAGGTGTTCAGATGCCTAATTGCGGAAGCCATCCGTCCTGGCGTGGAAACCCAACTCGCCTACGGGCAGTCGAGCCTATCGACCGTACCTTCTCTAAGCTCCTGTGGGCAATGCCTTAGGGAGCCACAGAGTCGCGTGCTGTGCTAATAGGCTGAAGTGAAATGCTGACTCCTCGCCAATCGTTTGTAGGAGGCCGAGCAAACGATCGCGCTGCAACGTCCGGCCCGGACAACGTACACAAACCAACGCCCCGTGCACTTCTGTGTGCCTGTTTCTTAATCGACTTAGTTTGAGCAGCTGCATCAAAATGTGGATTGCCGTGGTGGTTGCCAACCTTCCAGACGAGATTTGACTTCAAAAAGAAGATATTTGTATATGTAATGGATAAAGAATTGTAATAACCACACGTTTTTCTGTCAGCAACCACGTTTTATTTATATTAACACCAAACATTTCGTCCGTTCTTAGAATCAGTGGTAACGCTGGGATCCTTTAAAAAAAGTTTAAGTAAAAATGAAAGTTAAAACTGTGTTGTAATGCAATTCAATAAACAGGAATGTAGTTTAAAACCGAATTGGGCTGAGGCACATCGTCGTGCTGAATCGAAGTTTGTTTCCACGATCACGGTGGCAGCGGGAGTAATCTCATGCAGTTATTCCAAAGTGTAGATTGGATTCGGTTGAAGTTGGTAATAATGGCGGCAGTGTGTCGGAGCCACGGGCTCTCTCTGTTCGTTCACACAACACGTTCCCTATAACTGTTCGTATTCAGTCAGCAGTGCATGCATGCATCGGCGACTCCCCCGGAATTAATCATTAGTTTGGACGTCCAGTACTGCGACGCATGAATTTTTCATTATCACTCAATGTCCGATAACACAACGCGCGCGCGCGCGTGCGTGGACCAACGGCCGGAAGAACAGAATAATAACGTGCTGTATTTGTTAAACAGAACCCACTTCTGTCTGGTGTTATGATACCCACTTCGTTGTTAGCACAGTTTTTCCAGTTTCGTAACCATCTGAGGAGGGTATCGTCCTGATTCAGTACGTCCGAGTTGCGTGCAGTCGGCTGCTTGGAAATATCCGAATGGTTTCACAGTTGAGGGATGTACAAGCCAAGGACATATACTCGCTTATTATTCATTTTGTACTGTTTCCTTTCTAGGGTACGAACATGCCGACGCAATATTACTGGTAGACAGCAGCATTACTGTACTGAACGACAGTGAGGCCATTACAAATGTATAGGTTTAAATAGGAGCGAAAACGTCGAAGATGCTTACTGTACTACATTACTGTGCAGCACTGAGGCAAGAACAAATTATTTTGTTTTTTCCTCACGGAAGACAGCAGTGTCGCACTGTGGCGCGCACCTGATTGGTTCACTAAGTCACATGACCCTCACTCCATAGCGCAGCCGAGTTCAAGTGGACGCGCTCGTCACATAAGCGTTTTTCGTTGTGATTCCGGCTTCATAGTTAATATTTTGATTTTTAATTATAAATGAAATGGGCGCTATATCGGCGGTTTGAGGAGTTTGATGTTAGCCACCATTTTGTACATAAAGACATATAAGTTTCGTCACTGTCACTAGCCCTTTGAACAGTAATCACGTATATACACGTTTTTTGTCAGACGGATCAAATTCAGTAATCACGTATATTTACGTTTTCAACTTTTGCTTCGTTAGTATTGCCGTCATACGTAGTTTATGGGAATGGTATTCATGCTGCACTCTAGCGGATAGTTTCTGAAACATTTGGTATTCATTCCTTCTTAGTCTGATGTAATTTACGTGGCTGTGGTGAATAATTTTACACGTGCTCTGCAGCGTTGTGTTTGGAGGTTACGTTCTGCGTTGTGTACAAAAGTGTAAAGGTGTGAGCAGTGTTTTCGTTTATAAATAACGTTTATTATTCGTATTATTTAAATTATAGTGCGTAAAATTTGGTGTTGAGTATTGATTTAGTAATCTGATAAACTATCTTTGCAAAATGTCTAAATATTTGAATGAAGACGAAATTCGTGAATATATTACAAACTGTGAATCGGGTGATGACGTGTCTATTTTTGACGAATCTGAGAGCGGAGATACTTTTAAAGTAAGTAGAAAATTTTAATTTAACACTATTTATACATTTTCAATCAATTTGCGTATAATTGAAGTTGACAATTTTGCATTAAAATACATTTTACAAAATTTCAAAAAATTCCACTTTCAGGGTCCCGGCATACTGGACCGAGTTGTCACTGTTCAAAGGGCTAGATAACATAATCAGTTATACTTTAATGAGTATATTTCAATCAGTCAATAAAAAATAAAAAATATGCATACACATACATACATTAAAAGTAAAAACTATAAATTTTGGAATTTATACGAGAGAAAAAGGTGACTTCCCTCTTCTACGACACCTAACAGTACACTGCAAGGATAAACTCTTGTTTGTCAACTGACGTGTCGCGATCTCTGCCAGTACAGTAATGTCGTACAGTATGCTGCTGTCTACCAGTAATATTGCGTCGGCATGTTCGTACCCTTAGTTCAATAAATTAATATATTAATATTTTACCTTATTATCCGTCTTGTGACTTCCCTTTTTAAAAACAACACTACGCGTTTCGGAACGTATGTTCCATCATCAGGTGTAATTACTCTTGCGAGGTCGTCGAAACATTAAAATATATCACAAACACATAAAACACTAACATAGTTCGCTATCGCTGCTCGCGCATGATGTGTGACGTGGACCTTAGTTGTTCTGAGATTTGCATCGCAGTGTCATACAACGAGTTAGAGCGAAAATTCAACTGATCATTTAATAAATAATCTGGACTGGTTTTAAAGGCCTTATATATTTCAAATTCTTCATTCGCATTCATATTCCTACCTTTATTGCATATGTGTATTGGTTTAAAGTTTGTACTAAAATCCGTATAATTATGATTATTGTCAATCAAATGTCGTCCAAAATTGGATTTAGTTTTTCCAACGTCTTTTTTGGGGAGATGTTCTTTGAATCTCTTTATGAAAGGTCTCCCCGTCTGGCCTATATAAAAACAGTTACAGTCATCACATATTATCTTGTATACATCTGTTTTTTCTTCTAAAGGTCTGGCCGTTTTTGGACCAAGTATTTTATATATGTTATTGCTTGTTTGAAAGGCCGTCGCTATATTCATTTTCTTAAAGAGATTTGTTAGAATTTTCGGAAGGACATTACCATACTCGTTGATATGTGTATTGCTCCATCCTTGTTCTTCGGGGGCCTCATTTGTCTGTTTTGCTGTTTCTTGAGTAGTCTATATCTATCATTGAACTTTGATATCCGTTAGCTCTGGCTATGTATTTTATTGTATTTAACTCTTTTTGAAAATCAATTGTCTCAAGTGGTATTGTAATTAACCTATGAATAAAACTGTTATATGCAGCCATTTTTTGAGATGTAGGGTGGTGGGAGTCTGCGTGTATAGTGATATCTGTTGTGGTTGGTTTTCTATAGATTTGGTATTGGATTCTGTTTTTTGCTTTTATGACGGTTAAGTCAAGAAAATTCAGCTTATTGTCAGTTTCAGTTTCGAGGGTGAATTGTATGCGTTTATGTATGCTATTCATATAATGTCTCAATGTATCTACCTGTCGTAGTGAACCGTCAAAAATTATAAAAGTATCATCGACATATCGCGTGTAAAAGACTATTTTGCTGTGAAGTTTATTTTTATTGGACAGTAAATGTGTATTTTCGTAATGATTCAGGTAGATATCTGATAATAAGCTAGAAAGTGGTGAGCCCATGGCGAGGCCCTCCTCTTGAATAAAATAACTATTATTGAACGTGAAATAGTTCTGCTTTAATATAACTTCAAATAAATCAATTAATTCGTTAATTTTTTGTGAACTTAGTAATTTTGCTTCGTTGAGGTGTTCCCTTAAAATAGCTATTGTTTCCTGAGTAGGTATGTTTGTGTACAGATAACGATATCAAATGACGGGATTTTGTAGTTAGGCTGCAATTTAATGTCTTTTAATTTGTTAACAAAATCAATATTATTTTTGATACTATTATTGATTTATTGATTCCCATGATCCTCAGCCGCAGTCTCCAATCGTCTCTATTTTTCTAGCCCTCGTCTCTGAGATTATTAGTTAAAACTTGGCGGCGAATAGAATAAAGACAGAAGAAATTAGATTTAAATGCGAAACAGGAAAGCATTTTTTAAGATTAGTTTCCTCCCTTTTCAGTCAGAAACATATTCAATAAAAAAATCGGGTGAAGTGCGTTACACAACATCAACTCTGCATAACAAACAGCCATTTCCCAATACTTATCGACAGCTTCAGTGACGTTCGATTAATTGAGGACAGTGAATACGTGTCGCTGTGTAGAACTATAGAGTGTAGCACAGAACCGAATCCAATTATCTGTGTTTCGATTCTGTGACTAGAATGGCCACAGTTTAAATCCGCGCTTGCGTTGTCAACTGCTGTATAGTCTACAATTGATTCAATACGCACAGAAGTTAAAACCAGAACCGGTAAAAGAATTGTGTGTTTCTTTGGTAACAAAACACTATTAAGTTTTGAAATATTAAGTCGTCATTCAAAATTTAAATTCTCATCATCATCACCACTCCAAGGATTAGCCCCTAGCCACTGTTCCGGAACCCATCTGCTTCTCGGTGTACTTTTCCCAGTAGGGTGATGATAACCCAAGGCAGCCGTACGTAGACGGATATCAGACATGCGGTTCAAGTGTTCAGACCATCTCTTTCTGTGGTCTTCAATCTTCTGGTGCAACGATACAATGTTTAGACTTAGACTTAAGTCCTTAAATTCCTAGGTGCAACACAGGACCTCGACAAAATTTCTCCAGCGCGTTCTGTCCATTGCCAGGGCCTTCACCTCCCTCCATGTCTTGTTGACACCAGCCATCTCTCTTTCCATAGTCCTCTTCCAGGTGTTCCTCGGTCTTCCACGTCTGCGGCTACCTTGCAGATTGTGGCCTCCCATATATCTCTGTCCGAGATGGTCTTGGGCCACAAAATTCTCATTATGTACC
Source organism: Magicicada septendecula (assembly GCA_034769895.1). Taxonomy (NCBI): domain Eukaryota; kingdom Metazoa; phylum Arthropoda; class Insecta; order Hemiptera; family Cicadidae; genus Magicicada; species Magicicada septendecula. Next base: position 483,698,730 of record CM068371.1, on the reverse strand, counting down.
TCAGACAACGGTTTTTATGAAAGTCTGTAACCTTGTAATCTTGTGGTAATGTCCTTTGTCACTTTCCAATACAATGTTTAATTCGGGCCTAATATCCTCGTTCCTTTTCCAATCCAGGAGAGAGCAGCCTTGCGTCCCTCTTAGAAATTTCATTTCAGCGCCTGAATCCTCTGTAAATTTAAATTATATAGAGCTTCAGATAAGACCGGATCTAAATTATGCCTTACGAAAGAGTAGACAATGAAAACAGAAATACCTTTAAAATAAGAAATCCGTATCGAACTTGTAACCAGAATCGTGAAGTGGATGGAATACTACATGCTTCTATGCTAACAAGCCACTGTTTAAAATATTAAGTCGCAATTCAAAATCAAAAAACATTTAGAACTCACTTAGCACCAGTTGTAACTTTGGGCAGTGAAAAGGCAGGGGTGCAGAAAATATTAAATTTTCCTTGAACGTAGTGTTTTGTCCGGAATCCCCCCTCCAAATCCCCCTGTCGTATATTCGGTGGATGCAAAGTATGTTGATTGTTAAGAACTAAGATTTTACCAATTAACCGTTTTGTTTGATCAAGGCAGTAATTATTGCGAATCTAAGTTCCTGTGAGGCCTCCTTATACATTTTGAGACGAGGTACGGAAGAACAGGCGCGTGTAATGGTATTTTCCCAAGTATTTACCTGATTCTTCTACTTTTATTTTTCACAACAATTTATCCACGTATTTATCGTCAAGTCAATTGGTTTTGTCTTTTACGGTGTCGACGTCTACTTTTCTTGTTGGTTAATGTTGATAAGTTTATTAATTACTTCCATGTTCCTTAAGGAAATCGAGGTATGGTGATGGCAAAAAAAATCGTGTTCGAGATTATTGCAGATTCTGATTGTACTACACTCAAAACATGAAAAAAAGTCGTTTATCGAAAAGTGTCTGTCTATAGATTTTTTTTCTATGGCAAACGATAACAGCCGCAAATTCAAACAGAATCAAATAAGTTTTTGCATACAGCCCTGATTTGTAGGGTACTCGCAACCTGTTGTTTTTGGTGAAGATCGGTTGAGGGAAAGGGGTAGTTTACCTGCAACGTTTTATGTTTTAAAAGGGTATTTTCTATGGCAAACGATAAAAGCCGCAAATTCAAACAGAATCAAATACATTTTTGCATATAGCCCTGTTTTGTTGAGTACTAAAGACCTTTTGTTTTTGGTGAAGATCGGTTAAGGGAAAGGGGTAGTTTACCTGCCACGTTTTTTGTTTTATCAAGGGTATTTTATATGGCAAACGATAACAGCCGCAAATTCAAACAGAATCATATAATATTGTGCATACAGCCCTGAAATGTAGAGTTCTCAAGACCTGTTGGTTTTGGTGAAGATCGGTTAAGGGAATAGGGTTGTTTACCAGCAACATTTTATGTTTTATCAAGGGTAATTTTTTTTTTTGACGAACGATAACTGGCGTACATTAAAACAGAGTCAACTACTCTTCTGCATACCTTTTTGAATTATACAGAACTCAAGGTCTGTTGATTTTGTTGAAGATCGGTTAAGGGAAAGGGGTAGTTTACCTGCAACGTTTTATGTTTTAACAAGGGTATTTTTTCTATGACGAACGATAACTGCCGTAAATTCAAAGAGAATCAACTGATGTTTTGCATACAGCCCTGAATTGTAGAGTTCTCAAGACCTATTGTTTTTGGTGAAGATCGGTTAATGGAATAGGGTAGTTTACCAGCAACGTTTTATGTTTTATCAAGGGTGTTTTCTATGGCAAACGATAACAGCTGCAAATTCAAACAGAATCAAATAATTGTTTGCATACAGGCCTGAATTGTAGAATACCCAAGACCTGTCGTTTTTGGTGAAGATCGGTTAAGGGGAAGGGGTAGTTTACCTGCAACGGTTTTTTATCAAGGGTAATTTTACTTCCATATTGCTTAAGGAATGGAAGTATGTTTACTTCCATGTTCCTTAAGGAAATGGAAGTATGGTGATGGCAAAAAAAATCGTGTTCGAGATTATTGCAGAATATGATTGTACTACACTCAAAACATGAAAAAAAGTCATTTTTCGAAAAGTGTCTGTGTGTGTGTGTCTGTCTGTAGATTTTTTTTCTATGGCAAACGATAACTGCCGCAAATTCAAACAGAATCAAATAATTTTTTGCATACAGCTCTGATTTGTAGAGTACTCGCGATCTATTGTTTTTGGTGAAGATCGGTTGAGGAAAAGGGGTAGTTTACCTGCAACGGTTTTTTTTATCAAGGGAATTTTTTTTTTTGGCAAACGATAACAGCCGCAAATTCAAACAGAATCAAATAATGTTTCGCATACAGCCCTGAATTATTGAGTTCTCAAAACCTATTGTTTTTGGTGAAGATCGGTTAAGGGAAAGGGGTAGTTTACCTGTAACGTTTTATGTTTTAACAAGGGTATTTCTTATGGCAAACGATAACAGCCGCAAATTCAAACAGAATCAAAAGATTATTTGCATACAGCCCTAAATTGTAGAGTTATCAAGGCCTATTGTTTTCGGTGAAGATCAGTTAAGGGAAAGGGGTAGTTTACCTACAACGTTTTTTAACAAGGGTATTTTCTATGGCAAACGATAACAGCCGCAAGTTCAAACAGAATCAAATAATTTTTTGCATACAGCCCTGACTTGTAGAGTACTCAAGACCTATTGTTTTTGGTGAAGATCGGTTAAGGGAAAGGCGTAGTTTACCAGCAACGGTTTTTTATCAAGGGTAATTTTTTTCTATGGTAAACGATAACAGCCACAAATTCAAACAGAATCAAATGATGTTTTGCATACAGCCCTGTATTGTAGAGTTCTCAATACGTATTGGTGTTGGTGAAGATCGGTTGATGGAAAGGGGTAGTTTACCAGCAACATTTTATGTTTTAACAAGGGTAATTTTTTATATGACGAACGATAACTACCGTAAATTCAAGCAGAATCAACTAGGTTTTTGCATACCTTTTTGAACTAAAGAGAACTCAAGGTCTGTTGATTTTGTTGAAGATCGGTTAAGGGAAGACGTAGTTTATCAGCAACGTTTTATGTTTTAAAAACGGTAATTTTTTTATGACGAACGATAACTGCCGAAAATTCAATGAGAATCAAATAATTTTTTGCACCCCCTGAGTTGCAGAGAGCTCAAGGTCTATTGATTTTGGTGAAGATCGGTTAAGGGAAAGGGGTAGTTTACCTGCAACATTTTATGTTGTAACAAGAGAAATGTTTCCATGACGAACGATAACTGCCGCACATTCAAACAGAATCAAATATTTTTTTGCATGCTTCCCTGAATTGTAGAGGACGGAAGGTCTGTTGATTTTGGAGAAGATCGGTTAAGAGAAAGGGGTAGTTTACCGGAAACATTTTATGTTTTAACAAGAGTAAAGTACTTTATTTTTATAAATAAAATATCCTGATAAGAAGCTCATAGTAATCCACTGTAGAAACGTAGATGAAATATCTATAAATGAATAAGTTAGTAGAACGGGGTGGGAGTAATTTTCTATTATTAAAAATTATAGTTGAAGGTGTAGGGGAGAATTTTTTATATGTGTACTACGTTATCGGCAACAAAGAAGTAGTTTTTTGTTAAAATTGCTTCCCGGGCTCTTTAGCCGTAGTCCTATGTTTTCTGCAAAACCAGACTTTTCGGCAGTGCCATCGACTCCCATCATCGGCGAAAATCGAGTGCGAAAACGTGAGGTGGTGGTGGTATACGTGAGTGAGCACAGTACTGTGGTTAATGCTGAAGCAATAAGTAGAAAGACGTAGTTTCTATGGAAATATTTCATTTCAAATATGTTTTTAAATGTAAATCTTAGAACATGGAAGTCATGTATGGTTCTCCATACCGATATTTTACTTCCATGTTCCTTAAGGAAATTGAAGTATTGTGATGGCAAAAAAAATCGTGTTCGAGATTATTGCAGAATATGATTGTACTACACTCAAAACATGAAAAAAAGTCATTTTTCGAAAAGTGTCTGTGTGTGTGTGTCTGTCTGTGTGTCTGTAGATTTTTTACTTCCATATTCCTTAAGGAATGGAAGTATGGTGATGGCAAAAAAAATCGTGTTCGAGATTATTGCAGATTCTGATTCTACTACACTCAAAACATGAAAAAAAGTCGTTTTCCGAAAAGTGTCTGTGTGTCTGTCTGTCTGTGTGTCTGTGTGTCTGTCTGTCTGTGTGTCTGTCTGTCTGTAGATTTTTTTCTATGGCAAACGATAACTGCCGCAAATTCATACAGAATCAAATAATTTTTTGCATACAGTCCGGTTTTGCAGAGTTCTCGCGACCTATTGTTTTTGGTGAAGATCGGTTGAGGGAAAGGGGTAGTTTACCTGCAACGGTTTTTTTTTTAGCAAGGGTAATTTTGTTTGTTTGGCAAAAGATAACAGCCGCAAATTCAAACAGAATCAAATAATGTTTCGCATACAGCCCTGAATTGTAGAGTTCTCAAGACCTATTGTTTTTGGTGAAGATCGGTTAAGGGAAAGGGGTAGTTTACCTGTAACGTTTTATGTTTTAACAAGGGTATTTCCTATGGCAAACGATAACAGCCGCAAATTCAAACAGAATCAAAAGATTATTTGCATACAGCCCTAAATTGTAGAGTTCTCAATACCTTTTGTTTTTGGTGAAGATCGGTTAAGGGAAAGGGGTAGTTTACCTACAACGTTTTTTTAACAAGGGTATTTTCTATGGCAAACGATAACAGCCGCAAATTCAAACAGAATCAAATAATTTTCTGCATACAGCCCTGATTTGTAGAGTACTCAAGACCTATTGTTTTTGGTGAAGATCGGTTGAGGGGAAGGGGTAGTTTACCAGCAACGTTTTTTATCATGCGTATTTTCTATGGCAAACGACAACTGCCGCAAATTCAAACAGAATCAAATAATTTTTTGCATACAGCCCTGATTTGTAGAGTACTCGCGACCTATTGTTTTTGGTGAAGATCGGTTGAGGGGAAGGGGTAGTTTACCTGCAACGGTTTTTTTTATCAAGGGAATTTTTTTTTTTTTGGCAAACGATAACAGCCGCAAATTCAAACAGAATCAAATAATGTTTCGCATACAGCCCTGAATTGTAGATTTCTCAAGACCTATTGTTTTTGGTGAAGATCGGTTGAGGGAAAGGGGTAGTTTACCTGCAACGTTTTTTTAACAAGGGTATTTTCTATGGCAAACGATAACAGCCGCAAATTCAAACAGAATCAAATAATGTTTTGCATACAGTCCTGATTTGTAGAGTACTCAAGACCTATTGTTTTTGGTGAAGATCGGTTAAGGGGAAGGGGTAGTTTACCTGCAACGTTTTTTTATCAAGCGTATTTTCTATGGCAAACGATAACAGCCGCAAATTCAAACAGAATCAAATAATTTTTTGCATACCTCCCTGAATTGTAGAGGTCTCAATGACTTCCGATTTTGGTGAAGATCGGTTAAGGGGAAGGGGTAGTTTACCTGCAACGTTTTTTTATCAAGCGTATTTTCTATGGCAAACGATAACAGCCGCAAATTCAAACAGAATCAAATAATTTTTTGCATACGTCCCTGAATTGTAGAGGTCTCAATGACTTTCGATTTTGGTGAAGATCGGTTAAGGGGAAGGGGTAGTTTACCTGCAACCTTATACGTTTTAACAAGAGTAAAGTACTTGAAAATTTATTTAAACTTTTTGAAACAATGGTAATTGTTAAAAATAAAATAATTTTGTTGCCAGGCAATAAAATTATAATTTTTTCATTTTAATGTAATATAATATTTTTCATTTAATACAGCAATAAAAAGGCAGGTAAGGCACAGCCTGGCTGTTTGGCTGAAAATGATTTTAAATATAAATCTTAGAATATGGAAGTCATGTATGGTTCTCCATACCGATATTTTTCTATGGCAAACGATAACAGCCGCAAATTCAAACAGAATCAAACAATTTTTTGCATACAGCCCTGATTTATAGAGTACTCGCGACCTATTGTTTTTTGTGAAGATCGGTTGAGGGAAAGGGGTAGTTTACCTGCAACGGTTTTTTTTATCAAGGGTAATTTTGTTTGTTTGGCAAACGATAACAGTCGCAAATTCAAACAGAATCAAATAATGTTTCGCATACAGCCCTAAATTGTAGATTTCTCAAGATCAGTTGATTTTGGTAAAGATCGGTTAAGGGAAAGGGGTAGTTTACCTGCAACGTTTTATGTTTTAACAAGGGTATTTTCTATGGCAAACGATAACAGCCGCAAATTCAAACATAATCAAATAATGTTTTGCATACAGCCCTGAATTGTAGAGTTCTCAAGACTTTTTGTTTTTGGTGAAGATCGGTTAAGGGAAAGGGGTAGTTTACCTGCAACGTTTTATGTTTTAAAAGGGTATTTCCTATGGCAAACGATAAGAGCCGCAAATTCAAACAGAATCAAATATGTTTTTGCATACAGCACTGCTTTGTTGAGTACTAAAGACCTATTGTTTTTGGTGAACATCGGTTAAGAAAAAGGGGTAGTTTACCAGACACGTTTTTTGTTTTATCAAGGGTATTTTATATGGCAAACGATAACAGCCGCAAATTCAAACAGAATCATATAATATTTTGCATACAGCCCTGAAATGTAGAGTTCTCAAGACCTGTTGGTTTTGGTGAAGATCGGTTAAGGGAATAGGGTTGTTTACCAGCTACATTTTATGTTTTATCAAGGATATATTTTTTTTTTTGACGAACGATAACTGCCTTATATAAAAACAGAATCAACTACTCTTCTGCATAACTTTTTGAATTATACAGAACTCAAGGTCTGTTGATTTTGTTGGAGATCGGTTAAGGGAAAGGGGTAGTTTACCTGCAACGTTTTATGTTTTAACAATGGTGTTTTTTCTATGACGAACGATAACTGCCGTAAATTCAAAGAGAATCAACTAATGTTTTGCATACAGCCCTGAATTGTAGAGTTCTCAAGACCTGTTGGTTTTGGTGAAGATCGATTATTGGAATAGGGTAGTTTACCAGCAACATTTTATGTTTTAACAAGGGTAATTTTTTATATGACGAACGATAACTGCCGTAAATTCAAACAGAATCAACTAGGTTTTTGCATACCTTTTTGGACTAAAGAGAACTCAAGGTCTGTTGATTTTGTTGAAGATCGGTTAAGGGAAGGGGTAGTTTATCAGCAACGTTTTATGTTTTAAAAAGGGTAATTTTTTTTATGACGAACGATAACTGCCGAAAATTCAATGAGAATCAAATACTTTTTTGCACCCTTTCCTGAGTTGCAGAGAGCTCAAGGTCTATTGATTTTCGTGAAGATCAGTTAAGGGAAAGGGGTAGTTTACCGGCAACATTTTATGTTGTAACAAGAGAAATGTTTCCATGACGAACGATAACTGCCGCACATTCAAACAGAATCAAATATTTTTTTGCATGCTTCCCTGAATTGTAGAGGACGGAAGGTCTGTTGATTTTGGAGAAGATCGGTTAAGAGAAAGGGGTAGTTTACCTGAAACATTTTATGATTTAACTAGAGTAAAGTACTTAATTTTTATAAATAAAGTATCCTGATAAGAAGCTCATAGTAATCCACTGTAGAAACGTAGATGAAATATCTATAAATGAAGAGGTTAGGTGACGGGGTGGGGGTAATTTTCTATTATTAAAAATTATAGTTGAAGGTGGAGGGGAGAATTTTTTGTATGTGTACTACGTTATCGGAAACAAAGTAGTAGTTTTTTGTTAAAATTGCTTCCCGGGATCTGTAGCCGTAGTCCAATGTTTTCTGCAAAATCAGACTTTTCGGCAGTGCCATCGACTGCCATCATCGGTGAAAATCGAGTGCGAAAACGTGAGGTGGTATACGTTAGTGACCACAGTACTGTGGTTAATGCTGAAGCAATATGTAGAAAGGCGTAGTTTCATATGGAAATATTTCATTTCGAATATGATTTTAAATATAAATCTTAGAACATGGAAGTCATGTATGGTTCTCCATACCGATATTTTCTATAGTAAACGATAACAGCCGCAAATTCAAAAAGAATCAAACGATGTTTTGCATACAGCCCTGTATTGCAGAGTTCTCAATACCTATTGTTGTTGGTGAAGATCGGTTAAGGAAAAGGGGTAGTTTACCAGCAACATTTTATGTTTTAACAAGGGTAATTTTTTATATGACGAACGATAACTGCCGTAAATTCAAACAGAATCAACTAGGTTTTTGCATACCTTTTTGAACTAAAGAGAACTCAAGGTCTGTTGATTTTGTTGAAGATCGGTTAAGGGAAGCAGTAGTTTATCCGCAACGTTTTATGTTTTAAAAAGGGTAATTTTAGTAGTAATAAAAGGTTGGTTCTGGGACAGCCACGCCCCCCTCGTTTGTTTATGTTTACATTTTTTCACTCCCTCCACCCCCGTCTTCACCTACATAACCGCCGCGCGGTCACCCAACTCCGCTCGTTTGTTTACATTTTTCCGGTTTGTTTACATTTTTTCTCTCTCGCCACGCCCCCCACTCCTCTGTTTATGTTTACATTTTTCCTTCCTCCCCACCCCCGCCCTACCCCGCACCCGCCGCGGTCATCGACCTCCTCGTGTTTATGTTTACGTTTTTTTCTCACCGCGTGTCCCAGCTTTGCGTTGTTTACGTTCTCTCCTCTGTTTATGTTTACATTTTTTTCCTTCCTCCCCACCCCCGCCTCGCCCCGCACCTACCGCCGCCGCGTCGCGGTCATCGACCTCCTCGTGTTTATGTTTACGTTTTTCGTGTCCCAGCTTTGCGTTGTTTACGTTCTCTCCTCTGTTTATGTTTACATTTTTTTCCTTCCTCCCCACCCCGCCCTACCTTGCACCCGCCGCGGTCATCGACCTCCTCGTGTTTATGTTTACGTTTTTTTCTCACCGCGTGTCCCAGCTTTGCGTTGTTTACGTTCTCTCCTCTGTTTATGTTTACATTTTTTTCCTTCCTCCCCACCCCCGCCTCGCCCCGCACCCACCGCCGCCGCGTCGCGGTCATCGACCTCCTCGTGTTTATGTTTACGTTTTTCGTGTCTCAGCTTTGCGTTGTTTACGTTTGTGCCGAGAGAGAATGTTTATGTTTACGTTTTTTTCTCTCTCGCCGACGCGGCTATCACCACGTGCTCGTTGTTTTCTTTGGCCGCCGATCGACGACACGCTGACCCAGTAACAAACGTAAACATAAACATTCCGACAAACGTAAACAAAGTAAAGCTGGGACACGAAAAACGTAAACGTAAACATTCGGAGTTCGGCGACCGCCGCCGGAGCGCGTCTGTTTGTAAACAAATGTTTAGGAGAAGGGATAATGGCGTGATATATTTTTTTATTAATGTGGTATTGTTTACGTATCAATTTTTTCAGTTAATACGAGATTTTCGTTTATGATGTCTGTAACGCGTGTTACACCCGTCCAGATTGTGCTAGATTTTTTTGTCAACGAAGGTTTTGTTTTTATAACTAATTCAGATAATATTAAATGCGGCAAGTGCGGTTTTAAAACAAAAGTATATCTGACAATCGCGCATATCCAGTTCATGCATAAACTTTTATATCCGAAATGCGGAATGATTCGCGATAGGTATTATAAATTTGAAGATTACGCTAAATCGAGAGAGTGTATTACAAATTATCCAATCGCTGTGAAATGTGTTCGAGAAGCGCGGAAACAGATGGAAGCATCATTTGCGTTTCCTCGATGGCGAAAACGTTACCCGTCAGTCGAGAGACTGGTATCAGCGGGATTTTATTACACCGGAACGGAAGACGACGTAATATGTGTTGAATGCGGAATAGTACTTTGTGATTGGAAGGAGACTGATGATCCTTGGCTCGAACACGCGAAAGCTTCGCCAGACTGTGTATTAATTAAATTGCACAAGAGACAGTGTGCGGAAAAATAGTAGTAGTAATAAACAAGTTTTATCTGGAAATGTATGCGCTTTTTTTATTTTGAATTATTCGTTTAGTATCGTTTTAAAATTATTATTTATCAAATATGATTTGGTCGTGTGCGTTAATTGTATCCTATAACGGTTTTATCAGTATTATTAGTTCGTAGGTTCGATCCCTCGCATTACCAAATCATATTTTTTTTATTAATTAAAATATATAAAGAACAATTTTCAGTTCCCGATTAAACAAATGTTTATTCTCTGTCAGTAAATAGCTTGCGGTCTTAGCGGCAACATTGTGTTTTTACGAGCGCAGATTTTTCGTCAGATTTATTTTGTAAATAATGAATTTTTTGAAACAAATGTTACTCGCTAAATCAAAAGAGTGTATTGCTAATTATCAGAATGCGATAAAATGTGTTGAAGAAACAGAAGAAATGATGAAGTTGACATTTTATACATGGCCAAAACGTTCACCGTCAGCCGATAGACTCAGATCAGCGGGATTTTATTATACCGGAATTGAAGATGACGTAATGTGTGTGGAATGCAAAGCGGTTCTTTGTGAGTGGGAGGAGACTGACGATCCTTGGATTGAGCATGCAAAAGCCTCGCCATATTGTTTATTAGTTAGAATATATAAAGAATTATTTTCTATCCCCACCTAACCGAATATTTAGTATACGTTCAATTTTATTGTCAGTGTTCAGTTTACAGTCTCTGTGAGAACATGTTAACGAAAGAATGGACGGTAGAAGTATAATCGACTTATTAAAACGCGAATTTTCAGAAGACGTTGTATTAAGGTTATCAAATATTATTAAAGTAACGAGTTTAGACGATTTGGTGATAGATCATTTTCGAACGTGCCAACTGAAGGGAATATATGATTGCTTAAAAGAAATTATTTTTTATTGTGAAGTAAAAAAGTTATCTGAAGACGGGTGTTGTTGTAGTGATAAGTTTACTGACGTTATAGACGGTCCGTGCCCGTGCGCTATTTTTGAAAGAAATAAAAATAAATTACTGTGTTGTTTACAGTTGATTGAAAGTCATGATGATTCAGAAATTAAATTATTTTTTGTAGATAGATATCTTCGATTTTTAAAAACAAAATGACTGATAAATTTGAAAACAGTATTTCCGCATTTAATTGGCAAATATATTATTTTGGCCCGCCGCTCGATGGAGAATTAAATTTTAACGAAATTTGTTGTTTGATAGTGAACGAATTTACACGAGCAAATGTTGTTAAAATTGAAAGGAATAAGCAGATTATTAAAATCAGTTTACCGATTACTTATACGTACGGTGCTGTATTGAAAAAATTAAAAAACTGTAGTCGTCAAACACTACTGAGTATCGATCATGAAGAAGAAGAAAAATTGTATAAAGTAAAATCAGTTCGTGCGTCACCAGTCGCTGTGAAGACGTCGGTTAAAAAACAATGTCAAAACAAGCGCTGCTGTGTGAAAGATTAATCAATCATTCGATAAACGAATTGTTAGAATCCGGTTTTGTTTTTAAACGATATTTAGATAGTGTTCAGTGTTCTTTGTGCGGGTTTCAGACAAGAGGAACTTTACCTATCGAACATATTCAGTTTATGCATAAATTATCGAATTCGAATTGCGAGATGGAGCAATGCATAATGTATAATTTCAATAATTATAGGAATGCGAAAAGATGTATTGCAGAGACTAAAAAAGTGATGTTATTATCATTTAAAAGTTGGCCTACACTCGAGCCCAATTTTAAAAAACTGGTTAACGCCGGATTTTATTATACCGGCGTTGGTAGTAAATTATCATGTATAGAGTGTAGAGTCATTTTAAACGGTTGGAAATGTTCTGACGATCCTTGGACTGTTCATGAAAAAGTATCACCACACTGTTTTTTGGTGAAAATTCACAAAGGTGAAGATTGTATGTAATTAATTATTATTATTATTATTATTATTATTAAAAAATAGTATTGATGTATTTGTGTTTGTTGTTTTTTATTCATTTTCTTATCGTAGTTAGAACCATCAACATATATATAATGAGTGTAAGAGAGAATCCATCAACATATATATAATGAGTGTAAGAGAGAATATCAGTAACGAATTACATAAACAAGTTAGAAAAAATTTTTTAACTCGTAGTGTTGAGCTCAAAGGTCTTGATGATTTATATCAAGCCGATCTTGTAGAAATGATTCCATATGCAAAGTTGAATAGAGGTTATAAGTATATATTAACGATGATAAATTGCTTCAGTAAATACGCATTCGCTGTTCCAATAAAAACAAAATCGTCTGAAAATGTTGCGCGAGTACTTAAAATTTTATTACAAAATAATAAAATGAATCATTTACAAACAGATAAAGGTAAAGAATGGTACAACGAACGTGTGCGTAATTTGTTGAAGCAATACAATATAAATCATTATTCTACACATTCAGATAAAAAAGCTTCTATTATCGAACGGTTTAACCGTACTTTGAAAAATAAAATGTGGAAATGGTTTACAACTAACGGTAAGTATACGTGGTTGAATGTCCTTCCTGATTTATTGAGAGACTACAATAATACTGTGCACAGAACGATTAAAATGAAACCTGTAGATGTAAACAAGAATAACGAAAAAGAAGTATTGTTACGAATAAATAAAATAAAACAATTAACGTTCAATAAGAAACCTCCAAAATTTAAAATCGGCGATAGAGTAAGAATTAGCAAATATAAAAAGGTGTTTGCTAAAGGTTACCTTCCCAACTGGACAAACGAGTTATTTACTATTTATAACGTTAAATCTACAGCGCCGAGAACGTATATTCTGAAGGATGATAAAGGTAATATATTAGAAGGTGGTTTTTATGAACAAGAAATAAGTAAAACAAAATTTGGTGACGTATATTTAATTGAAAAAATTTTAAAACGTAAAGGCGAGAAAGTACTTGTACGTTGGTTGGGTTATGATAAATCACACGACAGTTGGATTAATAGAAATAATATTATATAATAACGTGTGTAAAAAAATAGACGTCAGTGATGAAGCTTAAACGGCAGAAACATAAAATAAATATTCGCGATATTGATACGATTGTTTATAATTGTAGGGATCTGAAGGAAAAGAGAAAAAAACATAGTAAATTATTACCAGATAATATTAGATGTTTAATTACAGGCTCATCAGACATGGGGAAGACTAATTTAATGCTTAATTTGTTATTCGATCCGAACGGATTATGCTTTGAAAATATATACGTGTTTTCAAAATCGTTGTATCAGCCTAAATACAAGTTTTTAAATAAAGTGTTTTCAAAAATACCGTTTATAGGTTATCATACGTTTACAGATAATGACGAGGTTATACATCCGAATGAAGCTAAACCTAATTCTGTAATAATTTTCGACGATATAGCTTGTGAACGGCAGTATAATATACGAAATTATTTTACAATGGGGAGACATAATAATATTGATGTTTTTTATTTGTGCCAGTCGTATAGTAAAATTCCAAAACAACTGATACGAGATAACGCAAATTTAATAGTTTTATTTCGGCAAGATGAACTAAATTTAAAACATGTTTTTGCCGATCATGTTAACACGGATATGAGTTTTGATTGTTTTAAAGAAATTTGTAATAAAGCATGGATACGTGGTAAACATCATTTTTTAGTAATAGACAAAGAGAGTGATATGCGTTGCGGTCGTTATCGTATTGGATTCGATATTTATATAGATACATAAGGATTGATAAATTATTGTACAAGATGACGTCGCGAGCGAAACGTGAACAACTTGCGAAAGAGATCAAACAAATTAGGAAAGATATTAGACGGAAACACGCTAATTTGACTCAAAGCGCTATCAGCGAACAACAGGAATTAGAGAAACAATTAGAACCGATAGTTCAACCTTTAAAAAAATTAATAAATTTACGTAATGTGCTTTATGATACGGATGAAAAAATGGATGATGTAGAAACGCGTTTAAAAAAACATAAACGTCGTGGAAATAAAATAGAAGAACAAAAAGAAGTAGGAATTACGCCGATTAAAATGAGAAAAATTGGATCGATAACTAGTACACCTGAAATGGATGTTAACGAAGGTGCTACGGAAATATATGAAACACCGCCGACATTACAAGAAGTACTATCAACATCTACTGGTCTTAGTAGAGCAAATTATTGGATTGATAACGCTGTCACAGGAAAATTGCCTAGACTATATTTACGTAAATTGTTTAATGATAAAAATAAGGAAATCGATCATACTTACGGTGTTTATTTTGGAGACGATGATTCGATAAAGATAGGCAATTCAACTATTAATTTCGAGGGCGATAATATTATTATCGATAATGTAACGTATGAAGGTACGCCTGGACTTTATGAACTTCTTTTTATGAAAATACCTGACGATTATATATATTCAGAAGAGGATCTGCATACGTACGGTTTGATACTAAAAGCGACAAATGCTCATAAACAGAGTCACTCTGATCGAGTTAAGAGTAACAAAGGACATAAATATAATAATATAATTAAAAATCTGGTATCAGAGTCAACGTCTACTAAATCGAAACTGAAACGTATTGAAGGACGCGGTGTTTTATCGTTAACTAACGACGATAAACCGAATTATGTATATTGGGATGATCCGAACGAGTTATGCGACAGATTACGTTTATTAATAGCATCTAAGAATACCGGTCATTCCGGTCATGAAAATGAAATCATATCAATTATCGAAGAATTGCGAGAAGCGAATATAATAAAATAACGTGTAGTAATGTTAATTTTGTCATTTACAAAATGAGTATCGATAAATTCGGACGTTACAATAGACATATGCGGATAAACGTTGTTCGCGGTCCTACCGGTGAAGGTTTTCGTTTAACAGATGAGGGTGATTATGATATAGATAATAAGAGACTCTGTAATGTCGGTAACGCTGTTTCGGAAGAAGATGCTGTTAGTTTTAAAATTTTAAAAGAAAATTGTTTATATCAAATTGATAACCAGTACGACGTTGCTTTGAAAAATATAATTAATTTAGCCGATCCGAAATTACTTACTGACGCAGCGACTAAATCGTATGTAGATACAAAAATTCCGACCGTATCAAATGGAATTTGTAACTTCGAAGGTTATAGGTTAAATAATATAGGTTATCCATCGGTTCCGACAGATGCTGTAAGCAAACAGTTTATACTCGATACAGTTAATATAGTTCAACAGAGAGTTGAAGACAGATTAGACAATTTTGTTAATATATTAAACAATCACGTGTATAGTATATTATATAATGTTTATGTAAAAACAACGGAAGATAATCCTGTCAGAGATATAGAAGATTGGAAAAAAAATATATATTTGTAAATTATTATTTATCGCCGTCACAAATGCGTGTATATCAGAAGAGTGCAGAAGATGTCCGTCGCGGTCGAGGATTAATCGGAAATTTACTGAATAAAGCGGTCGATATTTTACCTATCGAACTACATGTTCCTGGTTATCAATACTGCGGACCGGGTACGAAATTAAGTAAACGATTACAGCGCGGAGATTCGGGTATTAATAAATTAGACGCGGCTTGTAAGGAACACGATATAATATACTCGAAATATCGAGATACTGAAAATCGTTCTAAAGCCGATCGTGAATTAGCGGAAAAAGCTTGGCAACGTGTAAAAGCACGAGACTCGTCTATCGGTGAAAAAGCTGCTGCTTGGGCGTTAACTAATATTATGAAAGCGAAAAGTAAATTCGGCGGCGGTATTAAAAATAAAAAAAATAAGCGAATTTCTAAATCAAAAAAAAGAAAAAGGAGGGGAAGGGGATTATACTTACGACCGTATAAAAAATCTGGTGGTGGTGGGAATAAAAAAAAAAACATCGAAAGAAATAAAGATTCCCTCACACGCTTTCACCAATAATGAATTGTTTTCCTACGCTAAACTCTTGAATGTATCTAATTTTAGAGGTGTTTTTATGAAAGATACTTTACCGTTAAAAATTTAGAAAAATGAAACCGGTATTGTTAATTTAGATAGTATACGCGGGTCAGGTACGCATTGGGTATGTTACCGTAAACAAAATAAGACAATAAACTATTTTGATAGTTTTGGTAATTTAAGACCGCCAATTGAATTAGTTCGTTACTTTCAAACATCGGAGCAACAACCCGTCAATATAAACTATAATTATAAACGTTATCAACGATCAAATACAGTTAATTGTGGACGTTTGTGTTTGCAGTTTCTTAGTAATAATGTTTAGCTTAAACGGAGTAGGATCGTCGCTTAGTTGTGATATATTTCCTCCCATCGAACTCGAAGGAAATTGGGAACTCGGGTTGATTAATTTCATGACATACAATTCCATACCGAATGTTGAAGAAAATGTAAATAATATGTTTTATTTCGGTGACGATGGAGTGATTGAATTACCTACAGGCTCTTATGAAATCGAGGATATAAACACTTATATAAATCAAAAATTACCAAAAAGTAATAAAAAGAAAATTATTAAATTATTAATACGTGCTAATAATAATACTTTGAAAAGCGAAATCTATTCGAGTGAAACGATAGATTTCACTAAACCGAATTCTTTGGCTTCTCTTCTCGGATTCGCTAATACTGCCAAACTCGAACCGCTTATATGGCATTCATCACAGTCGACAATCAACATTGTAAAGACAGATGTTGTAAGACTTGTCTGCAGTGCCGTGGTTGGATCATTGAAGAACGGTCGAGAATCTCATATATTACACGAATTTTATCCGACAGTCGGACCGGGGTATAAATTAGTAGAATCACCGACAAACGTTATCTATTTGCCAGTGAATACAAATAGATTAGATAATATCACAATACGATTAGAAGATCAAGACGGAAAGTTAATAAATTTTAGAGAAGAAACGATTTCTTTGCGATTACATATAAGAAAAAGACGAGATGAGGCTAATTTTTCCATATGGGCAAAATAAAACAATAGTTAAGCCCGTAAATAGCGCCAGTAAAATACGGGATGCTAATCAGTTAACATCTCTTAATAGAAAATTTTTAAAGTCGTTAGGGTATAAAGTACTTATTAACAATGAGTATATTGGACGTGTTAAATAGCGCTGTCTATGATGACGATAGTATCATCGGACGTGCGTATTATACACACACTCCTTACGCATCTACTACATTAAATAATAATGATGAGATACGTATTCCTGTTCATCAACAAGATCATTATACACTTCCTTGTGAGAGTTATCTACATATCGAAGGTAAATTAATGGGTGAAAACAATCAGAAAAACGAAAATATTCGATTAATTAGTAACGGATTAGCGTTTTTATTCGATGAAATACGGTACGAAATATGTGCTACGGAAGTAGATCGTGTTAAAAATGTTGGCATCACATCAGTAATGAAGAATATTTTAACATTCAAACCCGGTGATATGAAGAAAATAACTAATGCAGGATGGACGGGAGATGTAAAAAGTTGCTTCACAACAGATTCAACGAATTTCGTGTTTTGTATTCCTTTAAAATTATTACTCGGTTTTGCTGAACAATACAAACGCATAATTTTAAATGTGAAACAAGAACTGATTTTAATACGATCATCGTCTGATAATAACGCTGTAGTTTTAAACGCTATCGATAAATATAAATTACAATTAACAAAAATCAATTGGCGAATTCCTTATATTTATGTTAGCGATGAGTATAGACACAGATTATTGAGTATTGTTGATAGAGATACACCAATAAAATTAGCGTTTCGTAGATGGGAGTTGCAAGAATACCCGACTTTACCAGAAACTAAACAGTTGACATGGACGATAAAAACTGTAGCACAGACTGATAAACCGCGTTATATAATTGTAGGTTTTCAAACAGATAGAAAAAATAACATAACAAAAAATGCCTCTCATTTTGATTTATGCAACTTGCATAATATTAAATTATATTTGAATTCGCAATACTATCCGTATGATAATTTAAACGGAAGTAAAGAGACGTTATACGAGATGTATAAAGGGTTTCAATCATCGCATTATGATGGTAGCGAGAACGAACCTGTTCTGGACAGGTCCGATTATTTATTATACGCGCCGATAATTGTTATTGACTGCTCTCATCAGAGCGACCTTTTAAAAACCGGTTCTGTCGATGTTCGTTTAGAAATAGAAGCAGCGCAGAATTTTCCGTCGAAAACGACCGCATACTGCTTACTAATATCTGATAATTTGCTTGTATATTTACCTTTATCTGGTGTTATAAGAAAATCGATAGAATGAATCGATTGTTAACATTATATTTATTCGCTTGTCATACACATTTTATAATCACTTGTAGTGTTAGCGCTTTATAATAATGATCGGTTTTATTGTTGATGTTCAATGTTTTTTCGACGACGCTAAAAATTATATTGTTAAAGAATTGTGTGTACAAAGAATAGAAAATCATAACTGTACCGGTGTGAGAGAACATTTTTTGTTTTTACCACCATTCGATTATCGTTATTTATCAAAAAATAGAAAAAAATAAGTAGAGTGGTTGAAAAGATTTTTTCATGGTTTCAGCTGGAATTGTGGAATTCACAGCTATGACGAACTTCACAATATTTTAAACAGCATCGTTACTGAAGGTGAATATGTGTACACTAAAGGAGCGGAAAAACAGAGGCTCATCGAGGACATGATCGACTACAAGTCGGTTGAAGTAATAGATCTCGAAACGCTTAAGTGTCCATCATTAAGTGTCTTACAACAGCAGACTGTGGCACGTGTCGATTGTCCATATAAACATAATCTTGATCATTGTGCGCTAAATAATGTATTTCATATAGCAAATTGGATATTGAATAATAAAATTTAAAATGTATTTTTTTAATGTATTTATTTCACATCTTTTTCCTTCACTATTATTAATCTATGATCGACTACAAGTCGGTTGAAGTGTCCCTCATTAAGTGTCTTAAAACAGTCTGTATAAACATATTTTTTTTCTTCACTATTACTATGCTAGAACATCACATTATTATTAATCCGGGAATCCATGATAAATACCAAACAAAGGAAAGGATTTTGTGAAAGTATTAAACACCAACACTAAATTTTTTTTTATATGCTATTTATTTATACATATATATATATAAAATTACAAAAATTCTATAATTTTTTTATTAATTCTTTTATAAACGGTTGTATAGTCGAGCCTGGTCTGTCGACTATCGCTTTCAATTTCACAATTTCTCCAGGTGTTAATCTTTTTGGCGAAAAAAACCATTTATGGAGAAGACGACTCTCCTCCTCCTGTTTTGATGACGTGTTCATTTCCATCAAAGACGCAAATAGAAGTAGGTCAAAAACAGCTGTAAATGTGTTCTATGTAAAATTAAATACGGTTTAAAAATAACATAGGAAAGTCTTATAACAAAAACAAATTAATTTTTTGAATAGAGAAATGTAAAACACGTTATACCTTGTAATAATACATATATTAAAAATGATATAAAAAGAACACACTTATTTTACAGGTGACCAAAAAAAAAAACAAGAATTATTATACACGTTCTTGTGTAAAACATATTATTTTTATTATATATTAAAATTAAATTATTTATATATATATACATACAATTAAAATTAAATACTTATTTATAATATATACATATTTACATACATCAATCAATCAACTAACAGACCAACCTTAAATTATTTTAATACGGCTTATACCGCGTCTTGTACGAGCCGTGTGCTACATCTTTAACATTTTTAATTTTGTTTAAAGCCGATTTAAATAAATCGGCTGTTGCCACGAACAGCGGGTCTTGTTGTGACGATGCTAAAACAGTCACTTTACGGGATACTTTTTGCCACCAGTTGTCGGAATGTATACGTTTGATGTCAGCCGTCTGCGTTAATTTTACCTCGATCAAATATGGACCTTCCTCACCTGGTGTTTTAACCCATTTCTTCATACCGTCTTTTAATATCTCAAACTTTTGTTCAAATTTAGTGTTTTTTATTTTTTTTTATTTTTCAGATTTTTTAGATTTTTTAGATTTGGAAAAAGATTTAAAAATTTTATCAAAATCGTCTTCGCTATCTGATTGAGTATCGGTACTACTATCGCTGTTTTTATTGAGTTCAATCGTCTCGGCCGATTTCTTTATACTAATTAATTCACGAAACAATTTAATACTATCATGATCTAAATTTTTGCTATTGTAAAGTTCGTCATCAATCTGAGAATTAAAATAATCGATAATTTCCGCTAAGGTCATTTCTTTTTGTTTCCTACGGAAAATATCGATTTCTGACGGTTCATCATCAAATATATGCATGACCGCATTCTGAATAATTAAATATAAATTAATAATAATTGAAGGTTGGTCCAGTACAATCGCTTTCAAATTTTCTAATGCCTCCTCCCACAGCACTATTTTTACCAGCCCCGTTATGTAAAGACATTGAATCAGGTCTTTAATTGAAAAATACGTCGATGGGCCGGCGGATGCTGAAGGAGAAGTATTGGATGCTTCGCGTTCCATTACTAGAAACAGAAAAAAAATAACATAATTAATTTCTAACAACATTTTTAAAAAAATAAATAATATTGTTAGAAAAAAAGAAAATTTAGAAATCTGTTAAAAATTTTTCTATTTCTAGCAATAATTTTTCATCATCATCATAGTTATCTGCAACGCTTGTTCCTCCTGTCGAACCAAAACCACAAGAGCCGCGAGCTGTTGAATCTAAACTCGCTAATTCTTGTAATTTTGGCTCAGCTATTTGTTCGCATATTAACTGCGCTATACGATCTCCTTTTCGAATGTAAAAAATTTCAGAAGAATGGTTAAATAAAATTACACCAACATTGCCGCGATAATCTCTGTCAATAACGCCTGCACCGACGGCGATATGGTGTTTTAACGCTAACCCAGAACGTGGTGCAATTCATCCGTAACATTTCTCTGGAATTTTAACAGCCAAATCAGTTTTAACTAACGCATTGTCATGAGGAGCGATCATACAATCATACGCGCTTCTGAGATCGAAACCCGCAGCATATGCGCTCATTTTGACTGGAGGATAAGCATTATCAGATAACTTGACAAAAAACAGAGTTGGAACTGCCATTATGCCTGCAACACAAAAAACAAATTATACTGCCTTCAGCGATGATAATATCTATATACAAAAACAATTACATTATCGGATAATATTAACATATATTAAAAAACAATTTTAAACAATTACTTACTGAATTGATGTATGAAGTTGTTGTACAAAAAAGAGAAGAAGAACAAGTTGATAATATCTGTATAAAACAAAATCAAGTATTAGTTTTATAACTTAACATAATCACCAGTAGCGTTAGTATTTTTTAATAAAAATAATCATTTACCAAAAGTGACGGTAGTCAGTCGCTTGATAAAAACGTACGAAGGGAGACGAAAGCTGATATAAATACAAGCTGATAATATCTGTATAAAACAAAATAAAGTATTAGTTTTATAACTTAACATAATCACCAGTAGCGTTAGTGTTTATAATATAAATAATCATTTACCAAAAGTGACGGTAGTCGATTGATAAAAACGTACGAAGGGAGACGAAACAAGCTGATAATATCTGTATTAATTTTACAACTTAAAATCTATTACTATCAACAGCGCTAATGTTTTTATATTAAATAAAAATATCCGCTTACCAAAAATAGTAGTAGTAGTAGTAGTAGTAGTAGTAGTAGTAGTAGTAGTAGTAGTAGTAGTAAGCAGATGATATCTGTATAAAAATTAAAAAAAGTATTAATTTCACAACTTAACATTATCTATTTAAAATCTATCACCATCAACAATGTTAGTGTATACAAAAAATTGTCTCTTACCTGAGATAGCAGCAGTACAACACGTCGAGTCGAACGAAGAATTGTACATAGATCAGTAAAATTCAATTTACTTTATATACATTTTTTGAGAATACCAATTATGACCTCTGTACAGAGACTTGTTTACTGTTTTCCGTTATCAAGCCACTTCCATTTACGTAATTATACAAAAAAACTGTGATTAATAATCATGTGATATACGCGTGAAACTTGCTATTTACAGATTGTAATGTCAAAACAACAAAAAAATAATATAAAGAAATAAAAATACTGTAAAAAGAATAATAATTAGGACTTTGTATCCAGATTTTGTTTACTGTTTTCGTTATCAAGCTAATTCCATTTACGTAATTGTACAAACAACTGCAATTAATAATCATGTGGCATACACGTGAAACTTGTTATTTATAGGTTGTAATGTCAAAACAAAACAAAAATAATATGTAAGAATACAGTAGAGAGAATAATAATTAAAACTCTGGACCCGGATTTCGTTATCGAACCAATTATTTTAATAACTGTAATTAATAATCGTGTGATATACACGTGAAACTTGTTATTTACAGATTGTAA
This sequence comes from Magicicada septendecula, assembly GCA_034769895.1. Taxonomy (NCBI): domain Eukaryota; kingdom Metazoa; phylum Arthropoda; class Insecta; order Hemiptera; family Cicadidae; genus Magicicada; species Magicicada septendecula. Next base: position 483,676,338 of record CM068371.1, on the reverse strand, counting down.
TATAAAAAACAAAACAAAAAATAATATAATTAAGAGTACTGTCGATTAAACAACCCGGAATTATCGCAAATTGGTTTTTCCATTTATGTACAGCGCCAATTAACTGAAATGACGTAAATATTTTTTTTTCTCAATTTGTATTTTACTGTTATAGACGCAAAACGTTTAAATACTATGATTTTATTTCTCTACATCAGTATGAAGACAAATTCATCAAATTCGTTACAGGACAGATAGAGAGATACAATCGCTTCATAACAAAATCAACGAATTTTGTGTACCTTCAAAACTATTACTCAGCTTTATTGAACAACAGCAACCTATAGGTATTGGAATTATTTATTTTACTGTTAGACTAATTCAATAGTAAATATTTACTTTTTAAAAAATGAATGATTTTACTTTTTTTAGATTATAATGGACAAACAACTCCCATTCAAAAAGAGATTGTCTGTGAGAACCGATAATGACGCAAATACTCGCACACCTGAACCGGGATCTTCATCCAGACAAGATCCTCAACCTGGGCCATCTTATATACAACATCCAAGTTATTCTTCCACATCATCACCATCATCATCATCATCATCATCATCATCATCTAATAATAATAATTTACATTTAAAAAATAATAGATTAAAACATATAATTTTAGAAAATAAATTTATAGAAATAGAAAATGCGTTTAAGGGTAATTTAAGAACGTATTTTTATAAAAATAATAATAACGTAATTAAAGACATATGTCTATTATTAATTTATTTAAAATTAGAAATATTAAACATTTTAAGTAATATGATTGTAATATATAACGCTATAAAATTCAATATTTTAGTTGAATGTACATACGTTAAAAATAATATTAATGAATATCAGAACAGAACATTTAAAACCAAAAATATTATTTTACTTCATAGTTCGTCTATACCATCTGAAATAGACAGTATGATAAACAGTATTTGTAATGAAGAAGACATATATGTACAAAAAGGCTCTGGATGGTCGTTACATTCAATTGACGGGATATTAATTCGAATTAATCGTTTTAAGCCTTTAAGAGGTAGTTCGTATATTCCGCTTTCACCAAAACTGACTGCTAAAAAAAGCATAATTAATCCTAAAAATACAGATAATTATTGTTTTAAATGGGCGATTCTTTGTAAATTCGTAAACGGTTCACACCCGGAACGCATAAATTTTCGTTATAAGGATTTAGAAAATAAATTTACTTTTAATAATATCGATTTTCCTACTCCGTTAACACAAATAAAAATTTTTGAAAAAAATAATAACGTTTCGATTAACGTGTATGGTGTTGAAAACGATATCACAATTTACCCGTTAAAAGTATGTGATAATGAAAAATCAAACCATTTCGATCTTTTATTATTAAATAAAAATAATACGACCCATTATTGTTATATTAAAAATTTCACCAAATTAATTAGATCGCAAGTAACTAAAAGTTTTAATGATATAGAATTTTGTAAACGATGTCTAACCTACTTCACTGTTAAATCTAAAAAGTTAAAAATACATAAACGAAACTGTCAAAAAAATACACCTACACGAGTGATAATGCCGACTGATAATTTAAAATTTCAAAATTTCCAATACCAATATAAACTTCCAATAGTAGTTTACGCGGATTTTGAATGTATATTAAAACCGATAAGTACTTGTTACCCTGATCGGAAATATTCTTTTACAGTCGCGAATGAACTACACGAACCTATGAGTTTTTGCGTTTATTTCGTTGTAGAAAATTCAATTCCCGCTAATATTAAAAAACATTTGCCATCAGAACCGTTCTTATATAGAGGTAAAAATGCTGCGGAAAAATTCGTATCATATCTCGTTGAAAACATAAATTTATTAGGTTTGCTTCTTAATAATATTATACCGTTAAAAATGACAAAACAAGATAAAATCAAATATAAATCTACTACACATTGCGAAATGTGTAAACGCGAATTCACGTTATTTTACAGACCCGTTAGAGATCATTGTCATATTACCGGTCGTTACCGTTCCGCATTATGCAATAATTGTAATCTGAGGAGACAAAATCAAAAATTTGTTCCCGTTTTTATTCACGCTAGTTCAAATTATGATTCTCATTTTATCGTCCGCCAATTAGGGCATGATATTAGGCAAATAATTGTTATTCCAAATTCGACTGAAAAATATATATCATTTTCAAAAAAAACGTGTAACGGAATAACTATTAAATTTGTTGATACTTTTCGTTTTCTAAATAGATCCTTAGCAGAACTAAGTAATAATCTACCAAAAAATCAATTTTTTCATACTAGCAAATTTTTTTCAAATAATGATATGGATTTAGTCACTCGAAAAGGTGTATATCCTTATGAATATACCGATTCGTGGGAAAAATTGAAAGTACAAGAACTACCTCCTAAAGTCGAATTTTATAGTAAATTAAATGCGAAACATATAAGCGATGAAGATTATAATCACGCGGTTCAAGTTTGGAATCATTTTAAAATTAAATCGTTGGGCGACTACAGTGATTTATATTTGAAAATTGACGTATTGCTTTTATGCGATGTTTTTGAAAGTTTTCGTTTGCTTTGTTTATCTTCACATAATTTAGATTGCGCGCACTATTTAACCGTTCCAGGGTTTGCTTTTGATGCGATGCTATTTTGTACTGGTATTGAACTTGAGTTGCTTAACGAATACGAAATGTATATGTTTTTTGAGGCCGCTATAAAAGGAGGAATATCGCAATGTATTAAAAAACATTCAAAAGCCAATAACGAATATATAAAAGAAACATATAATCCAAATTATCCTAAAACATTTTTAGCATATTTAGACGCGAATAATCTATACGGGTGGGCGATGAGTGAATATATTCCGTATTCTAACTTTGTATGGACTGATAAAATTACTATTACAGATATATTAAATACCCCTAATAATTCTAAAACAGGGTATATATTAGAAGTCGATATAGAATACCCTGAAAGTTTACACGATAACCATATGGATCTACCATTTCTTCCAATTAATAAAAGTATAAATCACACAAAACAAACAAAATTACTAACTACATTAGAACCAAAAGAACATTATATTTGCCATTATATCAATTTAAAACAAGCTGTCAATCACGGGTTGAAAGTAACTAAAATTCACAGAACGTTAAAATTTTATCAAAAACCATGGTTAAAACCGTATATCGATTTAAATACGGAAAAACGACGAATTGCAACAAACGAGTTTGAAAAAGATTTTTTTAAATTGTTAAATAATTCTGTCTTTGGTAAGTGTATGGAAAATGTAAGAAAAAGAATGAAATTAGATCTTGTAAGTGAAAATAAAAAATTATTAAAACTTATTTCTAAGCCGACTTTCAAAGACAGAATTATATATGATAAATCACTTTGTGCTGTATTATCAAACAAAACGTCTATTTATTTTAATAAACCAATTTATGTAGGTTTCGCGGTATTAGAATTGAGCAAAACCTTAATGTATGAATTTCATTATGATATAATGAAAAAAAAATATGGAAACAAAATTTCGTTATTATTATTATATACTGATACTGACAGTTTGTTTTATGAAATATTGACAAATGATTTTTATGAAGATATGTTAGATCCAGATTTGAAAATGTTTTTTGATACTAGCGATTATCCTCCTGATCATAAATGTTATTCTACTATAAATAAAAAAGTAATTGGCAAATTTAAAGACGAATGTAACGGTATTCCGATTAAGGAATTTATTGGTTTACGATCAAAATTATATACCTATACTACGCGTGACAATAATATTCAAAAGAAAGCGAAAGGAATTAAAAAATGTGTAATTAATAACGAGATCGCGTTTAACGATTTCAAAAATTGTCTTCATAATACTCTTTCGGAAACAGAAAAACGTAGAATTATGAAATTAATAAGATCGAAAAAACATATAGTAGAATCGGTATCAATTAATAAATTAGCGTTAAGCAATAATGATGATAAGAGAGTATTATGTGATAACGGGATAAATACAATCCCGTACGGTCATTATTCATTAAGCCATTCAAGTTGATACTTTATAGTCGAACTATGAATCGTCTTTTTATGTTGCAAAATAAACACAATCAACGTAAAAACATCGTTTTTAATATTTACGATACTCAGACTATGGGACTTAAAAATTTTAATATCTGTTATTCTAAAATATTTAAATTTCTTCGTGAAAAAGTAGAAGAATATGATAATAATGTGGAGTGTGTTAAAAATTGTACAAAGTTTGATGTGTATCAAAATACTTGTTGTAATAATCATTTAAAATGCGATCAACGCGTTACTCAACTTTGGAATACTATATCTCAATTATTTTAACATATTTTAATTTACCATGACATTTTATGTATATATTTTTAATACCTGAACAAAAAAAACGATATCGACAATATTCAAATAATTTCCTACACAAAAAAATGTTCATTGAAACGCATACTGGAAACGTGATTGTGTTAATTGCAATGAAACCAATAATAAATTAATCTTTTGACCTTCTACTTATAACACGTACTGACGATAATGCGTTTTCTGTCTATATAAACCGATTAAAAATTGTGGCTCAGCATCCAGAAGCATACCAACTGTTGTAATGTATAATCACACAGAATTTTTGAAACGCTTAAAGACGTTTTATAAAATTGAAAAAGCTGGACGAAAAAAACATTATCATAGATTTTATCCTAATAGGAATCAAAATCCTCACAATCTGGCAGCCGCTGGATTTGTTTATGAAGGCGATGGCGACACCGTTCGATGTCTGACATGTAGAGTCAGATTTATGGAATGGACGGCGGAGGATTGCCCTATAGCATTACATAAGAAAATAATGCCGCAGTGCCAGTTTGTGATAACACAACTTGGATGTGATCATTATCATCTTTAAGGTATTTTTTTTAAAATAATTTTTACTATTTTAAAAAAATAGGTGATTATATTAGTTTCACAATATAATTTAATTCGTTACCTGTAAAATAAGTAGGTTCTTCATATGTCGTTTTTACATTTCTCTATTCCAAAAATTTTGTCTTATAAGTCTTTCCTATATCATTTTTTTTTAAATATGTAATTATTAAAATATATAATGTATTCTGTACGTTTCTCTATTACTTTTTTTATCTTTAGTTAATAGGATTCAATTTTTAGTTCTTAAAAGTTTAGTTTATCTTTTGTTTAATTTTTAAAAAAATATGACTTTTTTTCAAAGGATTCTTGGTGCGTTTAATTAACAAATTATTATTTTTGTTTGTTATAGGTTGAGGAGGACTGACTTCCAACTGCTGACAAAAAAAAAATAAAATAAAAAAAAAATAAAAAATAATATGTTAATATAATCTTAATTATTTTGTTATCATAGTTTAAATAGTTATTTTGTATGTACTTATTAATATAGTTAATGTAATCTCAATTATTTTGTTATCACAAAATTTGTTAGTCATTTTATATGTACATAGTTATTTTGTATGTACTTGTTAGTATAATCTCAATTATTTTGTCGTCATAAAATTTGTAACTGTTCAAATAGTTAGTTTGTATGTACTTGTTAATATAATCTCAATTATTTTGTTATCACAAAATTTATAACTATTCAAATAATCATTTTGTATGTACTTATTAATATAATCTCAATTATTTTGTTATCACAAAATTTGTAACTATTCAAATAATCATTTTGTATGTATTTGTTGATATAATCCGATCATTATATATGTATTTAATGGTATGATAATAAATATTGTGATCTGCTTTGATTTGTTATTATTATTTCGTAGGAATAATTAAAATAAAACCAGTGTTTTGTTAACAATACAATTTATTACACTCTTTACAACAATGAAATATTTCTCAATACAAAAATTCGAGTTATATCAATTTGAAGGTTATAGGTTATCCATCGACTGTAACGTAAACAAGCGTCGACAATAATACATATCAACTCTATTTTTATAAATTTTATTTACAAACTGAACTTTTATTCTTCTTCATCGATATTACTATCAATTATTGTGTGAAATCGATTGGTCTTTCTTTTGAATTATCAATTGTAATATTAATTCTTTCAATTTGTATAGTACATCATCATTTGCACATTTCAATCCGAATATCGATAGATTATTTTGTTCTGTTCTAACTAATCCGCCCGTAAATTCATTAAAGACATACACAGTGTTATTCTTAAAAAAGTATAAATTGCCATCAGAAAATCTAAATGATGAATCGATTTTAGGCGGTATTCCAGGAAATGTATCGGATATATAACCCCATGATTTAGTAGTGAACATACACTCATTGACTTCTCTATAATAATTATCATCATGAAATATATAAGTTTTACCTGTATAACTGTTAAATACCGCATGCAAATTATTCGGTTGTATGTTAAATAAAGACTGGATATGCTTCGGATAACCATGACTTAATTTAAGACTCATTAAATCAAACATGAATACCAAAGAATCTATAAACATAACTATCTCGCCAGATGGCCGTTGATATACAGCTAAAATTTTTGTGAAATTTCTTGGAAGAAACGTTAACCAATGCTTTATTATAAGCGGTTTGGTGTACATCATCTCTGTCGGATTTAATATCCACAGCCATTTTTCATGTAATATATATAATCGTTTATCGGCAATTAAAAATAAATTAATATTTTTAAAATTACAAAGATCAATTTTATTTGTATCTATAGGACGCTCGTCTTCCGTCTCTGGTATTGAAGAAGATGGTGACATCGGTATGAAAGACGTCATAAAAGTGTTTTGTGTCTTACCATACAAATTTTGAATAGCTAAAACATCATCATCACCTAACTCGATTTTACCGTTGTAATAAGCATACATTACAGAATCTGATACATCTGAATGTGATAAACCTATAGCATGACCGATTTCGTGTATTAAAGTTGCATACAAACTTGATTGACCAAGAGGAACGACTTTGCCAGTCGAATATGACCAATTTTCATCTTCATCAATATGAATTTCTCGTCTTGAATTATTATAATCAGGAAAATATGCGTGCGCTAATGTTCCGCCTTTGCCGTCAAACATTCTCGTACATTGCCATGATTCTTTTTGCATCATATGTTTCAATCGTTTATTAGAAATTAAAATATCTGTATTCACTCTATCATGTTTGAAACGTATACCAGACTTTTCCTCCCATACTGCGAAAGCTTGTTTAGTCAATTCTAACACCTCTTGATTCGCTAAATAATAATGCCATGTTACTTCGGGCTTGTTCCATTTGAAACTAGATACTCGATAATCGATAATATCACTGTTACCGCACCTAGTTTTCGACATTAAGTTTATAGTTTCATTATTTAATTCGCCATCAGTAGGCAATTTATAGTATTCTTGAAATATAAGTAACGCGTTAGCAATATCTGATTCATTTACCGCTTGCAACGAAAATTCATCATCTGTTTTAAGATAACCATAGTCATATAAATATCGCTTAACTTTATCCATTTCAATCTGTGTTGTATTATCGGTCGAAGAATTTGCTAGTAATATTTGATCGCATTTTGCCCATAATGTTAAAAAAAATATTACAGATTTAAGCGGTGTCATAGTTTCCGATTGTACTGTACAATGACAAATACCAAACAACATCATTAATAAAAAAATATATCACGCCATTATCCCTTCTCCTAAACATTTGTTTACAAACAGACGCGCTCCGGCGGCGGTCGCCGAACTCTGAATGTTTACGTTTACGTTTTTCGTGTCCCAGCTTTACTTTGTTTACGTTTGTCGGAATGTTTATGTTTACGTTTGTTACTGGGTCAGCGTGTCGTCGATCGGCGGCCAAAGAAAACAACGAGCACGTGGTGATAGCCGCGTCGGCGAGAGAGAAAAAACGTAAACATAAACATTCTCTCTCGGCACAAACGTAAACAACGCAAAGCTGGGACACGAAAAACGTAAACATAAACACGAAGAGGTCGATGACCGCGGCGGGTGCGGGGTAGGGCGGGGGTGGGGAGGAAGGAAAAAAATGTAAACATAAACAGAGGAGAGAACGTAAACAACGCAAAGCTGGGACACGAAAAACGTAAACATAAACACGAGGAGGTCGATGACCGCGGCGGGTGCGGGGTAGGGCGGGGGTGGGGAGGAAGGAAAAAAATGTAAACATAAACAGAGGAGAGAACGTAAACAACGCAAAGCTGGGACACGAAAAACGTAAACATAAACACGAGGAGGTCGATGACCGCGGCGGTGGGTGCGGGGCGAGGCGGGGGTGGGGAGGAAGGAAAAAAATGTAAACATAAACAGAGGAGAGAACGTAAACAACGCAAAGCTGGGACACGCGGTGAGAAAAAAACGTAAACATAAACACGAGGAGGTCGATGACCGCGGCGGGTGCGGGGTAGGGCGGGGGTGGGGAGGAAGGAAAAGTGTAAACATAAACAGAGGAGTGGGGGGCGTGGCGAGAGAGAAAAAATGTAAACAAACCGGAAAAAATGTAAACAAACGAGCGGAGTTGGGTGACCGCGCGGCGGTTATGTAGGTGAAAACGGGGGTGGAGGGAGTGAAAAAAATGTAAACATAAACAAACGAGGGGGGCGTGGCTGTCCCAGAACCAACCTTTTATTACTACTAATTTTATTATGACGAACGATAACTGCCGAAAATTCAATGAGAATCAAATAATTTTTTGCACCCTTTCCTGAGTTGCAGAGAGCTCAAGGTCTATTGATTTTGGTGAAGATCGGTTAAGGGAAAGGGGTAGTTTACCTGCAACATTTTATGTTGTAAGAAGAGAAATGTTTCCATGACGAACGATAACTGCCGCACATTCAAACAGAATCAAATATTTTTTTGCATGCTTCCCTGAATTGTAGAGGACGGAAGGTCTGTTGATTTTGGAGAAGATCGGTTAAGAGAAAGGGGTAGTTTACCTGAAACATTTTATGATTTAACAAGAGTAAAGTACTTAATTTTTATAAATAAAGTATCCTGATAAGAAGCTCATAGTAATCCACTGTAGATACGTAGATGAAATATCTATAAATGAAGAAGTTAGGTGAACGGGGTGGGGGTAATTTTCTATTATTAAAAATTATAGTTGATGGTGGAGGGGAGAATTTTTTATATGTGTACTACGTTATCGGCAACAAAGAAGTAGTTTTTTGTTAAAATTGCTTCCCGGGCTCTTTAGCCGTAGTCCAATGTTTTCTGCAAAACCAGACTTTTCGGCAGTGCCATCGACTGCCATCATCGGTGAAAATCGAGTGCGAAAACGTGAGGTGGTATACGTTAGTGACCACAGTACTGTGATTAATGCTGAAGCAGTAAGTAGAAAGACGTAGTTTCTATGGAAATATTTCATTTCGAATATGATTTTAAATATAAATCTTAGAACATGGAAGTCATGTATGGTTCTCCATACCGATATTTTCTATATTAGCGCATTTGATGAATGTGCATTATATTAATGTTTTGTTAAATTATGCATTTTTCATCCCAGACCAAAATTTCCCTAGGACTGCCCTGATTCCCCCCTTCCACCCAGAACCTCGTTCCCGCGTTTGGATAATATTGTCACGCCACGGATCATTCTCGATCAATAGAGTGTGTCGTTCTACGCGTTTCTTGGCTATCACACTAGCAGAGCCCAACTGTAACGTTTGTGTGCGTACACGTTGCTAATTTGAGAAGAAAGACAGTTACGTGATACTTATCACGCGTCAACAATCGAGGCTGTTCCAGACTGCAACAGTCCGCGCACTATGTTCAAGCTCAGACACGACACTGTTTTTATGGATTCTAGAGCGCCTGAAATACGCAGTTTGCTCAACACGTGATTCAGAAAGTGACCGATTATTCTGGCATCTCAGCGGGGGTATGAATATAAGCATCCAGCGACGGTCAGTTCAGTTCAGTTGACGTCGGCGATTACTCAGTGCCTTTAGGTGGCGATTTATTCAAGTGAGTTTCGAAGTATTGTGACGAAGTGTTATTGTGTTATGATTGTGCGGGACTCTATTAGTTGACATTATTATTGAGTGTGGACAAATTTTGATCGGATTATTGTGCAAGTTGAGTATAAACTGTATTTGTGATTAATTAAAGCTGGTGATTAGTAACTTGGCTGGTGTCTGCAATTTTGTTTCCACTGTACCATACGACGATCAGTGAGACCGTCGTAACGATATATTCTCTGCGGCCTTGGCGAAGCGTGGACACTTTGGAAGAGATAAACTCTCCATTAGAAAGTACCGAAAAATATTTGGGCGGTCCAGTAAAAGAAGGTTTTTGGCGATTATGATCGACTGCGAATTAATCACTTTAACAAGTAATGAAAATGTAGTTAGACTCATAAACCCAAAAGAGTAACATGCCTAGATAGGGCATCTCTGAAAATGATATTGAAAAGAAGAAACGGTGTGAGGTAGTTCATACAATTCGCAAGTTACAAGTAAAATTTCTTCTGTTTGCTAAAATTATGACTTCAATTCACTAGGTGTTTTTTGTTTCATAATTTTTCAACCGTTTATCAATTGCCGAGGTTGAACTGCCTGTCGAAGCAGTTTCGGCCGAAGCCGGTACATATGACATATTTACTTGTGCCTGACCTTTGTTACTCGCATTCTATGCCCTTTCGATCTTTCTGTCCAGGTTTTCATGTTTTTTCACGTATCTTTCGCGCACGATATTCGCGGGTTCGTTCCACAGGAGTCACATGATGGAATTATTTTAGCAACCGAATGTACACTTTCGTTCGAATTTCTATATCGTACTTGACCACATTTCGACGTAATTTGTCACATCGTTTCTCAACGAAGGTCCGGGTTCGTGTCTACATACTCGTGTCTGCCTATTCTCATCAGTCACCATCGGACGACTGCAGTGTTTATATATTTATTTATTTTCGTTTTATTTTGTTATATTATTACTACGGTTCTATTAATATTTTTATTTCCTACAATAAAATAGTGCACGACATTGTACTGTGGTGGGTGATGAAAAGTTTGGTTTGCTGATGCAGGATTGGGAAATACTATACAATCCGAAATTGAAGGAGCAACGTAACCAAAATATGATTGAAAACTTATGGAAGGAACCCAATATCTCCTATTTCCTATTTCTTGGTTACATATCCACTCACAAATCATAAGTGTACCCATAACAACTTTACTGTCTGACATCTTGTTCATGACTAACTGTGTGAGTTACTATCATATGACTAAAGGTGTTTTGTCTAATTTCGTCTGAAGTTGCTTCGTCTAAACCTGTCTTGTCTTGTCTCGACTAACGGTGTGCGTTTATCCTTTGATTACAGATCGATTTCATTTCTTGATTTTATTGTTTTATTCTTCTTAAAGTCTTTTTATTTATTTTTTGTTTTTAATTAATAATCTAAAAGTATTTCTTCGTTTTCCAAATCTTATTTTCATATTCATTAATCTGTTGTCATTTTTTTTTTCAATATGTCTACTTATTGATGAAATAGGAAATTATAATTTTGTGCCTGTTTTTGTTCCAACGGTAGTTGGTCTATGTTGGCACGCTGAGTGATGCTGTGTATACATAGGCACAGCACACCAAAAGGTTGTCAACCCCTGGGCTACAGTGCTGCAGTATCTGAAAGTAAATTTAGTTTTAATATATAATGTTTTTATATTCATCCGGTTTTTTCCTCTGTTAAAGTATTCAAGTAAACAGAGTCCCATGTGGAACGCACGGTAGTCACGCGTGTTCCTAAAAAAGCGTTTGTAATTAGGGCAGTGGGAAGAGATCGTGGAAGACCCTGGAAAAAATGGTCAGAGACTCTGCGAAGTCGAAACGGGCTGTAGCCCAAGTCATGGGGTGAAGAAGAAGAAGAAGAAGATGTTTTTATAATATAGGATTGCCAACGTGAGAAACCATTGCAACCCAAGTAACATTTTTCAGTTGGTAAAAAAACATCGCTCACTTCCTGTAATTCAAACGATTGTTACGTTATGTTACACTGGGCCCAAACGAACGAAACACAAAATACATTTAAAATAGTCGTAATATCTAACTTAAATTGAAAGGGAGGGCGGTGCGTTAGAAAACAGTCAGTACCACTAACTAGTGAGCAGGTCAACGTGAATTTATTTATCACACAACGAAAATCAGCCTCTTACTTTCATAAATTATGAGTCAGCCAGCGGAGCAAAAATCAATTACTGGATAAATCGATTACAAAACAAAAAATATCGGTATGGAGAACCATACATGACTTCCATATTCTAAGATTTATATTTAAAATCATTTTCGAAATGAAATATTACCATAGAAACTACTTCTCTCTACTTACTGCTTCAGCCTTAACCACAGTACTGTGGTCACTAACGTATACCACCTCACGTTATCGCACTCGATTTTCACTGATGATAGAAGTCGATGGCATTGCCGAAACGTCTGGTTTTGTAGAAAACATTGGACTACGGGCAAATATCCCGGGAAGGAATTTTAACAAAAACTACTTTGTTGCCGATAACGTTGTACAGATATATATAAAAAATATGCATAAAATTAATGGCTTGTATAAGTTAATGATTGATCTCCATTAAGTAGTGCTCAAGTTTCCAAAGTTTTAAATTATGATGTCCGTAATTAAAACATCAGAGCAGGTTTAGTGTGTACGAGGGTACACCGTGGATAAAATTTTTTAACATTTCCTATTGAGCGTTGCTTAGAGTAAAGCTGCGAATCTACAGTGTATGTTTCACAGAACAAACACGCGAAAAAGAAGAAGCGCTCCGAAGTCACTCATGGACCCTCAGCATCTTGCAGAGGGTTCATTCCCTAAAGACGAAAAGTCTGTCTATGAATCGTTCCTATGTAAACACGTGCAGTCGTGCAGTTACACTGCCCAGCGATCCACAGGAAGCAAATTGATGTCCATTTTTTCGGCTTGCACGCGTTATGTTGGTGTGGGTTTCGGCACTTTCCATTTAAAAAGCGTGCAAATGTAAGAAAATAAACATGAGTGAGGCCAGAAATAACGCGAATTTTGTGTGTGTGTGTGTGTGTGTGTGTGTGTGTGTGTGTGTGTGTGTGTGTGTGTGTGTGCGTTCCCTGACTTTTTATTGCTGTAGTCATAATAATAAAGTGGAAACGTAAACATTACATAACTGAGATGTGCTTACCTGCCACGAACGATATATTATTTTATACATGTATATTAACTCATACATAATTTACATTAAAATGAAAAAATTATAATTTTATTGCCTGCCAACAAAATTATTTTATTTTTAACAATTACCATTGTTTGAAAAAGTTTAAATGAATTTTCAAGTACTTTACTGTTGTTAAAACGTAAAAGGTTGCAGGTACACTACCCCTTCCCCTTAACCGATCTTCACCAAAATCGAAAGTCCTTGCGATCTCTACAATTCAGGGACGTATGCAAAAAATTATTTGATTCTGTTTGAATTTGCGGCTGTTCTCGTTTGCCATAGCAAATACCCTTGTTAAAACATAAAATGTTGCAGGTAAACTACCCCTTTCCCTTAACCGATCTTCACCAAAATCGAAAGTCCTTGCGATCTCTACAATTCAGGGACGTATGCAAAAAATTATTTGATTCTGTTTGAATTTGCGGCTGTTCTCGTTTGCCATAGAAAATACCCTTGATAAAAAATGTTGCAGGTAAACTACCCCTTCCCTTAACCGATCTTCACCCGATCTTCACCAAAAAACAATAGGTCGTGAGTACTCTACAAATCAGGGCTGTATGTAAAAATTATTTGATTCTGTTTGAATTTGCGGCTGTTATCGTTTGCCATAGAAAAAAAATCTACAGACACAGACACTTTTCGAAAAACGACTTTTTTTCATGTTTTGAGTGTAGTACAATCAGAATCTGCAATAATCTCGAACACGATTTTTTTTGCCATCACCATACTTCCATTTCCTTAAGGAATATGGAAGTAATTAATTACTGAATAAATCAATTGGTGTGTAAAATCCATAACTACATATATCAATAACTGCATAAATCAATACTAGTTTACAATATTGTTGCGCGTAGCGCACAAGCTATAATCTGTTCATGAAATTTTAACACCTTCGTATATTACAAAGTTCTTGTAAAAGATTAAAGTTCGCGTCACACAAAGTAAGGAATTTAGTTCATTTTCTTTTCAACTAGCAGTCTGGCAGACTGGAAGCTCCTGCTGCATTAATAATGTTACTTGGAAATCGGAGATGTGTCCTGGTGTCGCCGGTCATGCCGTGCGTGGGCACGTGTTTCTCCGCTGGTCCCACGGAGTGCCGTCGTGTGTGTTCTCAAACGTAGGCCGAAGAAATACTGGAGCAAGTCAATATTCTCTGGTATACGCGGACCCGGTCGTGGAACCAATCTGTATGCTGACAGTTTCAGACTCTTTAGTACAGGCTAACAGTTACTGCACCCGCACATTCACTCTCATAATGCATGATCGCAATTTACAAGATCATAGTTACAACAATTACAAAATCACAGCTTCAGTTCTATAGTAAGTGACTGACATTAAATATTAAACATCTTTCTTTTTCTTTTTTAACTGACTGACTGAAATAACTTTGTCAAATTTTGTTGCTTCCCTGCTATATACACTTTTTCCTCGAACGAGGCCTTTCGGTTTCGCAACCATTATCAAGTTCTTCCTACATATCATTATTGATAATGATAATGGTTGCGAAACCGAAAGGCCTCGTTCGAGGAAAAAGTGTATATAGCAGGGGAGCAACAAAATTTGACAAAGTTGTTATGAAGACTGCTAACATAGAGAAAATAACTGATAATGACTGAAAATAGTTTAACTCAAGAGGCTAACTGCTACAGACAAGTTACATCATGGTTGCTTACAACGAGTTACAGTGTTTTACATAAAATACATGCTTTTGTTTTACAAGCGTTACTGACGAATATAATTCGTCACTAGCATTAATTTATGCTGGCCAAGAATTCGTAATTACCTTGGTAGATGAGGCTCCCAACCAAAGTGCCGATCGGGCGACAACGAGTGACTGCTCACGGTCCGGGTGTAGGCGGTCGATTAAACTCAGATAGCCGGCGAAACGACTTCGTTAGATAAGGTAGGGGGCGTGACGTCAAGGAAGGACTGAGTTCAGTCAATTATCTGTGGCGCCATTATTTAAACGTATTATTATTTAAGTTAGTATTAACCATTGCTGCATTCGGCAGAAATGCCGAATAACTGCAACACGATTATAAACTGTTTTCCAATACAGCATCGAGTCTGCTGTTAACGTCCCAGTAATCTATAAATTATTAACGACGTTTATGTTTTGAATCAATAAGAAGCAATTGTGAACAAAGTGAATTATTCGATTGTTTAACAGATGGTAAAAAAAATATATAAATTACAGTTTACTGTGTGCAGTTGGCCCATAAAATATTGATAATGTTTATCAAGAGTTTATCGTGACGACCTAGTATTATGACGGCATTGTGTCTTTGTTGCACGCAAGCTGTGTCTGAACATTGTTTATGTAACCAAACCGGTACACTTGTTCATAACCGACACGATATTTCGATTCATCTGTCGACGTCAGACGGACGTTGCCGTACCCGAGTCGATACGGTATTTGTTATCGATTCCATCTACAAATCAGTAAATGGATAGGATCGAGCTTCGAGTATCGATTCATCTACTCTACAGTAAATATTGATTAACTATTTACCGATTCTATCTGGGTAGCATGGTTAGTCAGGATGGAGGTGCTCGTAGGAATGTGATAAGTCATAAATAAAGCAAAATGAGCATTTGCAGTTAAGGCCCGTATGGAGATCACCGTATACCCAGGAAGACAAAACTCAAAGTATGTGACTCAAATGTCAAATCGGTGCTGCTGTATGGCTATGAGACCTGGAAAGTGACAAAGGACATTACCACAAGGTTACAGGCTTTCATAAACCGTTGCCTGAGGTACATAATGAGAATTTGGTGGCCCGAGACCATCTCGACCAGAGATATATGGGAGGCCACAAGTCAGAGTCCCATCCAACTACAGATAAAGAGAAGAAAATGGAGGTGGATCGGTCACACCCTGAGAAGACCATCACAAAATATCGCTAGACAGGCACTGAATTGGAATCCGCAAGGTAGCCGCAGACGTGGAAGACTGAGGAACACGTGGAAGAGGACTATGGAAAAAGAGCTGGCTGGTGTCAACAAGACATGGAGGGAGGTGAAGGCCCTGGCAATGGACAGAACACGCTGGAGAAACTTCGCCGAGGCCCTGTGTTCCACCTAGGAATTTAAGGACTCAAGTCAAGTAAGTCATTTACCGATTCTACCTTCAGATAAGTAGATAAATAATATGGAGCCTTCAGTATCGATAATTCTACTACGAAAACATCTGTACTACTTCTGTACTTCAACTACAGCGATTAAACCAAAAATGGTTTGTTCCGGTCCGTCCATTCGGTTAAGCTGTTCCAACCATTTTAGCCGATATTGGGCGATCCTATAGAGTATACTCATAATATTCAGTGCCTGCCGTATATTTGCATTTCTTCTGCGATCTTGAAGAGTACACCCTGCTACGTGCCTGAGACCGCTTCTTGAATACGACTGTCCTGGGAATTCGTCCAATTCTCATGCCCATAGAGAAGTGCGGGGAAGGGGCATCACCTTAAAGATCTTCAGGCGTCTTCTTTACTAGTTGATTTTAGGGTTCTGATGGTGCCGCACACGTGGTCGAACTTACGTAGCTTATTCACAGAAAATATTGATTAACTATTTATCAGTTTCACCTTCTGTAGATAATTAGAACGGAGCCCCATCGATACAGTATCGATACTTTTACTGTAGAAAGTATTTGATTAACTGTTTGTATTAAAATTTTTTAAGATGATTTCAATTGATATTTAAAATGTCAAAACTTTTATTTTCAAAAAATATGATAAAGGGTGCAACGCAAGAAACAGTGATGATTATTAAAATCTTTAATTTAGTAGTGACCGTCGATCAATAAATGTTGAACGGTGGAAGGTTTACCGAGGATCGTTCAACAAGTGTAACATAAATTTTACATTATTTGCGTCGACGTTTCGATAATAGTTACTGTCGCATCAGAAACTGTCTACAGACAAGAGAGCAAAATCGAACACAACCAAATCATTTAATTGAGTGAGCGTATTTGTTAATTACATTTCTTACAAACCGTTTTACGTAAGAAATGTAATTATTTAGCTGATGTAAAACAAAGTCTCTCATCCCCCCTCACACACACACACACACACACACACACACACACACACACACACACACACACACACACACACACACACACACACACACACACACACACACACACACACACACACACACACATTCACTCAGTTACTTGATCTGGTTACGTGTTTGATTCGTACCTATTGTCCGCACACAGGTCCTGATGATGACAATAAATACTGTCGAAACGTGGACACATTGATGGAAAATTTGTGTTATACGTCTTCACCGATCCTCCTAAACCGTCCATCGTTAATAATATTATAAAAACAAACCCTGAGGCTACAAATAAAGCGTTTTATTTGAAAATTATAGTTCTATAGGAACTAAAGTATTCGTGTAGTACCAAAAATTATTCAGTACAAAATATTAGTCTGTGAATTAGGCGTAAACAATGTAACGTTAGTTTCATTACAATTACGCAGCGGTTTCGATGCTAACTTAGGTAATTACCAACCCATCAACAATATTGGTGTTTTCGGTGGGCATTTTCATTAAATATTCATTACCATTGGTCCCTTGCGGAATCACAGTACATGCACCCACTTACATGAAATGACTGCCAAACTATTCATATTTATTTGAAAATTGAAATGGGTTATAGACAGAATTTGACAAATTAAAATTGCGTATTGAAATATTGATTTTAATATTTAAATATAAGCAAAACATTTAATTACTTTATTGTGAATAAAGTTTATTTACTTTTAATTGTAAATAAGCAACAGGAAATTATGCGACCCCTCAAAACGCTTAATATAACGTCATGATAGGTACCTTTAATGAGTTTATTAAAAAAAAACTGGTAGAAAGTGGGAATCGACGCCGCGGCGACGCAAAATTAAAACCACATTGTCGGTAGGTTGGCACCAGTGTCCGTGTACTTTACACACACATTATTTAATTAATTTAATTTATTAGATTTTTCCATAAACCTGAATGCGACGACTGGAAAGGGGGGTGCGCGTATGCGCGTGCATTATTAATTAAAACACGCGACGTTAATAAATAACGTACAGGATTTTCTAATTACGCTTCCGCGCGACTACATTAACGGATAAAAATATGTACATGGATGCAGGGCATCGCCCCGTTGTGTGTGTGTGTGTGTGTGTGTGTGTGTGTGTGTGTGTGTGTGTGTGTGTGTGTGTGTGGCGATGTATTGGTAAGTGCACTCAATGGCAGACGCATCCTGCTTCCCCGCAGCCATTATATAGCGTCGGCGATAGTTATATAAAACTAAATGGGATGGAATTATTGGACAGGTTTTTTGAGTGCTGCAAATGTATGGCTATATGTGTGCTGCTGTATGTGTGTCACTAAATGTATGCATGCGCGCGCGCGCACGCCCTTGTGTCACATTGTTGTAGAGTAATCGAAAGGCGCACTTGGTTTAACATACTATTTTACCTTTGAAATATCTTTCGTTTTTACTCTTCGTATTTTTTCCATCGAGGAAATAGTTGATGAGTTAATACGAAATCAAGGAGTAATGAGTTTTAAAGAAAAGTAGAAATTGGGAATTGACGCCGCGGCGACGCAAAATTAGAACCACATTTTCCGCATGTTGGCACCCGTGTCCAGGTTGTCTCGAAAAACAGCGAAAAATAAACGCACGTATTAAGAAGCGGGCAGTAATTAATAAGGCCTTACGTCTTGGGCCCGACTTTTTATTAGAGTTTCCTTGTTCTGGATGAGGAGTAAATGGTCCCGTCTAGGAGAGGCAGCCATGATGAAGCTGTCTGACCTCATCTATTGGATTAAAGTGAGGGCTTTATACATGGATAAAAGATATATCCGTATGAAAGAGTTGCAGAAAAACAAGAAGAACGTACACCAAGAATAACTGGAACGAAACAACCAGAATTGCTGCCAAGATATAAACGATTTTGTGGAAGAAATATTGGGCGACCTAGAAGGAGGGTGTTTTGAGCAATATATTTGAAGGCAGAACAAATTTTGATGATGATGATGATGTGTAACGGAATCGTATGTTTGCAAACAATCTCCAATCAGTATTTCTACTGATTCTAGAGAAAAATGTGTACCTGAATGGAGAAAACTACGTAAATCGAGGTAAAACGCAATTAGGTCTATTCTGTCAAGAGGGAGAGTACATATATTAACTCGAAACGTTTTGTGAAAACAGAGGTAAAGTATATGAGAGGATAGAGGATACTAGAACCGTGTTTAATATTATATGTTAAATCAATATGCATACGACGTTATACTAAAAATGGAAATGACTTACGAAGAATTGTGTATAATTTTAACAAAGCAAGTCAGAAATATAATATGAAAATAGCGGAAGAGAAAACAAAATCAGTTAAAATTTCACATGACTTATTAAGATGGGAAAGCTTGTGTTAAATGACAGAATAATAGAACAAATAATGCAGACAGAGTACTTACGAGCAAGGGTTACAAGTAACAATGGGGCAGATGAAGAAATAGAACAGCAATTGATGAAAGAAAGAAGAATTGCTGGATGCACCAATAACCTTATATGGAATAATAAATACCTCACACGAGAAACAAAAACTAGGGTCTGGAAAAGCACAATACGTCCAGAAATATCCTATGCATCAGAGATCAGCCAGATACAGCATCAACTCAAAGAAAACGACAAACTATAGAAATGACTATATTACGGAGGGTACTATGAAAGACAAGGTACGATAGGTTGCCAAACGATAGTAGGCCTATAAGAGAAACGTGTAATGTAACAAATATTAATTCTTGGATTGCGGAAAGAAGAATAGTATGGAATGAACACCATATCAAGAATGGATGACACAAGCCTAGTGAAAAGGCAAAAGATAGCCAACCGAACCCCAAGAGGAGAATTGGTAGGCCAAGGAAAAGGTGGGGTGACAGCATGTAGGACCGTTGTTATAGAACGGGACAGAGTCCTAACAAGGAAGTTAAAGAAGAAGAAGTTTTGTGAAAACCAGTTTACATTATAATCGTAGAGCACTGAAGTTATCAATATAGTCTTAAACTATTTTCAAACTATTGTTTTCTTTCTTGTAAAATATAAAAAAAAGTAAATAAATAATGGCCCCTCCTTAATCACCGAAGTGGCTTAAGAAATTGAGTAGACTGCTTAGATAAACCGTCTGGCAGCATTATTGCCTGCTGCGGCCAGCACTACGCCTAAGCTGCTCTTTGTTATGTTAATACCGCGGAGCGTTACCTCTAGGGCTGAGTCGATCTGGAGATTGAAAAACGCGTCTTGTTTCATGGTGTTGCCCGTGAATCTAATCCGAAGGTTAGTTATAAGGCTTGCTAAAAATTAATAACGTTTTGCATAATTTTTATTTGCTCAGGTTAGTTCTACTGCATTTTAGTATTAATCGTTCAAGTAAGATTGTGTAAAATTCCAATTGCTTACCCCGAATAGTTTTAATAATGCTGTGCTAACTAGGTGTACCAAAAAGCAACTGTTTCAATTGAAATTACTCGACATTCTTCCCTTTAATTTACCAGTCTACGGTTTAAGTCACGTCAAGGTTCGTTTAAATTGTTAATGGAACATAAAGACCAATTTAGATACGTGATGTGTGCTGTGTTAGCGAATGAGAAACTTTATTTATTTCAGTAGTATTGGTACTGATGTTGGTTGTGGCACATTGTAACAACGACGATGATGATAATGGCAGTGATTATCGACTCAACTAAGTGCCGGAGTTAGCTGAGCGTAAGTGGGGGCACATCTGTTACAGTCTGCGTGGCAGGCGTCAGTCCTGTGACCTTCTGCATGTGTGTACGTGCAGTCATAATAACAATAATCGATAAGTACACTCGCTGCTGGCTGGATTTGTGAGGCTGTGACTCGACTCGTGTAAATCCCCTTTGCTTGATGTAGCGGTAAATGTACTGTGATAATTTATCGATACTCGGCGAATATCGACTGAGAAATGTGGAAAGTTATTTCGCTAAGCGATTTTAAGTCGTAAAACGAATATTCCGTCGGAATAAAATTCCGTCGTCGTCCTTAGGTTGTTGAGAAGTTTCAGACAAAGTTACTTTCTTTGTAAAATTAAGCGCCAGGCTGTGCGTTTCTCGAGCCACGTAGAAACGTATTTTATTGTCTTTGAAAAATGCCGTCCTGCGTAGTTGAACACGGCAAAGAAATATTCATTGGATAACTTATAGTGAATAGGTTTTGTAGCGTAAGTGGTTTTCACCACATAATCAACTCAAAGAGATTGACATATAGTTTCACACAGTGATGTAGCGTGGGAGATTTTTTGGCGTTAGGCCCCTCCGCAGAGGGATAAATGAAAAAGGAAATGTCAGAAAAAAAAAAGTTGCCGGTAAAGATATAATCAGACAAGTCGAATTAAATAATTAGACTAATTATATATGTGATTATGAATATGTTTATTACCGTATTGCGACTAGCGGTAATCAAGAGATGGTTCAAATTTGTATCCTAGTTTTCGCGGTTATGTCCTCTTATTATTTGGTGTTCTGGCCTAAGGCAGGTCTTCAAATGGTAAAAGCTCTCCAAGCTGTCCTATCGCATACCAGTCTTTTCGTTTCTTCGTAACACCCTCTGATTTTAATGCTATCTATTAATATTATTTTGAATGTTCATCACTTTTTTCACAGCACTTGATAATTATTATTTACGGTACTTTCACTTGTGAAAAACTTACTAGCTGTTGTTTCCTAAAAACGTCGTTTCGGAGTTGTATTCTCCTTCCTCAGTGAGGTTCAAATGCGGAATGCGTCAAGTAATCGGTAATCTGTAACGGTTTTTTTAGGTGACTGGTTGTGTATGGGGGTGTGGAGATGGAAGGGGGTTGGCGCGGGATTCTGAATTGTTTGCGTTGTGTATTATTGTGTCGAATAGTGTGTTGGATTTAAATTGTAAATGTTCATTGAGTATGTTGTTTGGTTGTGTTTTGTTGTGTTTGTATATTTCGTATTGTTCTGCGGTGTTGAGTTTGCGTCTTTTGGGTAGGTAGTGTAAAATTTCAAGATTGTTTTTTATATTGGTGTAACTGTGGTTTTCTGTCTGGATGTGTGTGGCAAATGTGGATTGTTGTATTGTTCTGCGGTATTGAGTTTGCGTCTTTTGGGTAGGTAGTGCAAAATTTCAAGATTGCCACACACATCCAGACAGAAAACCACAGTTGCACCAATATAAAAAACAATCTTGAAATTTTACACTACCTAATTTGTCACACAGATCCAGACAGAAAACACAACCAAACAACATACTCAATGAACATTTACAATTTAAATCCAGCACAGTATTCGACACAATAATACACAACGCATACAATTCAGAATCCCGCGCCAACCCCCTTCCATCTCCACACCCCCACACACAACCAGTCACCTAAAAAAACCGTTACTGATTACCGACTACTTGACGCATTCCGCATTTGAACCTCACTGACTAAGGAGAATACAACTCCGAAACGACGTTTAAGGAAATAAGAACAAATAGGTTCTTCACAAGTGAAAGTACCGTAAATAATAATTACTATCTATTAACTTCATTCTTCTACGCCCTCTTCTTTTTTCTCCTTCTATGACACCCTCCATGGCTGTTGTAAGCAAGCAGTCTCTTCTTAAACAATGACTTAACCAATTCCTCTTCCTACTTTCTGTTACCTTCAGGATTCTTCTGTCTTCCCCTATTCTTCTTAAAACTTCATCATTCCCTACTTTATCAACCCACTTCACTTTTTCCATTGCTCGCCAAACCCACATCTCAAATGCTTCTAATCTTTTCTCATCCTCCTTTCTCAGTGTCCATGTCTCTGCACCATATAAAGCAACGCTCTACACGTAACACTTGACCAACCTATCTCCTCTTAGGGAGTAGGAAAGAGATGGACTGAGATTGTTTATTCACCCTGCAGTGAATCCAGCTGGTATTACTTTATTTATAATGTAGTAATTCATTCCACAGCAATGTGTTTAGCATACGCAGATGATATTGATCTAATTGCCAGGACAAAACGAGATCTCATAAGTGCCTTTACAGCATTAAAGGAAGCCTCAAATAAAATTGAACTGCAGATAAACTTGGAGAAAACAAAATACAAATAGGCCTCAGGGCCGCCGCTACCATATGCGCGGAGGAAGGTGCGCCGTACGGGCAGCCGTAGACTCCCAAATTCATCAGCAGATATTGCAAAATAATACCGACTAGGTCTAGGTATATGACATTAACGTTTATTGAGTTTTTCTTGACATTTGTTTTGTTAGCATTCACATAATCTAACAAAATGTGAGGATGATAATGAACTTAAATCGTAATGTGAAAATATTCGTCTACCATTGACCGACATCTAGCTAGTCTCGATGACAGTTACATTAACGGCAATGATTTATTTCAAGAGATAAAATCAAATCAACCCCATTTAACTTCAGAGAAGAGGGCAAGTGACATACGTGAGTATATTTTTATGGTCTAAATGCCTCCTCCTCCTCCTCCTCCTCCTCCTCCTCCTCCTCCTCCTCCTCCTCCTCCTCCTCCTCCTCCTCCTTCTTCTTCTTCTTCTTCTTCTTCTTCTTCTTCTTCTTCTTCTTCTTTTTCTTCTTCGCGTAGACTGTTTACTCTGTCTCGGCTCCAAACTGGTCGGACCATCTCTTCTTGCGTCTTCCCATCCTTCTCTTCCCTTTGCGTCTTGGGGAATCTGTCACTGCCCATTCTGCTAATGTGTTGTATCTGTTATTGTATCTCGTTATTGTATCTACACGTGTGTAGCTCATCTTGTCACCAGCTCTAAAACATCTAATTTTCTTCGTATCTGGTGTTATAGCATTTGCTGGGCTTTAGCCTACTCAACAACACTACTCCATTCTTCCCTGTTCTCCGTTCTTCCTCTCCACCCTCTAATTCTCATGCTAGCTAGATCTTCATGTTACCCCATCCAACCATCTAATCCTTGGTGTGCCTCTACGTCTAGTAGTAAGATAATCTTCCCTTCAGCATTCTTTCAGGCATTCTTTCCTCAGACATTCTTTCCACATGTCCCAGCCAACGCAACCTCTGTGATTTGATGAATTTCACGATATCTTTTACATGCATGAAAACCTGTACTTCATTGTTATTTCGTATTCTCCAACTGCCTTCTTCTTTTTACTGGGCCATACATTTTATGCTCAAATGATTTTAAAGCAGTTTCGTAATTCTCTGTCAAAGTCCACACTTCAGATCTACAATGTAACAACTGGTCGCACCAGAGAATAATCTACTTTAAGTTTTGTACCTCTTTTAACAAGATTGTTTTTAAAAAGGTTAATATTTGCAAAGTAGTCTCTATTTCGTGCTTGTATCCTTTTCTCTTGTACTCATGCTAATGTTATTATCACTTGATACCAAGGCACCTAGATAACTTACTTACTTATTTACTAGCCAACGCCCACCCTTGGCTGTTGGGCCATTAGGCGGCGCGCTGACCAGTAGAGACGTGAGAGCCTTGCCGTACCATCTTCGTCTTGGACTTGCATGTCTGAGATCAAGGCTGGACATGTAATTAGGTGATCCGCATTCATGGAAGCGTATCCACAGAGGACACATTCAGGAGACGACAACACGCCAATGCGGTGCAGGTGGGAGGCCAGATAGTCATGGCCGGTTGTAGTTCTAAAAAGAGCAACACTAGTTGCTCGGGGTAGAGTTCTGTTGATGGGGCCGTCCGTAACCAATGTTGCCCATCTTTTTCCCACACAGGCTCTTGATTGTTTTTCTTTTAGCCATAGGCTTATTGAGGAGTTTATTCTTGCTTTCGAAGATGCATATGAGCTGGGGGTCTCCGGCTGAGGTAGTGCTGCGCCCATTTTGGCGAGGATGTCGGCTTTTTCATTTCCCATGATGTTGACATGGCTGGGTACCCATTGCAGTTCAATCTGCCAGCCTAATTGTACAAGGTTCTGCAGTTCTCGCCTACACTCAATTGTCAGGGAGCAGTTTGTGTCACCATTTGAGGTCACGTTTTGAATCGCTGCAGTTGTTGAATCTATGAGGATGACCTAGCACCTAGATAACTAGATAGGACACTTCTTTGAAACACTTCGCCATGTCAACCTCGGTCGGACCCATATTTCTTTTTCCGTACTCTAATATCGTCCTCGTTATTGTATCTGAACACATGTGTAGCTCCTCTTGTAACGATGGCCTATGGTCACCAGCTCTACAATATTTAATGTAGCTCGTATACTGACATCGTTACTCACTCTATCCGGTCTTGAACACTCTTGTACCGCCCGAAGGAACAAGGCCGTTAGCCGTACGTCCGTCAGTCTGATACGCAGCATTGAGAGAGAGAGAGAGAGAGAGAGAGAGAGAGAGAGAGAGAGAGAGAGAGAGAGAGAGAGAGAGAGAGTTCCAATTGAGCGGAGAGATAAAAGAAAGAGAGGGTTTATTTAAAATTGAGCAGCGGATTCCGAGAGAGAGAGGAGGGGTTTAGCCGTAAATCAGCTCTCTCTTGGGGAGTATTGATTTGTGTAGTAGGTATATATATATATATAAGCAAGAGTTACGAACAGCGTAGCCTAGTGGTCGGGTCGCGTTGCGTAATACGGGCCATATCCGTCTCATCTTGTAGTCGCTTCATGATTGACATATTTACATAGCACACGGCCTCCCTGTACGCATCACTTCTCCTCCGTCTCCAGCGTATCAGATGTCACACACACACATACACACACACACACACACACACACACAAACACACACACACAGCACGACAAGGCTGGCTGGCGTTGTGTTTATTTAATGGCCCCGGCGTATTGATCGCCATAGGCTATATATGATACTGTGTATATATATTTTTTTTTTATCAGATCCGAGGACACAGTTTATCATAGTAGAAACACGTACCATTATTATATATTGTACATTATAATCTTGGACTTTGACTGAAGCTACAACTAAAAAATTTGAATCTTTCGAAATGTGGCTTTACCGTAGAATATTGAGCATTTCATGGACAGCAGATATGACTAATGTTGAAATTCTTAGAAAGATGAAGAAGGAAATTGACGTTATTAACACAGTGAAGATAAGAAAGCTTCAGTATCTCGGACATCTCGTGAGAAACGAAACGTAAAAAATTAATTACTGCAGTCCATACTACAGGGAAAAGTACTTGGAAAGAGAGGGGTTGGACGACCAAGAATCTCATGGCTGAGAAATTTAAGGACCTGGTTTGGCATGAATACAACTGACTTATTCCGTGCAACAGTACAGAAAGTTAAAATAGTCTGTATGTTGTCCAACATACGAAACGGATAGGAACTACCAAAAGAAGAAGACATTGTATTAAGCGTGGGCGTCACCAGTGCCCAATTATTTGGGGTGGGGGAGAACATTATGGTAACATTGAATATTTGGATATTTGGTGTATGAATAAAATTTCTGAAAAAATAGGATCATTTTTTCGATTGTTGTAAGTATAATCTGTTAATATTATTGATATAATATTGTAGACATATAATTAATTTATTTTTACAGTGTTAGGTATATTAAAGACTGTATTAAATCATTAGATGAAGGTTAGGTGTAGAAATTAAGATTACACAAATAGAGAAATCCCCAGCGTTTCTTTACAGTAACTATTAAATGCGTGAAAACTCTGCGTATTCTGTTCAGTAGAAACACGACAGTCCTTTCTTGGACGCTGAGCTGCGCAGACCCAGCGAATGAATTACCCCCACTTACAAGTATAGCTAAGTTGGCTGGAGAGAAGCGAGGGGAGACGACACACGATAACAGTTCACTGTCTCACTTTCGTATTATCTCCCTCTCTCTCACACACACATGCTTCCAGGCTTGTTGCAGCCGATGTTCACACTATGAAACACTGTACAAGACTGGTGTGTTCATGTGCGAAATAATTGAAAATTTTTGTAGCCTCTCAACGAGGTGTTTGTCCACAGCGCATCTCTGCCAGAGTTCAATTTTTATCGACAGGTTTATAAATGCTTTTAAGTTCTACAGGGAAAAGTTTGAAATCGTTGAAAACTGTGATGCACTTACCGCAGGCCTATACTCAACCTTTTTTAGAAGAAACGAAATCCATAACTCAGTACACGAGCACGTGATTGCGGAGCAGGTGGCAAGTGATATCGCCTCCGTCCATCAACACGTACGTTCGTAACGCGCAAAAAGTAAACTGTGATCAGAATCACCCGCCATTAACCAGTTTTTTGTGAATTATTTTTCTTATGTAAATTATTATTTCTTATGTATTTTCTAGTAAATTATTATTATGCATTTTGAATGTTCACTCAATGACTTAGTAATTTTCAATTCTTTTGTTTGTTACAGGTAAGAAGACGTACTCTTCTACTGGTGGCCTATATTTATTAGAGAGCTGTATCTGGCAAGAAATTATTGTATTGTTTGACAAATCAGCTGACTGATGGTTACTTATACAATAACGCAGTCGACTTTCAAGGTATGAACAAAATTGTTGTTATTATTGAAGATAGGGGAAAGTTTTACAGTACCGACCACCTTAGCTATTTTGATTATAATATGTGCAACTTTTGATCAAATCATATTTAAAATGCAGTTTTATGTTACCTAATAAGTTCTTAGCGAATGACAGAATATGGTTTCTCTTTTAGTTTATTGAATGTCTTGATTTTTTACAAATATGAAAAAGTATAATTTTCGTGGTGTGTAGAAATTGACGTCCAGTACCGACCACTTACTTTTTTTAAACTTTTTGAGGTTAAAACAATAGGCTAACGTGATTAATAATAGAATTTTTATTTAAGAACTCAAGAATACAAAGTTTAATGACATAAATATTAGATTTCGTAAATAAATAATTGAAGAAAGTCAACCAACAAGAATTAAAACTGAAATTCTACGAACTAGGCTTATATTCTCAGGGACAGTTCAGGATGACGTGCCATAAAGTCATAATAAAACTGCTTCCCAGCAACTTTATGATTCCTATTAAATTGGTGAGGTACCTGTAAATGCTCAGCCAAATCAAACGTTAATTTCAAAAAATTCTTTCCTACTGAGAGGCATGAATTTGTTGTCCAAATCTTTAATATAATAAACGAGCTGTTTTTCCATGCTCTCGTCAAATGTCGTTTTATACCTGCCCATCTGAGGCGTTAGATTTACAGTTTTACCTGCTTGAATGGCTCTCAGTCTGTCCCCTAGCGTGGTTTTTGGCACACAAAAAGCCTCAGATGGTTGTCTTTGTGACATTCTATTTGACATAACTTCGTTTATTGGCGTTTTCATATCTTCCTCAGACCATTTTCCTTTTTTTCATTTATCGTTTTTAGCTATTTATTTCTAAAAAAAAGTGAGAAAGAAATAATACTTTTGCCTTTAAAAACTAAATTTGGTCGGTACTGGACGACAGTTGGGTGGTCGGTACTGTACGAACGCCACGTGGTAATGATAATGCAGATTCTAGTGTAGTTATACAAGATGTCGCATAACTGTTACTAGTTATCTTTACTTAATAGACTATAGATCATATTAAATGAATAATTAAATCAACTACATAGCTTAATAAGAAGAAACAAGATCGTTAAAATAACTTGTCGCGCGTAAAATAACGAGAACAACTTTCAGCGCCTCACAGTTTAAGAAACACTGAACGAAAAAAGTAGTCCACGGACTGTGTTACACATGACGACAGTATACTTCATCTCATGCCTAGCAGCTGCTGCTATCTGTGACCAGAAGCGAAAACTAGCGACTGGTCGGTACTGTAGGACGGTGGGTACTCTAAGACGTTCCCCATAGGTACACAATAGATATTTCGCGTTTGCTTTCTGTTGTAACGTGTCTTGAAAGAGCTGTTTGGATTTTACTTTCCAGAAGCGCGTCAGCACACCTTCTTTTTCTATTGATTGGCTGCGCTGTTCTTTTTTCCTTTATGCGTAATTTTTTCTAATGTTAAGTTTTATATGTTCCAAGTTCACGGATTTCTTCTTCAATTCTCCATTCCATTCCTCTTTTTGACCAATGTTATTTACCATCCATGGCATTATACGGGATTACTGTTTATTTATTACAGTAATATTTGTTTTTTATAGTTGTCTTTAAAAACTAATCGGTAAACTGTAAACTTTACCATGGGACGTGTGGTTCAATAGCAGTATCTTCAAGTGAATGTAAGGACTGAAGGAACGAAGCCCACAGACAGCATGAAATTTCTTCACTTCACAAAGACAATAACAGGTTGGTAGTTACGGGAGGGAGGGGGAGGGGGCTGTTCAAGAAAGGCCGATTTGAATTGTAGTTTTCGTTGTGCGCCCTGATCGTGTGAACAATCTTAAACCGATTTGGTGCTCTTGCGCCGTACGTACAGCCAGGGCTTGATTTCAGGGGGGAATGGCGTTCCGGAACCTCTTGAATCCAAAAATAAATTACCGAACAAATATATGAAAAACCCTAATTATTACAAAAATTTACTACTACTTTTTAAATTTTGCCCCTCATCAACCCCGCTACGAAACCAAACATTTGTCAAAATCAAACACCAGCACTAATCTTTGTCTTAACTACTATCGTTCAAAAATGTCCCAATAACCTATGGAAAATATGAAAAAAAAAAAACTTGCTTCAAAATTAAAACTACGTGAAAGACAGCTGATTGGGAGCTTCCGAGAATATGTGCATTCCAGAATTTTTCCGGATATTCTTTCTACCTTGAAATATGCTACTGAACCAATAGCAGTATCTTCAAGTGAATGTGAGAGGGCTGATTTCTGGCCACCATACAGCGTTGGACACAAAGAGTAAGGAAAGGTCAAGAAACAAACAATATAACGACACAATGATGAAACTATGGAAACTTTTTCAAAATGTCCGAACCACTGAAACCATCACTTAGAGTTTGATTGAGATGACGCCATCGTGAATGACATGTTTTCGATTGTCGCGCGGCTAACCTGACAATGAAACCTTTTTAGAAATATCGGTAAACTTTATTACTGTTTTTAGATACAAGTTTATGCATATGTTACATATTTCATAAGGTCTTAAGAATCTAGACCTCCTTTGTATAACCTGATGTAAACGTATACGCTAATATAAAATATAAGTTTATTTGTGTGTGTACAACTTTTGAATTGATGCGTTCCGGGACCTGTAACTTTAGAAATCAACCACTGCGTACAGATAATAGAAGGCCTGTGAAAGTGGAGATACACCTACGCCTGGGTCGATTCGAGATTGGATCCCCAAGTATTCGTTGCCGACATTGTTGTTCGTGTGGAGATAAAGGACGCGTGTGGAACATTTTAAAAAGAAGTAATGCTCTGTACAGGAACTACTTCAGGAAAATGTGACATGTTGTCTCCATTTTGCTCATTTTTTTGTTATCAAACTTTTCACCCTATTTTTGGGCCCTGACGTCCTAACGTTTTGCAGTTTACAAAAATGAACACTATTCCTCAGATTGTGGCTAAACATCCCTTTAATTTTATACTCCGCATGGGCTTGTGAGATTTTTCTTAACATTTTGACTCCTCCTGCCTACCCGTTTTTGGGACGATCAATCTCAAAAACAGTACGGTTCTACAAGGGAAAAGTGTGGACACGCACGCCGAGTGGATCAGTCGATGCGTTCAAAAGTTACCGTGAGACACACCCCAAACTGACAGACACTCAAATGTCAAACGGTCGAGTTAAAACTGAGAACTCGCTTCCCTCGTTCAGTAAAACAAACTTGTCAAAATGTGACCCCACGAGTAGTTTTTCTGAAAATCTTTGAATTCGATATCGCATTAAGTATAGGCAACGCTTCATTACCGTTAACTCGCCTTGTATTTAACTAAAAGGGATTTTGATTTTCGAAACATGAAGAAATACGTTTAAGGGGTGGACCACGGGCGTCACAGCCGGGGGGCCTCAATATTTTCCAAAAAACAATGATCCTGAATAATTTTTTATTCAAATTATTCTCTTAATTTGTTTACTCAAATTACGAGTTGAATAAAAATTATTAACGTAAATTCACTCCGTTAATGGTCCAATTTTAGGCCCAATGATTTATTTTCTTTGTATTACTACTTCCATGTTCCATAAGGAAATGGAAGTATGGCGATGGCGAAAAAATCATGTTCGAGATAAGGGCTGATTCTACTACCCTCAAAACACGAAGAAAAGTCATTTTATGAAAAGTGTCTGTGTGTCTATCTGTGTGTATAATTTTTTCTATGGCGAACGATAACTGCCGCAAATTCAAACAGAATCAAATAATCTTTTGCATATGTGCCAGAGTTGTAGAGGACTCAAAGCCTATTGATTTTGGTGAACATCGGTTAAGGAGAAGGGGTAGTTTACCTGCATCCTTTTATGTTTTAACAAGAGTAAAGTACTTAATTTTGATAAATAATTTATCCTGAAAAAAGGTCATATTAATCCACTATAGAAAGTTAGATGAAATGGAAATGGTAGTTGAAGTTGGAGGGGATAATTTTTTATATGTGTACTACGTTATCGGCAACAAAGAAATAGATTGTTGTTCAAATTGCTTGCCGGGCTGTTTGGCCGTGGTCAAATGTTTTCTGCAAAACCAGACGTTTCGTCAGTGCCATCGACTGCCATCGTCAGTGAGGTGGTATACGTTAGTGACCATAGTACTGTGGTTAAGGCTGAAGAAAGAAGTAGTTTCTACGGAAATATTTCATTTCGAAAATGATTTTAAATATAAATCTTAGAACATGGAAGTCATTTATGGTTCTCCACACCGATATTTGTATAGAGATGATATAAGCTTGCCGGAAGTAACGATGACGACTAGAGGGCCGGTTATGACAGTTTGTTGACACATTGGCTCAGCCATACAAATGTAAACCCGGCAAAGGATAACTGTGAGTCGTCGGTGTGTCATCATAAGACAGTCGATCCCCCCATCCCGCTTGCAGGAGACCGTCCCCTCGGACCTCCATGTACTCAAAAAGCTCGTCCTTCAGGAACGTTTACGCGTAGGGACTTGCGAGTAATATATAAAAAAATCTGTAAAGTTACTAATGTAACCTTTTAATAGTTA
This sequence comes from Magicicada septendecula, assembly GCA_034769895.1. Classification (NCBI taxonomy): domain Eukaryota; kingdom Metazoa; phylum Arthropoda; class Insecta; order Hemiptera; family Cicadidae; genus Magicicada; species Magicicada septendecula. Next base: position 483,644,050 of record CM068371.1, on the reverse strand, counting down.
CTGTAGAGAAATCGATTTCTCTATTTGTGTCGTCTGAATTTCTACACCTAACCTTAACGCATCATTACAATTTCTGGTTTTTGAATTAACGCTTTTCTTTTACTTCTACATTTTTTCCACTTGAATCCTACACTTTTAAACACTCGCGTTAATGATTTAGCGCCCCATGGAAATGGATTCTTTCTTTGGAGCTTTTTAACAGTGGTCACAACGTTTTGATTCTTATAAAAATACAGAACAATATTTCTTACTACACACTTATCGAAATCATAAAGAAAAAGTTTCCTTTTCTCACATATTTTACGTTTCTCCTCGTTTCCTTATGGACTGCATTTGCTTGCTTTCTCAAGTATTTAGCGGAGCCTTCCGCTTTATTACAGTAATACGCAGCTCGTTTTGCAGGTAACCCGCCACTTCTGACTTCCATGTACTCAAAAAGCTCCTTCAGGAAAAAGGTTTATGCGTAGGAACTTGCGAGTAATCTATAAAGTTACTAATGTAACATTTTAAATGTTACTGTAAAGAAACACTGGATTTCTGTATTTGTGTCATCTTAATTTCCACACCTAACCTTATTTGTTATTTGGTGTTCTGCCCTAAGGCAGGTCTTCAAATGGTAAGAACTCTCCAAGCGGTCCTGTCACATGCCAGTCTTCTCGTTTCTTCGTAACACCCTCTGATTTTAATCCTATCTATTAACTTCATTCTTCTACGCCCTCTTCTTTTTTCTCCTTCTATGACACACTACGTGACAGTTGTAAGAAGCAGTCTCTTCTTAAACAATGATCTAACCACTTCTTTTCCTGTTTTCTATTACCTTCAGGATTTTTCTCTCTTCCCCTAATATTCTTAAAACTTCATCATGCCTTACTTACACCTAACCTTAAATTAATCAATTAATACAGTCTTTAAATTACCTGAGAATGTAACAATAAATTAATATATGTCTAAAAAAATCATATCAATTGTATCAGTAACATTAAAAGATTAAATTTACAAAAATAGAAAAATATGACCCTACTTTTTCAGAAATTTTACCATACACTAAATATTCAATGTTACCATAACGTTCCCCCCCCCCCAATAATTTGGCAGTGGTGACGCCCATGATTTGGACGTAAGTGAGAGCCGCCCGATGGACGGGGGATGCTGCGACTTAATTTAAAGACGCTTTTTGGGGGGGGGGGGTAACTTAGCGGACGCCGTAATGATTGCAGCGTAGCCGGGTCTGGTCAACTGGAGGAGAACTGTGCGCTTCACACACACACACACAGGGTAATGAGAGAGACGCCAAACAGACCTCACACCGCGTCGCGACGCCCTGTATACTACACTGCACTAAACCAAATCAAATTACCGGCATCGCGACACAAAGTACCGTGTTCTTCTCGATTGCCACCCTGTGTTTACATGAACTCTACTGCCGCGGACTTGTTTCCGACAGTTACTGCAGTTGAAAAAGTTCAGCGAGTTCAAACCGATAATAATGTTTGCCGTGAAAACTACGTTTATTTCAGAACTTGTGGACGCTTACAATAAAAAAATTATTGTCTTATTTTGTTTGAAATTTTTTGTTGTTGTAATTGTGATTTATAATGTGGAGGAAACAGAACAGCCGAAAAGCTTTCAAAATATAATTAAAATCCGGCGCAATATGAAAATAAAATTAATGTACTCTTACGGGTTTGACATTACATAATATTGATACAGTAGAGTCTCGACAGTTTGAGGTTCGATGGTTCCAGATTCCATATAGTTCGAGGTAGGCCTACCCCTCTAGAAAAATAATATGTAGGCCTACTAGAAAAAGATCGTCAAATCAAAAACAACAAAACCCTTCAATCATTTTTTGAAAAGTAAGTTTCATGCAAAGTCTTTTGTTTTCAAACATACATACAGTACAGTGTGTAATATTACTGTATCGGTATGTCATTTTAATTTTTAGTGTATCAGTTCGTAGTCCTTCAGTCTTTCGACTGGTTAGTACCCTCCCCGCACATACCCGTGGTGCGTATGGTACTGAGTCTCTCACAGGTAGCCTATATGGGACCTACAGTTTAACTCCGGATCCGAACGGCTTTTTTTTTTGTTTATACTAGGCAGAATACCTCGCTGGGTTGCCATTACCTTGCGAGGGGGAACGGTCGTATCTAAATCAGATGGCCCCTGGCGGGAATTGAACCCGCGCCGACAGCGTAGCAGCGTCACACGCTAGCCACTACGCCACGACCGCTCCCAATGCATTTAATAAATAAATTTGCGAGTGTTAACGAAAAACTTTTTGAATTTTTACTTAATCCTTTTGAATATAAACGAATTAATTAGGTTAATTAAAAATTCGTCGTCGATTTTTCCTTTTCCCTTCGCTCGCGAATGTTCTCGAAAGCCTGCGAAATCAATAAACAAAACCCACATACACAGCACACCAGTTTACGGATTTTGTATAACATTTCTTTTAGATAAATTTCCAGCATACACTTTACATTATGACGCAGAGACGCTGCACAGTAGAAAGCAAACTACATGTAGGGCTAACTCAGTTGTGGCTTAACGGCACAGCGCGGCAGATCCGCTAACTTCAGATAATACCGGCATTTTGCGTGGTTCGAGTTTCGGTAATTCGAGGTTGGTTTGGTCCCAGTTACCTAGAACTATCGAGACTCTACTGTAATCCCTACGGAAAAGGGTGACAGTCGGCATCAGCTATCAGCTGTAATTGATTTTTTCTCGTATCAGTGTAGTTACGTTGTTGGCATGCTTCTGCCATAAAAAAAATCCTCTCAACAGTCCGTTAAAGACCAAGGCGTACCGCGCGGCTTTTTGTGTTAGTGTGACGGTGTATGGCTAGTACTAGCGCCACCAGCCGCTAGTTGCGGTATTCACAGCCAGGAGGCGGCGCTGTTATCTCAGCGCCTACTCAGTTTGCCTCACGACGCTGAGTGCACGCCGTACGGAACCTCCGCCGGGAATTGAACCCGGGACCACGAGCGCATCAATCGCCCGCGTTATAGCCACTAGACCACCTGGAGGCTCAAACAATCATTATAGCGACACCAAAATGACGACGACACGACGGGTCGGCTCCATTGAAGGTGGTAAATCTGCGTTTGCCGAATAGAAGCATGACAGCCTTTCTAGAGCGGTGGTCCGCGCCGAGCCTACCAAAGGATTACCCGCAATTACAAGTATACCGTAAAGTGTCTGGAGAGGAGAGAAGGGATATAACGCGACTACAGTTCACCCTCACACTCGTGCAGTATCTCTATCGCTGTCACACACATGCTTCTCGTCAACCTTGCTGCAGCCGATGTTCGCAATAGGGAATACTGTATAACACTGTTGTGCGCATGACTGTAAAATTTTGTTAGCTTCGCAACGAGGCGTTTGTCCACTGCGCATCTCTCTAAGTGACTGCTCAAAATCTTTCGTCATGTCTATACTAATTGTGGCAACGTGGACTCGAAACGATAATCTTATCTTATTAACGGTCCAATCTGATTGGTGCACAGAGACAGTGTTGGGAAGTTCAATGTCCTTTTACTGAAAATGATTCTAACAGGTGTTTTCATAATATTGTTACGTAATGCGGAACATTTTCGTACATTCGACAGTGTCGTTCTACAAGCTTCTCGACTAGCCCAGCCGGTGTGTGTTTCTGACAAGGCCGCGCTGAAGTATCCTCTAGAATTTTCGAGTGCTCGTTAAGGACGAAAATTATGGAACCCTGCAGACTATAAACAGCCTACACCTGCCGCTTTGTTGGTAGTTTACTTCAGGCGATTACTCAGTGCGTTTCAAGTGGCTATTACTGGAAAACGATTATTCTTCAGGACTCTATTAGTTGACATTATTATTGCGTGTGGGCAAATTTAATTTGAATTATTGTACGAGTATAATCATTGTTGAATGACTTTTTGATTACAAACTATTAATTGTGACAATTGTAAAGCTGGCAATTAGCGACTTCATTGGCGTCTGTATTTTGTTTTCCACTGCACCATACGACGATCAGGTAGAAAGTCGTAACAATATTCTCATTCAGCGATATAGGCCTATATAATTTACTGACTCGTATAAAAACTACACTCATACCAAAACAGTACTCTCCACCGACTGTAAACTGTACTGGAGAGGGAAGGAGCCATTATGATGATTAAAACGCCACTAGAACTCGTTATCATAATCAGCAATAACAACAGATAGACTGGCTGCTATGTAGGGCAAACTAACGGGTCTTTGTGTGTGCGTACCATTCAGCGTGGTCCATTCTCCAGACTACTTTTGTCTTGCCTCCATCAGACTCGCAAATGCGGTGTTTTGTCTTGCGCTCTGTAGGCTACTCACAGAGCTGTCGGATTTGTTAATGATTTCAACCGTCATCTGAAGCAAAAGGACGAAATAATGTTTGGTGCTTTATTGCTATATGTAAAGCGTTACAAAAATGTGAATAAAATATAAAAGCAATTTCAGTAAAAGCACTTCGTGCAGAACACTAATGGTGATAATAGGCCTACTGACAGACCAAGTGGAGCACGCACTCTTTGCCGTCTAGGTTTGTACGTTGGAGCAGGAAGCGTATAACAAGCTGGCATTAGGAATAACATCAGGAACACGGCGGGCGGTGTGAATATGTCAAGAGAACAGCGATGAAGATAACAAAGAGACTGAAGACAGAGTACGTAATGCGTGAAGAAAGTGAAGTAGATTTAGATCTGGTGCAGCGATTTAGACTATCATCGAGCATATGGTTCCGTAGCGATAAATATAAGTTGGGAAGTTCGTAGCTTCTTCTTCTTCTTCTTCTTCTTCTTCTTCTTCTTCTTCTTCTTCTTCTTCTTCTTCTTCTTCTTCTTCTTCTTCTTCTTCTTCTTCTTCTTCTCCTCCTCCTCCTCCTCCTCCTCCTCCTCCTCCTCCTCCTCCTCCTCCTCCTCCTCCTCCTTCTTCTTCTTCGTCTTCTTCTTCTTCTTCTTCTTCTTCTTCTTCTTCTTCTTCTTCTTCTTCTTCTTCGGCGACCAAAAAAGTCAAAATTAAGAAACATAAGAGTCTGTGTACGGCAATTATAAGACGGCTGGAATCCATTACAACACAGATTTCATAAGATGTTTGTTTTGTATGTAGAATAATTAACTTTTTTTTTATACTTAACATATTTGTAAACTCTTCATTTGTACGTATAGGTATGTATACAAAAAAAGACAAATTACAAAAAGCGAACAAACATAACGATATGAAAATACGCATGTTCACCCCCTTCTTGGTGTTTGTCAGCTAACGCCAAGAAACAATACTCATAGGTTTAAAGAATTAAGATTTATTCATTTTATCTAGTAGTAAATATATTTTGTTCAAAATAGTGAGCGAGTTGTACAGCTTGGGGAGTTTATTTTGTTGGCGCTACAATAGCGGGGTTTCCGTATCTGTTTTGTTGTTAAATGTGGACCATCCCTAATGATACGAACAGTGAATATCTCACTGCTCCTTCCACCTTATTGGGAGTTCTAACGCCTAACGCTTTTTCTTCTTCATTCCCGAGTCAGGCATACAACCTTCTACGCCCTCAAAGATATTTCCAGAAAAAACATACGGAACAGGAAATAATGGCTTCAGTATAATTTTTGATGGCATCAGTTTAATACAAACACGGACATTTGTTATTTAACTCTCATCCATCTCACGATAATACAAAATTGTATGTAAGATAAAAGTGTCATTCCCAGTATCTAAAAAAACTACACAAAAGACCAAAAGACGCTTACATGTGTAAATAAAAATACACCTACATTGTTTTGTGCAGATCAGTTTGTTCATCATCATCATCATCATCATCTAAAGGCCATGCCTTGTCGAGTTAGCCACGCCTCTCTCTCTCTGTCCTCTTTAAATCGCAGTACAATAGGAAGTTCATCTCCTTTCCCATGTCTGAAGAACGCAGCTCTTGGGTTTTCCTCCCAACCGTATCGTAGCACGTGCTCAATCCCTTCTTCTTACAATCATTTTTAAAAGTGATTTATCTTCGTTCACTTCTGCGAGGATTTGCTCATTACTTTTGTTATCCATCCAACTAGTCCTCGTTGTTCTTCTCCAGATCCACATTTCCATTGCTTCCAGCCTCCTCGTGTCTAGTTTTTCAGAGCATCATCTACGCTTCACGCTCATAATTTCAGACAATCCTCACAAATGTTTTTGCGAACCTTTCTTTGCCTCCATACTTAAGCGATTATTTGTATGTAAATTACTTTTGATCAGTTTGTTAGTAAGCCGAAAACCTTAACAGAAGTCTAATGTGGTAATGTGCCGTGATCCAATGTGACGGACCGATGTAAAACAGTGTTAATCAACGAAGTGAAGCGAGGAAGTGCTGTCGTGATAAGTCACGTATTAAGTCTAGAGGCACAAAAAGTCCGCTCAGCGCGTTCTGATTGCTGGAACAAGTACTAAAACAGTAGTAGCGAAGAATGGCCAGCGATAAACCACTGCCATCGTGATAGAAGTGACTGTATCGTAGTAAAACGTGGTCTTTTACGCAACGTTCCCACTGTTGTTTACTTGGAATTAATTATTGCTGCCACGGCTCCGACACTTTCTTGAAACCACATTACTATTCTGTATCTCAGTAGCAGTGGAGAAGCTTAACGACGGAATCAAATGAAAATAATTTAATGCTCGCAGTTCAAACGACTTCAACGATTTTGTGTTTTAAATAAAAATAAATAAGTAGGTTCCTTGGTATAACTTTGTATTATGTATAAAATAATAAAACGACAGTGTTAGTAATGAAACCAGGGTAATGGCTACCAATTTGGAAATCGTGCTTTCGATTGCCACTGGTGCCTGATAGTGGATCCAGTAATGTAACCAGGGTGATGGCTACCAATTTGGAAATCGTGCTTTCGATTGCCTGATAGTGGATCCAGCCAACACCACTTCCATTACGGATAATTGAGACAGTATGCAGCAGTGTTATTAAGTCCTGTATTTGTTCATCTTTTATTTAATAGACCAAGAACACGCTGATCAGGTAACGTTCGGGGAGACGCTGGACAAACGGACGCACAAGATGAAGGTCAAGGTTCAGCACGCGGAAGGAAGGAAGGAGTCATCGTTACTGTCCGCCCGAATAGCTGATAAATGTCTTGTAAATGACGGGGGATATTCAGAAAATAAACGCTGTTGCGCATGCGGCCAGTTTGTTGATTCGTTGGCAAGCCAACAACGCCATTTGTATACAACTGTGGACTGATTGGACGTGTTTATAATGTTGAAGAAATTCGAGACGCCCGTCGCGTGTGAAAGTAGGTATGTGATTCGGTTCTTGAATGCGAAAGGCATTAAAACAGTTGAAATTCACAGTCAGATTTTCAATATTTATGGAAAAAGAAGAAGTGAGCGATTCAGTGGTACCAAGATGGACACGACTTTTTGCTTAGTCCGTTCCAAAGTAAGGGACGTAGGATGGTTACCCGGGACATGGCACTGCACACACACTGCCGCTGCAACGCAACGTTTGATCATCCGCTTACAACCCAGACCTCACACCAAGAGAATGTCACCTTTTCAAGCATGAGAAATCTTTCGTTGGTGACCAATGATGTCAAACAAGCTGTTAATACATGGTTCAAATAACAGACGGGAAATGTCTACGGCGAAGGTGTACAAGGCCTGTGCCTCGCTATGAGTAGTGTTTTAACAATGACGGAAACTATACAAGAAAAGTAGTTTAAGGTGTGCGCTTCAAATAACAAGAAAAATGTTTTGTGAATATATTCTTCGTTTCCTTGAATACGCTATTGGAACTTACTTTCTGAATAGTCTACTTTGAGATTTACACGTCGTTGGTTAGATTGTTCAGATTAATTTCAGGCTATGCATTCTCAATAGATCCCTTCGTACTGGCGGTAGAATAATTTTACATTCTTGACTGTAGACAGTTTATTGGATGAACTAAAAGGATAGAAAACGTTGGATGAACTAAAAGGATAGAAAACGAGGATGAAGTATAAATGCCCCGAATTTTCTGTGACATAGTGCCACTCTAGAGAACAGCCCTACGTGTGGATCCGTCCATGCATGCACGACGACTCCTCCTTCCGGCAACACTCGCTCATTTCTAATCAGATAGGATAGATTGCTGCATTCTCTCAAAGTAGTCCTGCGTACAGCGATCTCAGTTCTTCGTTCAAGCATACAAGGTTTATTTCTAATTAATACGTAAAACAGATTACTAAACTTCACTCATTAAAATTCAAAAAGTATTACTTAAAAGTACTAAAAATGAAATAACAGTAGTCCCAGTCTAACCATGTACAAAAACATCGCTGAAAAATACGATATTGCCCTCACAGAAACAGCTCCGCTGAATACCCATCAGGACTTCTTCAGTCTCTTACCCCAAGCCAGCTACCATCTTAAGAACCACTCAGCACCTAAACATGCATCCACAGATTTAGAACTAAAGCAATCAGCTTTGCAAACGATCCACGAAAATTATCCCGAGCAAGAGTGGATCCATATCTACACTGACGGCTCATCAATTCCGGGCAATGGAAAAACAGGAGCTGGGTACTATAGCCGCCTTTTCCAAGGGCACTTAGCCGTGGGCAGCCCCCTTAGTAACTACGACGGGGAAATCGAAGCAGTTCACGCTGCCGTTGATGAACTGGAAAAAATCACTCCCCCTTCAAAAGCCGTGCTCCTAGTCGACTCGCAGGCCGCAATACGCAGTCTATCACGGAACTCTCAAACCGACTGCCAAAGAACTATCGACTGTAGAAGGAAACTGGAGACCCTGGCGAGTCGAGGGTGGATCCTAAAACTCCAATGGATACCCAGTCATGTCAACATCTGGGGCAACGAGGAGGCCGATAAACTGGCCAAGCAAGGCACAACCCTACCCCAGCCTATCCGCCCGCAGTCCCTACAATCTTCCAAAGCTCAAATAAACTCCGCCGTCAGCATATGGAATAAGCGAAGACTGTCTGAGGCATCCGCCGGTAAAAAATGGGAAAGCCTCGTCACCGAGGGTCCAATCAACCCCAGCCTCCCTCGTGCAGTGTGTGTCGCCAACTTCCGACTAAAAACCGGACACGACTATCTCGCTTCACATCTGCACCGCCTCCACGCGCTGCCAACCCCTGAGTGCCAGCTGTGCGGCCACGCGACGATGGACGCCGACCATCTGAGAGACTGCCCGGTCTTAGACCACACCCCGTCCAACGAGGACACCGAGATCGCCGAAGCCCGACGCTACTGGTCAGCGCGTCGCCTAATGGCTCAACAGCCAAGGGTGGGCGTTGGCTAGTAAGTAAGTAGTCTAATCGAGCGCGCGCTTATGAAAGACTCTAAAAGAGAAGTGAGAAATCTTGACTGAAAATTTCGAACGACAGTTAAATATGTTAGGGATATAATGTGTAATGTACCCCCAAAGTACTGGAGAGGATGAGTAATCGTCTCATTCCTTGATGAAGGGAAATATCCAGCCGCACCTCCAAGTGGTGGAGGATGGGCAACACCTACAGGTGGCTAACGCGGGTCTAGAGACCGACTGACTGCCGGTATAAGCTGTCCCTCCTCTACTTGTCATTGTCAAGTAGAGGTTAGGGCACTCTCTTGCCCTTGGGTTGAGAAGTTGCCCCTAAAGACAGATGACCTTCCATTGTTCAAAGACGTGGGAGGTAAGGAGAAACCATCACATTAAGAGTCCTCATGGATATCTCAACAGGGAAAACTGGTCTCTTTAGTCTGTTAAGACAGGCAGTTTATGGGAGAATACCCAGACAGAAAATCGGGATGGACGTTAATCCTGAAGGTAGCAGCCCCACCATACATCTTACACTGCTATATGCTAGTTACATATCCAGGGGACATATTCACTACTAAATTGCCTCAAATAAGGACTACCGAACGGATATTATGAGTATACCGACAGGATCACGCAGTATCGGCTAAATTGGTGGGAACCCAGTACAATACGTTTTAACCAAAAAGGAATTTAAGAAAATTTACAAATTCCTCGCAAGTGCAACGAAGAAAAGAGCACGGAATGTTAGCTACCAGTTAACCAGTTTGGATTAGTTTAGATAATACTGGAGAGGAGCAACAGATGTACCAAAACACAAGGAAGTCTGTTATTAATTTTCAAATAAAATGTGAAAAAGTGGTCGCGGTACTGTTTCTGAAGGGCTGCACGCAACGGAACGTGATCGGTAGCGGGTCACAGTAAGTCGACCGTTCGCTTGATCGATAACGCTAGGCGAGGTGTTCCTTAAATTTTGCATGCTAAGCACAAGACTATGAAGGAGAAGAAGAAATATGTAATTACAGCGCTTCCATTCGAAACGGAAGAGTTCAGGAAATTGCCGTAAATAAGGCAGAAAGAACGAAGGAAAGAAAAAAAATTGTAGCGCTCTGTTCCGGTAGCGAGAGAAGCGGCACAAAGTACACGTAATAATTTCGATTCCGTCATTAAGAAAGGGCGACGTTGCACCGGAAAACAATTTGAATTAAAATTTACCGAAGAAAAATTAATCATGGAAACTGAATGAAAATTGAATATTACTGGGAAAAGAAAAAGAAAACGGAAAGAAGTTTTTTTTTGTAAAACGCTATTAATGTTTCAAACGTAGGAAAATGAAGTAGGCCGGACATTTTACTTCTTATTATTTGGTAAAAGAGAGACAGAACGTTTTGCCGCCCTTCTTCATTTTGTTTCTACTAAATAGATTAAACCAACTGAAGAAGAATAAGAATATAAATAAAGAGAGGGCGGTGCACAAACGAAGGGGAGAGAAAGACTGATTTTGTTTGCATCGCGCGGGCGTCGGAGCTGCGACAATCGCCGATCATTCACACAGGTTTTTTCAACAGTTTTGTTTCACTTCTTCTTCTGCTTTCAAACTGTCGAACAAATTATAGCTGACACGAGCACGTCAAACGCTGTTTGCGCTCTCCAATACCGACTGTTTTCTTCTAAAACTAGACAGAGAACATTTTCTATTGTCGTGTTCTCCGCTAAGAATTACTGCTTTCCCTACTTGTAGACGTGTCTAACATATAAATTTCGCCACTACAGCTTTTGTTTTGCACAGAAACTGTGTAGTTGTCTTACAAACTTCTACATGAGAATAACGTGTGAATATAGCTGCCTCATTTAAACAGCGTTTCATAATGCAATCAACCCAACTGTTATCAGTCATAATTAATTTTTTATCTCATCATGAAGGGCAGATCATGTTTAGATTACATATTTAGAATACCCCAGCTCTAGAATTCAAAAGCCTAGACAGTATCATACATAGCTTTCATCGATTTCGAGAAGGCGTCTGACTGGGTGAATCGGAGCAAACTGTGCGCAATAATGGCAAGAAAAAGGATCCCGCAACATCTAATTAGAGCTATACAGAGTCTTTATTTGGAGAATAAAATCTTAACTGAAGCAGGAAAACCGAGAACAGCTCCTAGAGTTGGCCAATTGCGGAGTACGACAAAGGTGTCCATTATCACCTTCTCTTTTCAATTTATATGTATGACGATGTCATACAAAACTGGCAGATCTGTCTTCCGGAGAATTTTATGATTGGCCACTCTGCAATTTGACACTTTGTTTTTTGCGGACGATCAGGCTATTCTGTCCGACTCGGAAGAACAGGTTGCAGATGGGTATACATTTGTTAAATCGAATCTGCAAAGACTCTGGCTTACAAATATCCACACTTAAGACCAAGACGATGACTTTTCGTGGAACTGATCCCGTATGGGAAAAAATGGTTATAGATGGTATTGTCCTGGAACAAGTCAGCAATTTTGAATACCTGGGCTACAATGTGTCTTATAATGCATGCAACGACGTTGTGAATAAGTCACGCAAATTAGGCCTACATACATACAGTGGTTGAGTTCTAAAATTACCGTTCCGGCGCGTTGCCCCTGAAATCAAGCCCTGTATACATGTGTAGGTACGTTCAGATAATTTCCTTGCTGGTTCAGACCGATTCTTGTCCAGAGTAAGCCGGAATTTACATGATGTGGTCGCAATTCGCTCACTTAAATTAGATTTCCGTAAAGAAGGAGTCAGCAACTGGCTTTAGAATTTCAGCCAAGACTTAGTAAAGCTCGCTGTAAGGTCGTGACGTATGAGAGCCTCTCTACAAACGATGAGTTCGGAGGAAATGGCAACAAATCCACTGAACGCTCAGTAGCTAAAGCGTGATATTGCTGTAAACTGGTCCCAAATCACCAAGAGGATTTGGCAACGCCCCGCGCGCCAGTAACGTTACCATGTTAATAAGTAAATTACTGGGCGTTGGACGGAATTTCGTGTTCCTCACTGGAAGGTAATCACAGTCGAGAGCTTGTTTACAGCAATTACCTGGAGTACTTGGTTGCCTGGGGGGTAATTACGCGCTTCTTCGTGCAGACGACCTTCCACTCACCACCCCATTAAGTCAAATTATTCCCACCAGAAACACGCAATTCATAACCATCACCTTAAGCGCTGTCGTTTTACTTTCGTTGATTACACTCTAGTCGAATAAGACCAAACACACTGCGTGACAATTGATTTCATTGTAGCAGCTAGCAGAGTAATTCTGCTATTTCCCTGGCCTGTGCGTATTCTGTAGGGCAGTTGGGACTGACGAGTATTTACTGGCGGTTGTGCCCATGTCTTTAGAAAAATTATACAGAGTGTTCCGCGAGGAAAAAGAACTATTTCATGAGGTGTTTCTAGAGCTAAAAATAAGAAAAAAACAAGTCCAGAAATGCTTTGTCTTCGAGTTATGGTCTGTTAAACATTTTTCCCATATTTCTGTCCCGAAGGTAAAATAATACAAGATGCGGCAGTCATTCATTCAGCAAAGACGTTCCCGATACTGGGCAACCCTGTCGAGTATACTCATAATATTCAGTTCGTGCCGTATAACTGTGTTTCTTTTATGAGCATGGAGCGTATACCCAGCCACGTGCCTGATTTCAACCGCATGGATACGACTGGCCGGGGCCTTTCGTTAAAGTCCAATTCTCAGACCCATAAAGAAGTGTGGGAAGATCATCACCTTGTAGAAGTTTAGACGCGTTTCTCTACTTGCTGCCTTTTAAGAGTTCGCGTGATGGTCACGTACTTAAGATTGAACTTATGCAGCTTATACACAGCGTCGTTGCACGTTCGCCTGACGGTCACGTACATAAGATTGAACTTATGCAGCTTATACACAGCGTCGTTGCACGTTCGCCTGACGGTCACGTCCATAAGATTGAACTTATGCAGTTTATACACAGCGTCGTTGCACGTTCGCCTAACGGTCACGTGCATAAGATTGAACTTATGCAGCTTATACACAACGTCGTTGCACGTTCGCCTGACGGTCACGTACATAAGATTGAACTTATGCAGCTTATACACAGCGTCGTTGCACGTTCGCCTGACGGTCACGTACATAAGATTGAACTTATGCAGCTTATACACAGCGTCGTTGCACGTTCGCCTGACGGTCACGTACATAAGATTGAACTTATGCAGCTTATACACAGCGTCGTTGCACGTTCGCCTGACGGTCACGTGCATAAGATTGAACTTATGCAGCTTATACACAGCGTCGTTGCACGTTCGCCTGACGGTCACGTGCATAAGATTGAACTTATGCAGCTTATACACAGCGTCGTTGCACGTTCGCCTGACGGTCACGTACATAAGATTGAACTTATGCGGCTTATACACAGCGTCGTTGCACGTTCGCCTGACGGTCACGTACATAAGATTGAACTTATGCGGCTTATACACAGCGTCGTTGCACGTTCGCCTGACGGTCACGTACATAAGATTGAACTTATGCAGCTTATACACAGCGTCGTTGCACGTTCGCCTGACGGTCACGTACATAAGATTGAACTTATGCAGCTTATACACAGCGTCGTTGCACGTTCGCCTGACGGTCACGTACATAAGATTGAACTTATGCAGCTTATACACAGCGTCGTTGCACGTTCGCCTGACGGTCACGTACATAAGATTGAACTTATGCAGCTTATACACAGCGTCGTTGCACGTTCGCCTGACGGTCACGTACATAAGATTGAACTTATGCAGCTTATACACAGCGTCGTTGCACGTTCGCCTGACGGTCACGTACATAAGATTGAACTTATGCAGCTTATACACAGCGTCGTTGCACGTTCGCCTGACGGTCACGTACATAAGATTGAACTTATGCAGCTTATACACAGCGTCGTTGCACGTTCGCCTGACGGTCACGTACATAAGATTGAACTTATGCAGCTTATACACAGCGTCGTTGCACGTTCGCCTGACGGTCACGTACATAAGATTGAACTTATGCAGCTTATACACAGCGTCGTTGCACGTTCGCCTGACGGCCACGTACATAAGATTGAACTTATGCAGCTTATACACAGCGTCGTTGCACGTTCGCCTGACGGTCACGTACATAAGATTGAACTTATGCAGCTTATACACAGCGTCGTTGCACGTTCGCCTGACGGTCACGTACATAAGATTGAACTTATGCAGCTTATACACAACGTCGTTGCACGTTCGCCTGACGGTCACGTACATAAGATTGAACTTATGCAGCTTATACACAGCGTCGTTGCACGTTCGCCTGACGGTCACGTCCATAAGATTGAACTTATGCAGTTTATACACAGCGTCGTTGCACGTTCGCCTAACGGTCACGTGCATAAGATTGAACTTATGCAGCTTATACACAACGTCGTTGCACGTTCGCCTGACGGTCACGTACATAAGATTGAACTTATGCAGCTTATACACAGCGTCGTTGCACGTTCGCCTGACGGTCACGTACATAAGATTGAACTTATGCAGCTTATACACAGCGTCGTTGCACGTTCGCCTGACGGTCACGTACATAAGATTGAACTTATGCAGCTTATACACAGCGTCGTTGCACGTTCGCCTGACGGTCACGTGCATAAGATTGAACTTATGCAGCTTATACACAGCGTCGTTGCACGTTCGCCTGACGGTCACGTGCATAAGATTGAACTTATGCAGCTTATACACAGCGTCGTTGCACGTTCGCCTGACGGTCACGTACATAAGATTGAACTTATGCGGCTTATACACAGCGTCGTTGCACGTTCGCCTGACGGTCACGTACATAAGATTGAACTTATGCGGCTTATACACAGCGTCGTTGCACGTTCGCCTGACGGTCACGTACATAAGATTGAACTTATGCAGCTTATACACAGCGTCGTTGCACGTTCGCCTGACGGTCACGTACATAAGATTGAACTTATGCAGCTTATACACAGCGTCGTTGCACGTTCGCCTGACGGTCACGTACATAAGATTGAACTTATGCAGCTTATACACAGCGTCGTTGCACGTTCGCCTGACGGTCACGTACATAAGATTGAACTTATGCAGCTTATACACAACGTCGTTGCACGTTCGCCTGACGGTCACGTACATAAGATTGAACTTATGCAGCTTATACACAGCGTCGTTGCACGTTCGCCTGACGGTCACGTACATAAGATTGAACTTATGCAGCTTATACACAGCGTCGTTGCACGTTCGCCTGACGGTCACGTACATAAGATTGAACTTATGCAGCTTATACACAGCGTCGTTGCACGTTCGCCTGACGGTCACGTACATAAGATTGAACTTATGCAGCTTATACACAGCGTCGTTGCACGTTCGCCTGACGGTCACGTACATAAGATTGAACTTATGCAGCTTATACACAGCGTCGTTGCACGTTCGCCTGACGGCCACGTACATAAGATTGAACTTATGCAGCTTATACACAGCGTCGTTGCACGTTCGCCTGACGGTCACGTACATAAGATTGAACTTATGCAGCTTATACACAGCGTCGTTGCACGTTCGCCTTACGGTCACGTACATAAGATTGAACTTATGCAGCTTATACACAACGTCGTTGCACGTTCGCCTGACGGTCACGTACATAAGATTGAACTTATGCAGCTTATACACAGCGTCGTTGCACGTTCGCCTGACGGTCACGTACATAAGATTGAACTTATGCAGCTTATACACAGCGTCGTTGCACGTTCGCCTGACGGTCACGTACATAAGATTGAACTTATGCAGCTTATACACAGCGTCGTTGCACGTTCGCCTGACGGCCACGTACATAAGATTGACCTTATGCAGCTTATACACAGCGTCGTTGCACGTTCGCCTGACGGTCACGTACATAAGATTTAACTTATGCAGCTTATACACAACGTCGTTGCACGTTCGCCTGACGGTCACGTGCATAAGGTTGAACTTATGCAGCTTATACACAACGTCGTTGCACGTTCGCCTGACGGTCACGTGCATAAGGTTGAACTTATGCAGCTTATACACAACGTCGTTGCACGTTCGCCTGACGGTCACGTACATAAGATTGAACTTATGCAGCTTATACACAACGTCGTTGCACGTTCGCCTGACGGTCACGTACATAAGATTGAACTTATGCAGCTTATACACAACGTCGTTGCACGTATTATAAGACACATTATTTATCATGTCTTGTTTATCTTTTAGGATCGCATATATAGCAACGAATGTGTAGTTCTGTCTCGTTGAGTCCTAAAAGCCAGACGTCATTCTTGTAAACGGATAGTTTTATTAATACACCCCAAATTAGTATTATTCCATTGTTGCTGGTTTCCATGAACTCTGAACACGCATACATCGTACTAAAACGTATAGAATAAGATTAGTTTTGTGTGTGTGTGTGTGTGTGTGTGTGTGTGTGTGTGTGTGTGTGTGTGTGTGTGTGTGTGTGTGTGTGTGTGGAGGGGGAGTGGGATTTAGAGTTCGAGGGCCCCTAGGCTGAACATATGCTGCGGGCCCCTCAACTCCCGTGGGGGGTCTGAAGGATATGGAATTCGAAGTGAGCATTATTAGTTTCTAACATCTTTTCTACTGTAATACATTCAACTCTGTAATATGTCACTGCACAATTGTAATACTTTTACATTGTGTCAAAATGACTATATTTTTTTCAACTTTTTAATTATAATTTGTTAATAAAGTTAATAAGTTAGAAAATTGGTCAAGTATGTTAAGAAAGTAAAAATCATTATTAGTTAATAAAGTTGTTTAAAGGTGTTAATTTATTAAAATGAATTTAATTGCAAACTTTTGCCCCACCTATGGGGACAAAAGTTCGCATTTGACACGTTTTGGAAATATATTTATTTACGTGTGTTGCAGTAGTTGAAATTATAAAAAACAGCGAATCTTAATCGAACCTCAAGGGATTCATGATATATCTGTCAAAATATAATGAGTCTCAGTGCAATGAGTGTAGTGAGATGAATTTAAAATTTAAGTGCGGGCTCTTGACCCACTCTACCTATACATGGCTCACAATGCCACCTTTTCCTCTAATAACTTCCCTACTGTTCTCTGAAACATGAACCAAATATTTTTTATGCATCTTGACGTTGACTTTCTTCCATGATCCGTAAGGAAATGGAAGTATGGTGATCGCGAAAAACATCGTCTTCGAGATAAGGGCTGATTCTGATTGTACTACCCCTCAAAACGTGAAGAAACGTAATTTTCTTAATCTATGGCGAACGATAACTGCCGCAAATTCAAACAGAATTAAATAATTTTTTGCATACATGCCAGAGTTGTAGAGGACTGAAGGCCTATTGTTTTGGTGAACATCGGTTAAGGGGAAGGGGTAGTTTACCAGTAACATTTTACGGTTTAACAAGAGTAAAGTAATTAACAGGATAAATAAAGTATCCTGAAAAGAAGGTCATAATAATCCACTGTAGAAAGGTAGATGAAATAAATATCAATAAATGAAAGGGTAGTTGAAGGGGGAGGGGGTAATTTTCTATAAATGAAAATGGTAGTTAAAGGGGGAGGGGATAATTTGTTTTATGTGTGAATAATTATCGGCAACAAAGAAGTAGTTTCTATGGAAATATTTCACTTCAATTTGTCAAACATAAAACATCGAGTGGGGGTGAGTTTTTTTTTTAGAAATTATCGAACCGAATTCAAGTAAATGATTTTAAATATAAATCTTAAAACATGGAAGTCGTGTATGGTTCTCCATACCGATTTTTCTTTTTGTTTGTGGTGTGGGCCCCTAGCCGCAGCCTATGTAGCCTACGCTTAACCCTTTCAGTGGCTCTTTTTATTGTTATTTATAAAAATGTTTTGAAATGTAACCCAGATGAAACATATTTAAAAAATGTTTTTCGTATACAGTTGGAATCAAATGGATTATCCACATGGAAGATCTGGATCGTCCTTTGTAGAGGACAAGACCTTTGGAAATGCGGAACCTTCGTTAATCAGAACTGTAGTTTTATTCATTTTTTAAATTATAGATACATTTCTATCATCGATAAAGTTAGAATGTTTTGACTCTCAACAAAAATTTTTGTTTAATTTTAAGTTGATAATTTTTTTTAAATTAAAATTTTGTATATAGATTGCAAACAAATTGTTTTCTTGAGACAAACTTTTGAAGTGCATTTACTTGATGGTTATTAGTATGTTAAAGACGATTTTTCATACTAATACACAGGAAATGCAGCATTAAAGTTACCATGATTTCTGAAGACTGTGAAATTTTTCAGCTTCGAAGGGACTCTATGCTTTATTACCTTTGGCCAGAGAGTTAAGAGGGCACTTTTAACATTGCAACAGTGTCCCCCCGTAACATACAGAATCACTGACAATACACACAAGGCTCTAAGAAATTTAATAAGAATAAAACCGCCAATGCCGTTTTTCCCCGCTTATCCGAACTGGTGACTTTCGCAACGGAGTACGATGTCGTACTTTGCGAGACTCGCCCAGCTTGCTTCCAGCCTATACTTGTTATCGTCCCCAACGGACTTGCTATCCCCCTTCTGGAGTGACAGCTATTCTGGCACACAGGCGGATATTCCGCAGGCCACTACACCCTTTAGACACTTCTGTCATTGTAGGTTGCGCCGTGGCGCTAGAAGCAGACGATCGGAGTTGCACCTTGTTTCGGCGTATTTCCGACCTGGCCTGCGGACAGCTCTCCCGTCCGAGTGGTACTACTCCCTCTCTACCATCGTAGCCGGCGATTTCAGTGCCAAGCACCCTACCTGGAACAGCAGACCCACTGAAAGGGTTAAATCCGGCACTGGTGTGTGTGTGTGTGTGTGTGTGTGTGTGTGTGTGTGTGTGTGTGTGTGTGTGTGTGTGTGTGTGTGTGTGTGTGTGTGTGTGTGTGTGTGTGTGTGAACGTAATACAATGAAAGGGGAAATTGAAAAATACCGAAAAACGATTCAACGGTGATACAGTTTCATTCACAGTATACCCTGCCGACTGACAACTCAGTACGTAGGTACATTTACTGGTCACAAATAAAACTATCGATTTGTCCAACAGCCAGCCGCTCGTTTTGTCTGCACATTTCGTTTCATACGGAATAACTAATGTTGTGTTTTATAATTGAAATATTTATGTAGTATTTTCGCTCGCTCGCCGCTACTGTCAGTTTATTTCCACTGTAAATATATTATGCAAATAGAAACGCTACGATTATGTTGGCACTCTTAGTATATAAATAGTCTCGATTTATTTATTACCCATCGATTCCGTATAATACATGCTTCATTTACTTGTGATAAATTGACATTAAATATTGCAGAACAAGAAGCATGCATACTGTTCTTTATTGGTTATAAATAATTACAGAATAAGATATATCACCAAGCGACATCAATTTATTTGTTTAAATTGGTATATGGACGTATCACTTTACACAATAGACTCTCAGTGAATAGTCCAATACAGTGGCCTCTCTCTTATCCGACTTAGATGGGACTGGGTAACGGTCGGATCCAAGCGGCTGAAATGACATTTCTCAGGCTCGTGGCAGGGTATACTCTCCATGATCATAGAAGAAACACAGATATACGGCAGGAACTGAATATGATGAGTATACTCGACAGGATCGGCTGAATTGGTGGGAGCATCTTTGCCGAATGGATGACTGCCGCATCCCCAAACAACTATGGAACTATAAGCCGAGGGGACGGAGAGGTGTGGGACGTCCGAGAAAGCGCTGGAGTGACCAGCTGTAATATTTGCCCATTTGAGACCGGAAGGAACCATCATTGGTTTAAACCTTGAAGATGATGATGATGATGATGAGTACTGTCGAGATGGAAGCAGAAAAGGAGGGGACGTCCTTTGGAGAGCTCAGAGTCCTCGCCAAAAATAGAGTCCGTTGGCGTAGTTTCGTCGAGTCCGTATGCTCTGCAGAGAACGACAGGAATTAGTAGTAATAATAATAGTTTTATTCTCAAAAACCTAACGCACCGCAGAAGGATATCGTGGCTGCACCCCCCCCTCACCTGCTATTATACATACCCTACTATTATAACCAATGACAATTCTCTTACGTGAGACACGTTTAAGTTACAGAAGGCTCACGACTCGGAACTTCTCTAAACGATTCACGTAAACATAATTAGAAAGGAGCGACAGACGGACATACAGAGACAAAACTGACCTGTTGAGACATCGTCGTCGGTACACTGACCTTTCATAAATGTAAAAATTAATTACAAATACGACACCACTTGTCGACTCTGAATGGCAGAGTGTAATCCTACGTTGCAATGGAGACATTGCTGTTGGTGCTGTTTTGTATTTATATGACAGTTTGTTTCATATTTAATGGAAGAAAAACAGAGAGAGAGACGCTGCATGAAACATACGTAATGACTTCATTACGCAGGGGGTTGGTTGCGGGGTCAGTGAGTTACCGCTTGTACAGAACGGTGTTGGGTGGGCGCGCGTGCGAATGACTACACTCGTTGGTAATGTAACGTAAAGTGATGCCGCAGTGTTTACTAACTGTGTACAGTGATGGTACGGCACAATTTATGGCGTGTTGTGTATTGTGTAATACTGCGTCCACCAAAAGGATGACAGTCGGATGGCTTTTGTGTAATGATCTGTTCGTAATCGAGCGGCACTTCGCGCCACTGTTATTGTACACCAATCAGATTGCACCGTTATTAAGATTAGACTACCGGTTTGTTGGGTACACGTTGCCGCAGGTAGTATTCATTAACCGCAGCTTACCACCTTCGATTAATCCGACCCGTCGTGTCGTCACCATTTTAATGCAACAACTACGAGGGGCTGTTTTTAAATGTTCCTGTCACGCGTGTTTATAAAATGCACAAAATCAAACATCGTGTTGTGATGAATTCTCTGTTAAAAATGTTTTAGCGCCAATGGAAAATCAAAACGAAATTGTAAATGTGTTAGGAGATGCCGCGCCTTCAGAAACAACGGTAAGTGGAGCACACTCGAGTTTAAACGTGGTCGTACAAGCACTGAAGACGATCCCAGCAGTGACGTCCAAAAAGTGCAACAAAAAATGGCATTGAAAAAATTTCATGGTTGTTGGAAAACCGCAGATTGAGGAGTGGATGACGTTGCTGAAATCATAGGCATCTCATATGAGCGTGTGCCATCATACTTTAACTCACGAACTTGGTGTGAAAAAGCGTTGTGTAAGATGGCTGCCGCATCTGGAGTTGTTGCATTTTTTGGGCGCCCAGTGCGACCACGTTTCAGTCAGCGCTCGTACGACCACGTTTAAACTCAAGTGCCTAATTACAAACTGTTGATTTTGAAGTCGCAGTATCTCCTGACACATTTACAATTTTGTTGTGATTTTCCGTTGTCGCTAAACAATTTTTAACAAAGAATCACACCACGATGTTTGATTTTGTCCGTTTTTCAAAACACGCATGACACGTCAATTTTAATCAGCTACTAAACAATGAATAAATTGACAGATTTAAAAATTAACAGGAGTTTACATAAAATACAAATCTTGCAGCACACGAAAAATTTTAGTTTTACCGCTAAGCTGCAGATCTCGCTCCGCGAACTTGCAACTGACCCTCGCAGTTTTAGGAACTCAAATGCTTAGAGGACGAATTACGGTCGCCGACAGGCACGACAAGGGCAGTGGCCCGTAACCAATTGTTCGGCTGAAAGAGCTATGTGCCGAGTTAAAATAATGAAAAAAATAGGTTCAGGTCTGCAATGGGAGACGCATGGCATTCGAAGCTTATGGTTCTAACCTTGAGAGAAAGACGTATTAGAGTCGATTCCCAATGAAGAAATAATTGTGCCTTTTCTTTATCGTCATCGCAGGGGACGACGTTACTGAGCAGAATATAAGCCAAAGCAACTACGACTTCATCGGACCATTGTTTTTTTTTGAAGTGAAAACTTCTATAGGCACAATAGTTGCACAAGGGTTGGGCGATTTTTGGATGGGTAAAATCTTATGAGTTCGCGTCACCGACATGCTAATGCCAACATGATAATGTCGGCATGCTAATGTTAACAGTATATCTGTAGCTATAAGTATGACGTGTTGCGCGTGGCCAGCAGTGAAAGTATAGATTATACTTGTGTGTAATACTATTATTTATACTATTTAACATACTTTTATCGTTTACGTACTTTATTTTGGAGTTTCTTACACTGCCGAATTTGCTATCGCGTGTTCGATCCCTAGCGCGATTTTGGCTTTCCGTATTAACAATTAACGCAATACTTATGATCTATTTTACATTATTTTTATTCTTATTAATTACTTATACTATATTATATGATATTTACATAATTGTTATTTGTCCGTCTGGCTGTTAACTTACGGTTTTTCGTCATGTCTAATGTCGAAGTATGTATTTTTAATAGTTTTTTATTATTGTAAGATTGTAACATTAGTGCTGTGTATATGTATATAAGTAAAGTTAAATTGACTACGTGGAAAGTTTAATGTGTGTATACTGTGCATTGTTTAAATTGTGTTTTAGTTTGATCATTATTTTAAATGTTCAAATGTAGGATCACTGTGCAGTACAAAAGTGAGTACTAAATATGTTAATATTTTTATATAGAAAAATAAATAACATAAACAAAGCATGTATTTTCAAATATTTCCAATATTCGTATCAATATTTCCGTTTAAAAATTTGATATTATTTATTTTTTATTTTTGATATTTGACCTCTGCCATACATCATGCAATGAGTATTTCATAGTGGCTTAGGAGTTATCTTACTAGCGTGGTAAAACAAATTTCTAGTTGTTCGATAGTATTTTTGCCGCGGATTAGTAATTAATAAGTAAACCATATAAAAATGTATATAATTGTTGCTCGGAGTGCCGATAGATGTGAAAACCAGACTGATGTTAAAGATTTTAATTTACAAAAAATTTTAATTTTTGATACTACAATTAATTTGAATATCCAAAAAAAACACTGTTATTTCATAGTTTTAAGTTTTCACTTCTGTCGGCAGTCCTCAATGACTGCCTATTTAAAAATTTTTTTTTTTTTCATTTTTTCTTCTTTACAATACGCTGTGTTGACCTTTTGTCCCTTTGCTTCGAAATATTGTCTTACATTTATTAATTTCATTAGTTTTTTTATTTATTTGTTTAATTTCAAATGAGGATTTATTTGCAAACTGTACTACTTTTTGCTTTAGCTTATTTGTAATAAAACGATTATTACAATGACAGTTTCCTTAATTTTGAAATACCTTTCCGTAGGGTGGGAGGGAGGTTATTCATCAAGTCTGGGGGGGAGTCGTCATGGTTGGGGGGGGGCGCACCCTGATTAAACCGTCTACACCCATAGACACATCTGGAACATAGAGCTGTTTAATACAGAATTTTTGTTAGTTCCTGTGTGACATAAATTACTGTATTATAAGTACAGTATGGTAAACCGTAGTGGGATGCACAGCTAGCTGAATAAACATACAAATACCGCCACATTGTTTACAACTTCTGGCATTTTCTTTATTTCTCGGGGGGGGGGGTGATGTATTTTCAGTGTGTATAATTTATTTTTCGAATGATAACTGAATCATTCTTTGGTAAATTTGGGGTTAAAGAATACCCCCTCCCTCTGTCTCATTCAGTCGGACTTTTCTCTGTGTTCTCCTGTGTGTTGTTTCTAATCTATTTGGCAACAAAGTGAAGAACAACAATCTTGGAAGGGGCTCTCGTTTTCGTTCAGAATAAGAAGTTAAATTTCCGTCCTCCTGTCTCTCTCCTTCCTTCCCTCTTACAATAAATACGGAACGTTCACTAAGAGAGACATGAATCATTCGGGCTATAAACGCTGACCAAACTTAAGAGGAAGCGCACACCTCGATTGCTGTTTCCAGCTAGTGAACGTCAAAGCAACAGTAATGAACGAATTATTTGTGGAGTGAAAAAATCTGATACAAAAGTAAAGGTTTTCTCCGGTAGAACGGATTTCTCTGTTTACATATCCATTAGATAAACGCGCGTTTGCCAACATCAGACTGTAATACAGTGTTTATTAAATAAATAAAAAGTGATTCTGTGCAGGCGCCGCGGGTTCACGGTTCTGCAGACCGACTTGCGTACAGTTTGTGTTTTTTAATGCAACGAAGGAAAACAAACCCGCGGCTTCTGAACAGACGTGTATAAACAATCGAGCAAAGAGATATTTTGAATACACTTAAGGAGGTGTCACTTCCATGGCGGTTTAGACTGGATGCAGACCATTGCATGTTTATGCTAGAAAAGAATTTCATATGTTAGAAAGTTACCATTTTTCGGTGTTTATACGTTTAACGAAGCCTGTGAATGAAGTTATTCTAATAAAATAAAATTTTTTTTTAAGCGTAAGAAATATGTGCACCACGATGTAACATAGTTTTAATCCATACCGTAGTGTAACAGAATACTGATGGCTAACGGCCAATGGCGGATAGGCGGTAGAGGGATTATTGTTGTTGTGGATCTTATGTTCCTGCAGTAGTATCAAAATTATCTCTCTCACACACACACACACGCGCGCGCACGCAAACTCCTTTTCCAACCTACTTTTCCTTACGAATTCTTTTGTTTCTTCAAACTACTTAGAAACAATATGAAGGACTGTGTGCGTCATCCCCTTTTTCCGTTCAAAACAAGAGGTAAAATATCCCTCTTTCTCGTCAGCTCTTTGTTCACACCACCGACGGACGCCTTGAAGCTGTAACTAAATTTTACAGAACGTTGCGTCCTTTTTTCCTTGTACTTTTCATTTCGTTTCAGCACCAAGTCAAAACGAATTTTTCTTCTGTACATTTTAATTCTAATTGTGTTTGTTCTTTGTGTTCGCTGTATCGCGTCTTTTCTTCGCTAATGACGGCTGTTTGATCCCAATCGTAGTAATGAGAATGCCGGAGCACGTGCGCGTGGATGTGTACGCGCGTTAAAATTCTATTCCTACTGTTGAATATTACTACTAACTCTGTCGCGTTTCCGTCAAAATCCCATTTGAGGAATAGCCTAATATAACTCGGACAAATACACTACCGTTATAGATAATTTGTTATTTTGCAACTATAGTGGAACTCGCGAATAACGAGCTCGCTTATAACGAGAACTCGGATGTTTAATTAAAAAATTAAGTTTGCGAGCGATTAAGTATTTTTAAATCTCACTATAAAACCTAAACCCCCGTATTAACTCAGTATGAGAATGAGAAGTGATAAAAAATCCAAAGAAACACTAATAAAAAGGCCGAATTGTAAAAAGTTATTATTATCATAATTAACCCTTTGCTAGTCATCATGCGGTGACCTGTTAATTCCGGACTCAACGTGTTTATCGAGTCGTCTGTAATTTAGGAAGATATAAAAATCATAATGTTTATAATTAGAAATTTGAAGACACAAATAGTAGTTATAATAACTTACTTAAATTATATATGTATAATTAAGGTATGGTTTTTGGTAATAAGAATGTTAACTTAAATAAAAATAGGGACTATATTGTCGCGGAGTACTTGCCCCTCTCCTTTGTTATGTACCAGTTGAATCAAGCAGAGGAGTCGCTATGTTGCCTTCACACAGTACAGACGTTAGAGCGAGTGCTCCATCAAAATGTATTTGTTTTAAATATTTAACTTCAGTATATTAGCTACCACTGCTAAACGTGGAAAGCATTGTGTAATGTATCAATAACATAAAAATGTGTTAAGAAGAAGATGTAAAATGTAAGAAAAAAAACTGAACTAGTGGTAAGCAAGATGACGTCTCCCCTCAAGAGGTAACTCCAATTACAACATCACTCCTGAAGATGTGATCTGCAGAAACTTCATAAAGACACGTATACCATGCTTAAGACGTTGCTTAGGACATCCGAGAATCTACATATACTTACACCAAAGAAGCTTCAATCTCCTCTGTGAACATCCGACCTATTCTTGCCGAAGACACGACCCAGATGATGACGCCGACGACAAGGATTCCCAAGACGGACACCCCAGGACGAGGTTTCTACGTTCAATTGTAAAGGTGACTCGATAGCCTTGCTATCGAGAGTTAATCATATTTGTTACACAACTCACTTCTAAAAGAGACTTTTCAAAGACGATTAATTTTATTTAAAATTAAAATGAGACAATCTAAGAGTTTACTGTAAAATTCAATTATCATACGTTGTAACGCCTTAAATGTAAATGTAATTTATTATCACTTCAAGTAATAATGCCATTCTTCAAATAGTAATAGAAGTCTTGCAAGAGTCTAGATGAACTGAAAATAATTAGAAGTCTTTACTATAAGTATACATAAAGTAAACTCGGATCCGAGGTATTAGAATTCATAATCAATTTGATCCCAAAGTTTTATGAAAAGTATTTAAATATTTTAGTTTAATTAATGATGTCATGGGATCTTTTAGTAACTGTTGTTAATAAAGAGAAGTCGTCTTGTTACACCTGAAAATGAGTGCATAAATCAGTAAAATACCTTCCCTTGTTTCCTTGTACTTATAGTGAGTAATTTGTTCAATTAATTTGATTTTAAATACAGTTCGTTGCAACGTAGGCAGCCCATGTAATTGGCAGACGTCAGTTAAGATGGGTTCCCTGGATTTGTAACGCGGCAATACGTTACAGTAGGATCGCATTAGAGACTTGGTTATAACGAACATTTTGTCGCAGGCTTGTTCATGGGTTAGGGTCTAAAAAAGTTCGTTACAATACAGCATTTTAAACATTCGTTTAAAATCATTAACGCAATATAGCGAAACTAATCACGTAAATGATGAATTCTTATAATATTTAAATAAACTACAAAACTGTTTTGATATCTACAAATACAAATTACTAAACAAACAAAAACAGACGACTTTTTTAAGGTTAATTAAGTTCTGTGTGCGAAATATAATTTTGATGATTCCATTTAGAACGAAGAAAAAAAAAGACAAATAAATTAAAGTGAAGTTTCTTGTGATTTGAAAATAAATATTGTACATATGGTATGGAAAGTTTTGCGTTTTTTGCCAGATAGTCGACTGATTTTTGGTAAGTTTTTATTACACAGTTACTTTTACTATACCTCGCGAATGCACTTTACGCCAATATTCACCAAAGAATGTTAGCGTCTAAAAAAATGTTTAAAATCTAAATTTCATTTTTAAGCGTAGAATGTAAAACATGCCAAAATTTTATTGTGCAAAGCCTCTTCTATAGTAGACTTTATTTGTTGTGCGTTTGATAATCACGGTATAAAAATTTAGGCTTGCGCGTCGACAACTCGGCTGTAGCGAGCACCTGGTTTTAACGAGCACATTTGTCCGGTCTCTTGAATCTCGTTATAAGCAAGTTCCAGTGTATTAAAATCACTTGTAATGTTGGTTTCCCCTTTATGGAGAGCGGGAAGTCGTGAAGAATTTTTTTTTTACTGGTTACCAATTGGCTGGCTGTTAGGCCGTGGTGCGTCATTATTAAAGTTACACTTGTTATCCCAAAGCTGACGTTTCGGCCTTGGCCACGACGACCTTCTTCAGTGGCGCGGGAAGGGATAATACGTCCCGTGAGAGACTCGGTCTCAAAATCTGCCCCTTTTGCACTCACGGCTTCTTAAGCATCTTCTCTCCAGTAACGTGTAGGCCTTCCTTTTACTTCCATGTTTCGAGACACGTTTCGAAAAATGACTTTTTTTCATGTTTTGAGGGTAGTACAATCAGAATCTGCAATTATCTCGAACACGATTTTTTTCGCCATGACCATACTTCCATTTCCTTATGGAACATGGAAGTAAAATCGCACCAACATGGGTAAATAATAGCTGTAATTCACTAATTTTACTCAAATCAATAAAAAACATACATCAGATATTCTTCGGATCGGATATATGTTTATCCCATGTTTCATTAAAAAATATCCGAAGTATTTGAGTAAATTTGGTCAAATAAAACGTTGATTACGCGAGTACGTAGGATAACACTGGAACTGTTCGACTCTTAACGTCACGTGACTTCAAAAATCGTCGTATGCGCCATGGCCTCTCTTTTCGTAGGCCTCGGTTTACGGCCAACTCGCGGGTAAAACCACTTCGTTGTGGAAATAAATAAATCAGCTGACATGGCTCAAGCATAGTGTAAAAGCACGCCGTCATATGAATCATATGTTTCAAGTTGCTTCTAACCAGCGGAAATCGTGTCCACCTACTCTCTTTCAAGTCGGCTTCTTTTCATTTTTCACCATTTCTTTCAACATCTGTTATATTTATTATTGAGTATAAGGCCTATTATTGTAGGTTATTTAACTTTTCATTGACTTAAACAGTAATTATTTAAACATGACAAAACTTGTAAGTCAATTACATTTCAAAAAACACACAACCCGTTTTAAATTGTTTGCTCCAACATTGTAAAAACATTTTCGGATTTCGGGATACCCCCAATATCCTCCCTAGGTTCGCCCCTGCTGACATGCGCGTTAGGTGTCCGAACCAATTTAATATTTTCACCTCTACCGTTCCTGTTATGTCTACGCCAATCTCCATTTCCGTTGTTCTCTCTACATTATTAATTCTGTCCAATCTAGTTCGGCTACACCATCGTCTCCTATAATCCACCTCCGCATCTCTGATTTTTGATTTTTTTTAAATTAATTTTGAGACCAAGTTTAAAAAAAATTTTCAGGTAAAAAACGCATTACACCATTAATTTTTTCGTATAAGTGGTGACACAACAATTTTAATATCGCATTTTTTACGTTGATACCTAAAAAATCTTCGACCGACCGTAACATAAAAACTGAGCGTTTCCGGACACACGATTATATAACATTTCTTTTTTACTTTGACTTGTAGAATACACTCTGAAAACGGAGGTAAAACTTTGTTAATTGCCCTGAATATAAGACAGTACTATATAATTCTAGCACCGTACATCTTGTTCCCTTTTGCAGCACCATACAACATGTTCCGGGACCCACTTCGCTCTCGGCCGTCCTACAGCTCTCTTTCCCACCGGTCTATATTCCATTGCTAGCACTGGAAGCATGTCAACCGCCATTCTTCCCAAATGATCACACCACTTTCTTTTGTTGCTCCTCAGCTGTTCCAACAATGAGACCCCAGTTCCGTCCTTATATCCATATTCTTCTTTCTATCGAGAATGGTACAGC
Organism: Magicicada septendecula; assembly: GCA_034769895.1. Classification (NCBI taxonomy): domain Eukaryota; kingdom Metazoa; phylum Arthropoda; class Insecta; order Hemiptera; family Cicadidae; genus Magicicada; species Magicicada septendecula. The sequence goes on along the minus strand of CM068371.1, from coordinate 483,614,551 downwards.
CCAGAGTACTCCTCATAAACTTCATCTCTGCTGCCTGAATCTTTGCTTTGTCTCTTTCTGTCAAAACTCTGGCTTCATATCCATACATCAAAACTGGTACCTCTAACTAGTGTTAAAAAACCTTATCCATGTGTCCTTCTTTGTCTTAGTTTTAAATTGTCTATGAATTATTCCCAAACTTGTTTCATTTTTTAATCAAGATCAATTTCTGTGCCATGTGTAACATAACATCCCAAGTAACTATTGCCTATTACCTATCAATCTTACGCCACTACTAATTCAGTTACACCTGAACATCTACTCAAGTAATACATCTCCGATGGTGCGTAGGTATTTGGCTGCTCTTCACAACTCTGAGGAAACGACACTGTAGTCTGCATGAGTGGCGTAACTACGGGTGGGGGGGGGTCCGGGGGTACAATACTCTGAAATAAGTAAATTTGTAAAGTAATAAAATAAGAGTCTTCTCTTATTTTATAGAATGGACGACAATAGGTTAACAAAGAAGATCTTCAAATATCTGTGGGGGAAGAAGTCAACATCAAGTTGATTAAAGACGTCCGAAAGGATTTAGAAAAAATAATATAAATGCAGAAGAAGCAATTGAAAGAGAAGTTTTTCGGGAAAAAGTGTTAAAAATCGAAGGAGTCCAGGGTAGGAGAGAGAGAAAAACGCAGGTTCAAAGTGGACTGAAGACAGGAAGAAGAGACACAGTGAAAAGATGAAAGAATATTGGAGAAAAAGAAAAGAATAAAGAATTGAAATTGGCAGGCATGTGGTCCTCGGATGGCTGATAAAAAAATGAGTCTTCTTTATTATGACAATCGCTCAACATTTGGCACCCTCCGTGTTTTCTTCTCTTCTGCCCTCATGTCTGAGGGCCTCTAACTTCTTTCGCAGTAAATCTCTTTACTTCGTTATGTGGTTCTCCTTCCTTCAACTCGCCTATATAATCTTGTCTTGGTCTTCCACTCCTGCCAATGCCCCAAGCAAGGTAGTGAACCAGTTAGGATGTCACAGTAAATGATACTACTTCTCGTTTTCCGAACGCTTTCAGCAGCGTCATCTTTTCGCCTGTCGGTTATTCGTCGTGTGAATTGCGTGATATCCGGACATCCAGTAGTCAAAATTTAAGTAGTGCACGATCGAGAGCCAGATGAAAACCAGAGGTTTTCAGACACAGAATGTAAATTTCCGTTCGAGTTATCTGCCTTGATTTAGCGCGCGTTGATAATGTCTATACAACAACTCTGATTTCAATTCAGAGATAAACAGTTTCATGAATTGTGACGATTTAATTGATAATAAGATATTTAATAATAAAAAAAATTAAAAAGCAATTAAGTATTTTTAAATCGCACTATTAAACCTAATGCCCCTGTACTAACTCAGAATAAGTATGAGATGTAAATGGAAACTCTAACTAAACAAGTAATAAAAAAACCGAATTGTAAAAAGCTATTAATATCACAGTTAACCCTTTTCGAAGTCATCATGCGTTGACCTGTTTAATTCCGGACTCAACGTGCTTAGCGAACCGTCTCTAACTTAGAAATGTATAAAAATCGTAAGGTTTGTAATTAGTAATTTGAAGGCACGAGTAGTAGTTAAAATAATTCCCGTAAATTAAATAAGTGTAAATAATTTGTTTCTTCTTGTTATAATAATGTCAATTTAAATAAAAATAGGAACTATATTATCGCGGAGTACTCGCTCCGCTTCGTTGTAATGTGCCAGTCGAATCAAGAAAGGAGTTACTATGCAGCCGTCAGACAGTGCACACCTACGAGCGAGAGCTCTTCAGAAATGTGTTGATTAAATTTAAATGTAACTGTTAGCTACCACTACAAAACGTGGGGAGCAAGTTTTTAATATATAAAATGTAGAAAGGTTTTGTTAAGAAATGTAATAAGTTAAGAAAAATTAACAACACGTAAGCAAGATGACGTCTCTACTCAAGATGTAAACTCCAGTACAACTCTACATGTGAATATGTGACCTGCATAAACTGCACATATGGACGTCTACGACCCCTACGACGCTGACCAGGACCTACGTGGATCTACCCCAACTTTAAACAGCATTACTTCAATCTCCTCAGTGAACCAGGTATAAAGTATTCGCCGAAGACACGACCCAGATGACGACGCCGACTACCAGAATTCCCAAGTGTGACTCCCCAGGACGAGGACAGCACAACTTATTGTAAAGGTGACTCGATAGCCTGACTATCGAGAGTTAATTACATTTGAGACATAACTTATAGTTGAAAGAGACTTTTCAAAGACTATAATTTTCTTTAACCAATAAATGAAACCAAATAGATGTATACTGTAATATTGAAAATCATACGTTGTAACGTTAATATGTAAATGTTAATTATAATCCCTTTAGTAAATAATACCATTCTTCAAATGGTAAATGTAATCTTGCAAGCTCCTAGATGAGCATAGTATTACTCAGACGTCTTTACAATATTTAAAGCAAACTCGGATCCGAGGTAAAGTAGGCCTACATGATCAATATGATCCCTAGTTTTCCAGAAAACCCTTTTGTATATTTTAGTATAAATAATTATGTTATGGGATCCTTTCATATCATTTGTTAATAAAGAGAAGTCATCTTATTACACATTGAAGTGAGTGCATAAATCAGTGAAATACCTTCCCTTGTGTCCTAATCATTAGCTTAATTATTATTGTTAATTGTGTTGAGTTTAATTTCAGTTCGTTACAACGTAGGCAGCCCGTATAATTGGCTAGTGTCAATTATGATGGGTTCCCTGGATTTGTAACGTGGCCAAATGCGTTACAGAATGCGATTGTGTACACCTTCTCAAGGTTTTAATTCCCAACCGAACATACTGTTTCGCCTCTTCACAATGTAATTCTTTAGTCCACATTACTTTTGGAGAATTACTACAACTCCACAAAGGGCTTTAGTGAAAACGTAATTATTCATTCGTTTGTACAATTAAAATATTCTTCTTCTTATTCGGTTACACAGTTAAGCTTTCGAGTCACACAGCAGGAAGGGTCTCGGAATCTTGGCAGAAGTAATTAATTCAGAGTGAACAGCGCAGGGAATGTGCGTAAACGGGGAAGTCTACGGCGATAGTGTGACTGTGAATTTTAGTCAGTTTAGGTTTGAGCTGGATATTTGTATGCTGGTCAAAGTTCCTGATAAATAGTGGTTCTGACTGGGTTGCTTATCTCCTCACTTGTTCAACAACTAACGTTCTACATCACTGTCAGCAGGTCATTGCCTCCTCGATCGCGCGCAACGTACAATCCACAACAAGCCTACAATACATTATAGCCGGCTACGCACTATCCATCGCCGCTGTTCAGCATGCCCGACGTCGGTGATGGATGTGCGCACCACACTGTCGTGCAACTCGTCCAGCGTGCCAGATGTTCTTTAGTTCTCGTTGTGTTTTGTAAAAATCATTTTGTTGATTTTTTCTGTATTAAAATTAAAAAATTGTTCGCTAGCACAGACATATCTTGCAACGCTGTAATTCTTTTATTTTCATTCATGTAATCTGCCGAGGATACGTCCCACAGACATCTATTTAATTTATATTTTTCGGTAAATTTTGATGTTATTTCACGGTCCATTATGAATTGTAATTCAAACAAATTAATAATAACAATATTTAAAATAATAACTACTAATGATATTTGAATGTATTATGTATATTGAAGAATAAACTAAACTAAATATTAAACTGAAATGTTATCTGAATCGTTACTTATTAAATATAAACTAAATAATTAATGTAACCTAAAATTAAACAGTAAACCTTTATTAAACGAATGTGCTCTAAAAACATGTACTGTACTTGGCCGAAAATGACGATTTGATAGACAGCAAGCGTAGGCCTACCCATGATCAAACATGCACGATCCACGATTCCTTGACATCCGTCAACATTACACACGATCCATCCGCACGTCGTGCGGCTTGAGCTGATGGTCTTGCTGGACTCATTTTTTTATCATGTACATCCTTCAAAAAATACACGACGTGCGGATGGATGTCAAAGCTGCACACTGTCGTTTTTGACTTGGTGCCCGTCATGACGTCAAGCGGGGATGGTTAGTGCGTAGCCGGCTTATGCCCGTAACCGAGTGTGTATTGTTGCGTACGTATGACTGTTGACTGCTGTGAAGAGCATTGTTTTTTTTTTTAATTTGCAGATTTCTAGTAGAGGAGTCGAACGCGTGACGACGCATACTGAGGTAGAGGACTGCAACTAACTCACGATTAATCGATTCTTCTAGACTACAGAATTTTCTGTAAATATAGTGTCTAAAAAAAAAATCAGCATCAAATTTTTTCGTTTTCTTCTCTGATCGTCAATCATAAGGGGTACCGGTGGACGACTGCTATGATCTCCTTAGAGGTTCCTACTCAATTCTGTGTGTGTGTGTGGGTGTGTTTTCGCTGCGTTTGTTTGGTCATAGATCTCGATTTTGTTGGTGGAAATTACGTAATGTATACAATTTTATATATAACCATGTAAAATTATCGTACATGGTATATCATAACAGAATATTGTGAGATATTATTTTGCGTTTACAACTACATTAAGAGTTATGCGCGCAGTTTATTCCAGCACAGAAGATTTAATTAGTAGTAGTAGTGACCTCGCAGCACATTAACCTTTCATAAATAAACGTGGAAAATTAATGTTATATACACATACGAGTAACGCAATCATGTTCGTACTGTTGTGTTCCCCGTTTTTCATCTGACACAGATACTGCTGGCGCTCGTTGTTTTCAGTCAACAGCAGAAGAAAAGAGATATGAAATAAATGCAGCAGTGAAACGGATTTAATGAGCGAGCCGTGCGTTGTGCATACTGTGGATGTTGCAGGCGTAACTCCGTTTGTTATTGTTTATGACGTCCGCGCTGTTCTTGACGACTTTTTGTACTGCAATGAAACAGCAGGACAAATCAGTCCCTGGGACTTGTCGTCGTTTACAGAAAACGAGTGTGTTAACTACTGTACTTATACCTTACGTGTCCTTCCGTCTCTCTCTCTCACACACACACACACACACACACACACACACACACACACACACACACACACACACACACACACACACACACACACACACACACACACACACACACACACACGAATGCGACATAAGTCACTTGGCGTTAGTACATAAATACATATTCGGCACTATTATTGTTGTTATTATTACGTTTAACAGTGCTCCACAATAAATTATATTATTTTCTTCTGCCTTTTCTCTTTGCCTTTGTCTTCCTACACCAGAGGTCAAGCAGGCTGTAAAGCAAAGCACGATATTTTGCGTGTCAACAACAGCGTGATGTATTTGTTGACTTCTCTCGCTCGGCTCTTGACATTTTTGACGCATTTTTAAATAAACATTTAATCGGAACGTTTACGTCAGATAAAAGTAAAATATGCGGCCGTGACGTATTTTTGAGCTGAATGAACCGCTTTGTGACGCAATCACAAGGAACACCTAAGGTAGGATACTAAAGTTACAATGTAGACTACATACATACATACATCCGGCACTACAGTCCAGGATAGACCTTGGCCTCCTTAATGATCCACGAGCCGACACTCATGCTAGTCAGATCTTCTTCCACGACGTCTTACCATCGTTTTCTTGGCCTGCTTCGTCTTTTGCGCCCATCTATATACCCATTCATTATTCCTTTTGCGTTATTAAAATCCAATTTCCGGGCCGTTGCGCAGTAGTCGTCTTGTAATATACAGCCAGACGGTTCGACTGCTGCTCCGGCGGTCATAGTCAGAGTGTTTCTGTTTACCGTCACTCACCGGAGGAGCAGTACGATGACTGCCGCAGCACCAGGCGAAACGTCTGGCCTTATAAAAAGACGGCTGCTGCGCAGGAGCCCGGAAAGTGACTTCACTAAAGTTGACCCTGGCCGTGAAAGTTTTAGTCTTATGATGGACTTGGACTTGGGCTCGATTTGGTAGTGACTGGGAATTGAAGGTTAAGTGACGAAATGTTACGGCTGTCAACTGGTGGACGCCGTCGTTAAGACTTTTGTGTCGACGTTTCGGTAAACTTTATTGCCATCATTAGGACCTTTGTGCAACCAATACAGAAATTATTACTAGCTCGAATAATGAGCGTTTTTGTGCGAATGTGTACTATATATATGTTACATAAAGAGTGATAATAATGTAATAATAATGGGTCCCATGTGTACCACCGAAGCAGCTTAGGAGTCAGGCAGGGTAGGCTGCTATATGCGAGCTGTACGGCATACAAGGAAGGGAGTGTGGCCAGCACTACGCCTCAGCCGCCCATTATTATCCCCAGGATGTTATCCCAGGTACTCATTTTCAACAGGCTGAGTCGACCTGGGGGCTGAAAAACGCACCTTGATTTTATGGTGCGGGCCCAGGAATCGAACCCCAGGACCTCTAGATTAGTAACCAGTTGCCATACCCACTGGTCTAGTGAGCCGCCAAGAACGATAATAATAATAATAATAGTGAAACAATAACTATTACACGTATATTATTACTCTTATCTTAATAAGATATAAAATTCCGCATTCATTAATACTCATTATAATCTGTACTAATTATTTCTGTTGCCCCTTCTACAGGTCATTGCCTCCTAGATTGCGCGTACTGTACTGTCTACTGCCTACAATACATTTGCCCGTAACTGAGTGTGATTGTTTTTGCGTAAGTATCGATTGTTGACCATAGGAGAGAGGTTCTCGGTTCACGGTTCTCGTCAGCCTTTTGGAGCCGATGTTCACACTACGAAACACCGTACAAGACTGTTGTGCGCATGTGCAAAATGAATGAAGATTTTGTTAGCCTAGCAACGAGGGTTTTGTCCACTGCTGCGGTCTTCTTCAGGCTCTGTTTCCACCCGGTCTCCACACCATTCTTCGCCACGCGTTGCTTCCAGCCTCCATTCTACACAAGTAACACAACCATCACATTCTTTGATTTTTAATAAACCTGACTACATTTGTCCCTTGTGTGAGACTTTCCAGTTCAAAGTTTAGTGAGAGTGGAGACGGGAAAAGTTGCGCGGTTAGCAATCAGGTAGCAAGGAGTCTATGTATGGGGTGCCTTATATGAAGTATAGCATTGTACGGTCGTGAAAGGTTGAGACTGAGGATGGAGTATGAAGACTGGAAGGCACTGGAGATGTGGATACGGCAGAGAATGGAGCGGTCAGGGTGAGAGAATAAAGTAAGGAGTGACGAGGTGTTTGGAACGATCGATGTGGAAAGACGGAAGCTCAAAAGCGCAGGAAGGAGGAAGATTGATTGGATGAGGCGAAGATTGGCGAGTCGCGTGGCGAAAAGAGGAAGTGCCGGGTAGTTGTGGAATCAACTAACATCGGACGGAGATACTAAATGACTGACGTAGCACCAGAAGATACGGAGAGTTGTGTCGTGTGAGGACCTTATCAGGGAAAGGCAGATCACGATTGATTGACTAGACAGGGATGTCACTCGCTTCGAAGAGAGTAAGGGTCGGTTTTTTCCCGGCCGTTTGCCTGGGGCTGGGAAACGCATTGGATTCAACACACAGGCGGCAATGAAATTGATCACATGGGCGTGGAAAAGACGCACGGGTCGTCAACGGTGCTGCGTTTTAGTTCTGCTTTTAACACGCACGAGGTCACGTGGTCACCCGCGGACGTTTCTGTGCAGTTGCGTTTTACCTTTCAGCGCCATGGAAAATGTGTATACAGACAGTGCGTTATTGATCACTGAAGTTGGAAAAAGACCTTGTCTCTATGAGATTAGCAGTGGGGAATACCATGACAGAAATTTAAAGCAGAAAGCATGGGACGAAGTTTGTAGTGCTGTTGTTCCGGGGTGGAAAAGTTGAAATTTTCCTTTGTGTGGTCTTTCACTTATTACAGAGTGGATCCAGAATCTCTTAACTCTCTTACGCCTTCGATGTCTAACCAGAAGCACGGCTAAGCAAACTTTATCTACAAAATGCATGATCTACTACGCGTCACACATCGACTGTGAATAAACAACAACCCTGCCTTCCGATTATAAACCGCCTGTGTGACTACACTTCCGTCCGTGGACGTACTGTCTGGCCGCGATTCGATTATTGAGCATTGTGTATGGAGGGTGAAGCATGGGCGCCGCGTACTACAGTAGGCTAAGTGGGGGTAAACCAAACGGCTTGTACATATATTTCACCGTACCTCGCTTACAAGCGGCCGCGTGGTGGGGGAGAGCAGCCTCGATCATCCAGTCGTGGCCAGACAGTAACGTGACCACCGGCGTTTTTTTTCCAAACTCCACGGGCGTGCACGGAAAAAAAAGAACGCTTGTGTAACCGTACACTAAAAACTTTGTACTTGAGATTCGTCTGAAGACGCGACCCAGGCTGATCCAGGGAACGAGCTCTCTTCAGTCTCAAAGAGCCAACGGTTAAATACAATGAGAGGAGGCTTACATCAGTCCAAGCCAAGCGTTGAGACGAAGGAGGCACACAGAGGAAGGAAGATAGAGGGGGAGAGAAAGAGATAGATGGCATGTGCGTGCGTGCACTGTTACGTAGAGCCGATCGCAGAGGTCGAGTAGGCAGCGATATTGGCGCCGCAGATGGTTGTGTAACCGACTGACAAACCGACTGACAACGCGTCTGATGCTGAGGACGCTGAAGGTGGTATTCAGCGTGAGCGAGTGCCATCAAGGAACTCTGTGGTCAAGACATACGGGAGTTAAACAGAATTAGTAAAAAGAGATAAAAGTAGATGAGATTAGATTGGTTTGGATTTTTTTTTTTTTTTTTTTTTTAGTACAACGTTCTGTGCTACTTGTAGCTCGTAACGGTAAGGCACATGGCACATTATTATTTAATGAGTCATCACGCCACTGTTTTACTGTTAAATGTTTTACGTCGCTGTGATATTAGTTAATAAACGGCTTGACTCACTTTATATGTAATACTAACAACAACGACTGTAGTCATTCGTGCAAACTGTATGCAGTGTTCCGTACATACATGGCTGGAGCGGTAACTCACTCCCCCCCCGTCCTTTCCAACCCCATTTCATCCCCTGAGCAATGAAGTCATTATGTCTGTTTCATTGCAGTGTCTCTGTTTTTTTTTCCTTCTGTTAAACAGACAGTCGTATAAATCCAATGTTAAAACAGCAGCAGCAGCAGTCTGTCTGTCTGTTGCAACGCAGGTTTGTACTCGGTGCCATAGGAAGTTGCCTCGTATGTGTAATTAATTTCCATATTTACGAAAGGTCACTGTACCACGTTTTCAACAGGTCAGTTTTGTCTCTTGACTTCTTTATAGCCGCATTTATTTGTGTATCATTCTTCTTTTTCTCCTCTTCAAGGATTAGGTTATATAAACCTGTTCTATCCAGGTGAGATAGGTGGTCATCCCCTTTTCATTCTTCCTGGTGGGGTCCATTCCATAAATCTCCTTAGCAATCTTTCCTATGTCATTCTTTTTTGTGTGTCCATACCATTGTAATTTTTTTTGTTTAGATAAAATCAACAATTGAATTTTTCACATTCATTCTGTCCTTAATAACTTCATTTCTAATTTTCTCACGTCTGGATACTATTGCCGAACGTCTCCAAAAGTCCATCTCTGCTGCCATTAATTTTGTTCTTGTGTGTTTAATAATAGTCTAAACTTCTGTGCTGTAAGTCATGATACTTCTAAAAATAGTTTCAATATATTGTGTTTTTAGTTTCTGCTGTAATTTGCTTATCCCACAGGATTCCATTTAATGTAGATATAGCCATCTTTCCCAAATGAATTCTGGATTGTATTTCTTTGTCTTCCACTGGCCGTAATTATCATCCCTAAATACTAGTATTCCTCTTTATATGAAATCTTCCCCATGTCTTCCTTTAGATTTATTATCCTTTTGAAAAATCAGTACTTCTTCTCCTCTTCAAGGATTAGGTTATATAAATCTGTTTCGGCATCCATCTCATCCTCGGACGACCGACTTCTCTTCTACCAATGGCTTTATAATTCTGTGCCGCTTTCGGCAATCGACCCTCTGTCATTCTTTGCAGATGATCCCACCATAGTCTGCTGTAAATTGAAATAATTTCATTTATGCCCTTTATTTCGAGTTCTGTTCTGATATCTTCATTCCTTATTTTCATATCTTGCAATGTGCAATTTAAAGTATTTCGAAGAAACTGCATTTTGTCATGACCCACGCCTCATTCGCATAAATCAATGTGGGTATTGGGTAATTGTCTCATAAAATTTAATCCTTGTGGTGTGTCTCGTTTTATTTCTAAGATTTCTATGAGTGTACCACAAATATTCCTAAATTTATTTATCTTATCTCTTATATCATATTCAGATTCATAGCTTATTGCACACCCGAAATATTTGAAACGGCTCACTTATCCTAAAGTGTTGAACTATCCTAGTCCTCACTGGATATTTACCATTAAAGGCCATGGTTTATGTATTTCGTACTGAAATTGTCAGTGAGTACTCTCTTGCCACTTCTTGTAATTGGCACTTTTCGTATTATTTTGACCAGAACGTTTCAACCGTTTTTTCCGACCATCAACCCGCTCCCTTCTTTCAATTTTGTGTTCTTCCACTGGCCCTCTGTCCTCCTACTGGTCGAATGGTAGATATTTAAACGTTTTGTTTGTAAGTAGAACGCGTTTCATTTGCCATTTGATAATTTGTATAAACTACAGTTACATGAAAATGTATATTTCAATGTACCCTATGTACTGTTACGATGGTCTAACTGATCGTCGTATGGTACAGTGGAAAACAAAAGACAAGACACCTATGAAATCACTAATAACCAGCTTTAATTATCACTATTAACAGTTTGTAATCAACAAGTTATTTAACAAGATTATACTCGTACAGTAATTCAAATTAAATTTGTCCACACGCAATAATAATGTCAACTAATAGAGTCCCGCACAATATCACTTTTCACTAATAGCCACTTGAAACGCACTGAGTAATCGCACGAAGTGAACTGAACTCTAAGCGGGAGCTGTGGGCTATTTATATTCTGCAGGGCTCCACAATGTGCGTCCTCACAACCACTTGAAAGTTCTAGAGGATACTTCAGCGCGGCCTTGGCAGAAACACACACCGGCAGGGCTAATCGAGAAGCTCGTAGAACGACACCATCGAACGCACGACAACGTTCCGCATAACGTAACAATACTTTTAAGTATTTTTCGGTTCTGTTGCTGTGACGTATAACCAAGGAGCACGTCTGTCCATTACGTTAAGGCGATTCCGCGTTTGGCTGAATAAATAAATAATTCGCCGTGATCGAAAAACGTGACTCTGCAAAATAAAAAGTAGGAAAACCTACTTCCGCGAATTGAATACTCATTTTCCTACCGTTTTCACACCAGCAACATCCACAAGAGCCTCCTTGGTGCCCAAAACCTCACAAATTTGATAACAACCTAAGGGTGCCCCAAAGCTACTACAAGTTCGTACATTTTTTCTGTCGAAATTCTACAAAAAAGTTGACAGATACAAATAGTACTCTCGCATAATATACTTCATTGGCTTACACGGCCATTGTTGGGTCCATTGTTTCCAACTAAAACAGACCTTTCGACAGTACCATCGACTGCCATCATCAGTGTAAAATTCTAGTTTTGCTAACGTTGGGTGGTACACGTTAGAGTTAAGCATTAACTACATCTCTGTGGTCTCTACAGTACGTCTACCACCCTACGTTAGCAAAACTCGAATTTTACACTGATGATGGCAGTCGATGGTGCTGTCGAAACGTCTGTTTTAGTTGAAAACAATGGACCACGGCCAAACAGCCCGGGAATGGATTTTAACAACAGTACTCTCACGTGTTTACAGTTCCTCTCCCTCAGATGAAAATAACGGATGTGGAGTAGGCCTAATATTAGCCGGACATGAGTACTTATTCACGTTGGAAGCGGGCTGTTCGGTATTCTTCTGTGAACCATTTTCAGTCCGTTTAGCACTGAATTTATATTATTTATGTTGCATAGAACAATATTTACCATTTTTATTTTCATTCGAGTACTATTTAATTGTTAACGTTTAATCTAATATCTAATGTCGTGTTTATCTTTGCGTATCAACTTGTAGGTTAATATGTATTTTTTTTTTAATTTTTATTCCATCTATACAAGCATTTTTGTATGATATGTAAATGCATTATTATAATTTTTGTGGTCGCTAACGATCGACGCTGTTGCAGCGACCTGATAAACAAAGAAAAAAGATGTAGGAAATGTTATGAAAACAATTTTGTAAATTCTACGAGAACGATTTTGTTTTCATATGTTGGAAACTTTCAGACGCTGTCGTCATCATCAGTAGCTCCACAGCCCACCGAGGGCCTTAGCTTCCTTCAGGATTTTCCTCAAGACTTAGCCAATGTTCAAACCAGTTTTTCACTCAAAGTACTTTCACATCTTCTAGGATTCCATCAATCCATCGTAGTCTAGGTCTGCCACGTCCAGTAGCGGACTAAAATAAAAAGGCCGCCCCGGGCCTCACTTAGTAGGGGGCCTCCAGATTTGGAAAATTAAGTTTAAGAGATCAACAATTTGTTTAAAACCTCTCATCAAAATGTTTCCCAAACAGTGGCTAATTCACAGTGCAGAAGTCAAGTCAGTTACTCGAACGAACGAATTCACAAAAAAGTGCATCACGTATTGCGTGAGTGAACAAAACCGTGAGTGACGTCGAAGACAACTGTACAGATATTATAAAGTATTGTAGTAATTAAGGTATTGTACCTACCAAGCAATTCAAATAAGGTATACTGGACTGTACTTTCATTTACGTGCTTCTTATTATTAAGTTTTAAAACATGGGTATGAGAGCCGTAATACAGACACTACTGACGAATGTAAAAACAAAACATTGGAGCTGGCGAGTTGTTCACCGGTGATGAAGCGCGCGCACGTATGTGTGAATAGCTCGTTTATATTGTATATGACTGTGTTGAAAGCGAGGCGAGCCAAAGACGGACAATAACGTGAAGAGAGATAGAGACTTCTTTGTGTCGCGTACACAAAGGGCCGCTAGTTTGCCCTATATAGCAGGTTGCGCGCGCCGTCTTAATTATCGTAATGACATTTCTAGTGTTGCGATATTATGCGATCATTATATAACGTTTCGTCGCTACACTGTTGTGTGTGTACTCAGCTGGGACGTTGTGTCCTCGCTGATGCTCATTTTACTGCATTTTGTGCACAGGTCATTAGAGGAGGAAGAGCTTGCCGCTGTCATTTATACTTAGGGTTACCTGAGCTACTGCGAGAGGGGGACGAGACTAGCTTGAAGGTTGAACTCCCCCTGCTTTTGTTAGGACAAATGAGAAATTCAACATGCAGATTTACAAATATATTTTACAAATTTCTTGCGCCTCAAAATTTTTGAAGAAAATCGACGTGAAGTATATTACAGATGCGTACGTCATAATGATTGTCATCATTAAGAAAACCCGTAGCTTTATTGTATTAATTTACAAAATTTGTAATTCCTGTTATTTCTAGAATTCTTTACAAGCCTTATCCTAACACCCGGAACTGGCTTAGAATTATGCCTACGTTAAATGATTAGGGAATTTTGATGAAATTTTTAATAACTCTAATTTGATCCCCCTGCCCCACTGAGGGTCACCATAGTTGTAGACTATTTCAGCCAAACGGAAGACATTGAAGAAGTTACCTTCTAAATCTTCCGGTCTTGTCGGCCGTGGTTGAATACACTAAAAACTCATTTATCAATTTGATGGGACCGCCCCCGTTTCGGATAAACCGAAACTTCTATTTAAATATGTGAAGCAATTATTGTAAAGAAATTTTTTTGGGGGCAAACGGCACAGTAGCGGGCGTCAACTGTCAAAAGTGACGTATGTCGTAGCCAACCGGCCGCCGCTAGACAATTATTGCGCAGACAATAATTAGCCAACACAGCAGATGTTCATTCTTGGAAGAGTACCACCATCAGCGTGTGAACGTAACGAAGGAAGTCGAGGACAATACGGCGATTCGACACACCCGAGCTATGAGACACACATGTAGCCGGACGGAAATTGCTTGGGAAGGACCAAAAGGAAACGTAGAACAATCGGATGATAGGCAGCCGTGTAATCGGAGCCGTCGTCATACGTGGATGAGGAGACAAACAGCGAGACTTTTAGAGAGGGGTCTAGATTGACCTACCAGGAACAAGAGTTCGGAAAAGGCGGGTTGTTGAGAAGACATCACCATGGAAACGAGGGTGAAGAACGAATGAGGAAATAGTCAAGAGGCCAGCTCAAGAATCTAGGAGGAGTCTTCGCAGAATCGGAGGCGAAAAGCCAATAAGGACGGAGATGATAGGAAGAGCATACGAGCTGTGGAGAGGGTCGAGATAGTGAAGACATAAATATAGGTGTTAGCGAAGAGCAAGAGTTGAGTTTTTACAGGAGTTTATTTTCAGTTTATCGTCAGTTTACAGTTTACGGTCAGTTTATTTCAGTTTTTCTTAGTTTTCAATTGAGAGTATTTCAGAATCGATCAGAAGGACAGTTGTAAAATTTTATTCATACAAACAGTTAGACCATTCGGGAGTGAGTCAGAAATCATGTAAGACTGTTAGTACGCCGAAATTAGGTAGTGAAGTGATGGAGTAATGAATTATTTGTTGAACTTGCTCGTGTATCAAGAGAATTCGTTAGATCGTGAGAGTCAATTATTAAGACAATGTTGAATTAACTTTAATCAGACTTTGTAATCCATTCATTCTCACGAATCGAACGCGTGTGATAACATATAAATAATATATCACTATACAGTGACGTAGGTGACATGAAACAAATATATTGAAATCACGTCACGAATTAATTCATCATTGTACCAAGTAAACACTAAATTTCTCGTAATAAAATGAATCACAAGTGGAACAATCGTGCTAATTGAACACTGTACGAATTATTAATGTACGTGTACTGAGAGTAAGAGTAAAACCGCACGCGAATGGGTCATAAGACAATTAAGCCAAATCCGAATGACCGCAGTTAATAATTTCCGTTAATAAACGTATCCGAAACGAATGCGGAATAGTGTCGACGACGGAGTGCAAAGTGAAGTGAAAGTGGAGTGAGCCGATTCAAAACAAATTGGAGAGGATTAATCCAGCCACTTGCAACCAGGAACTCGCCGGAGGATGGAGAACTTCGCAGATAGTCGCCGATGAATTGGATACATACTCCAAGTAAACCATTACTATTTACGTATTATTAGATTAAGTAACGACTGTCCTGTCACTCACAAAGAACACACCAATGAGTTGATTAAACGTTTATTTAATTACTTTGAGTAAAGCCGAATGAAAATCTGAATCCATAAAAGAGAGTACGATATAGTATGTAGATAAAAAATTAAATACGTAATCGATTAACAGATGAGATATTATTGATGTAACAGACGATCTAGCAACATAGTGTACCCTAAGATATTGTGTATTAACACTAACTTTATTTTCAGAATTTGAAAGTGATTTTGAGTATATAAAATAAATTATTGTTGTTCACAAAGATTTATGGTGTCCGAGTCATATTATTATTATTGACCTAATTAATTCAAGTTTAATTAACTAACGAATAATCGAACTATGTACATCATATCAATATAATTGGCGGTCAAATCAAAGGGCGTGATGAAGTAAAGACAAACGATAAACAAATGTAAGAATCACGCTTATATTTGTAATTCATAAATGTAGTCAAGATTACTAAAAGACAATTAATTTATGCATAAACATATTTACATATTGACACATTTACATATGACACAACCAACGTGTGGTACGAGAAAGTATGTCTTAGTAGAAAATTGTAATCAAAATCTAATTAATTAACAATTAATTAAATATACAATTCAAACCACATTGTACATGGCATGCACAACCTGGGGCAGTATGCACACGCAGCAGTGCAAAGACACAGTTATATAAGGCTCCTAAATACGAGACATTAGTAATTAAAGTAAATAAATGAGAATTTAATATACGGATTTATATGTCAATTAATTAATGATAGATGATATAGACACAACAATTAAAAGCAGTGTATACGGCACACCAATGTGTGGCACGAAGCAAAATTAATTGATTGAGTAATAAACATAAATCAAATTATAATCAGAAATAATTAATTTATGCAATAATTAAAATTTGTATACATAAATATAAAAGTTGTATATGGCGCTCCAACCACGGGGCTAAATAAAGCAGAGACATTCGATAAAGTTCGTACATGCCTCATTTGCATAAAATAACATCTGTATATGGCTTCCCAACGCGAGGCTTAGTAAAGATAGCATCAATACTTAACACTTTATTGAGCGTATACAATAAACACCAGGTAGTGAATAAAATAAATTAAATAAAATTTATTTGATTAAACATTAATTAATTTATGCAATAAAGTTTGCATAAAATAAACATTTGCAAATAATAATACATGTGTAAGTAGAGTAACTTTATTTAATAATAATAATTTAAAAGTTACTTACAGTGGATATGATACAATAACCTATAAACTGGCTCCGCACTGTAAATTATAGTTTCTACAGTACTGGAACAGTCCTGTTACTTGTTCGTACAGTAATCAATCATAGTTTTTTGCCTAAGCTTTGACGCTCGTTTGCTGGCTGCCCGATCTCAAAGTCGTTTCATTGTTAAAAGTTCTGCAGGGGAAGTTTCCTGTTGTCGTTCCAAATAAGAAAGGACAGAAAATGCTTTTGTGTATTTTTAAAATTTACTAAAAATTGTTTCGGATAAACGAGTTTTTAGTGTACCAAGATTAGTTCTAACGTTTTGGCGCCTAGCGCTGGAAGCATCGTCAATGTTAGGGACAGATTGAAATACGGTACGGATGTCGCATAGACAAAACAATTCTTTGAACAAATTTTCTGTTACCAGTCCGGCCGTTTTTGGACAGACAAGTCCGGCCGTTTTAGAAGATAACATGTTTGACTCCGGCCATGAAATCTTCGAAAATGTGAAGATGTTTACTTCAGAAACCGAGGACACTTTTTGACTCAGTAAAGCGGGCATCGTAATTTTCGGTACCAGTAAGTGTTTTCCAAAAAGTAAAATCCTGTGGCAGATGCATTCATAAAAATGCAGAATATGTGTTTTTTGGGAGGGAGGGAAGCTGGCAAATATGCAAAAACAACAAAATCTTACTTTTTAATATAATATATTACAATATAATTATAGTATAATTTTAATTTTATTTAATACAATTTGCATGTAGCCTATACGTTTAATGACATTCAACAATAAAGAATATTTGATGTCTGCTGCTAATAAAAAAAAAAACTGAACGTTTGCTGCTGAGAACAATGAAACGCGTTAAACTGAGAAACACAATAACTACGAGGACAGATTACCAATGAGTAAGACAGCTTTTGAAAAAGTAAAAGCATTACTTACTGCAAGAATGGTTCCAACTGGGACAAGAAAATCCTTTCCTAAATGTTTTATTTTGAGAGTGGTTTTGTATGGCAGTGAATCCACGGAACATCAGAAATACAGAAGAAAGATATACCTAAGACAGCTTCGAAATATGGTTGTAGCGAAAAATAATTAAGGTAAGGTTGACTGATAATAGTGAGACGTATTAACGAGAATAGGAGAAGAAATGAAACTACTAAAAGTAATAAGAAAGAGAAAAACACACATCACGTAGAAACTGTCTGCAGTTAAGGATGATGGAAGGAAATGTGAAAGGAAGGAGAGGACGGACAGGAATGAAGCTTGGAACGCTTGATGATACAAAAAACGGAAGACAAATGCACGGGACCCAGAAGAATGGAGACTATCCTGTCGTAGAAAGTTTTGCTAAAGGATAAGAAGACGATATTTGTGGAACGGTTCATTGAAATCCTAGAAATAAAACAAGACACAACACACAAATTAAGTTTTATAAGGCAGTTGCAATACGGATATTGACATAATATGCGAGTGAGGCGTGGGGCACATTCAGAAATGTAGGCCTACATGTAATACATTCAAATTATACATTCCAAGATATAAGATGCAATCAGGATTTAAGAGCAGAACTAGAAGTTTTCTGTAATTTTACTTTTGTTTTTAAATATTTAAATATTAGTTCTACCTCATGTATCTTATCGCCACTTTCCACGTGAAATATCCACTGTCATTGTTCATCTTGTTATTCGAATTAGCGGTCTCTGTAATTTCAACTTTTTCTTGGTTTACGACTTGAAAATGGTGGAAACACTGAAAGGCCTCGTCCGGAACATAACAAGTAGCAGTTCAGCAAGTAAACACGACGCAAAGTTGGAATTACAGAGACTGCTAATTCAAATGACAAAATGAACAATGACAGCGTAGTATTGCACATGAAAAGTGGCGATAAGTTACAAAAGGTAAAACTAATATTTAAATATTCAAAAAAGAAAGTAAAATTAAAGATAACTCTAAGCAAAATATGGTTCAACAAACGATGCATGCTTAGAGGTCGTGGCTTGAAAATGGTGTAAACACTAGAAGATGGAAGTAGCAGTTCAGCAAGTAAACACGACAAAATTGGGAAGAACTAGAAGTAAAAGATAAATGCAATCATTTCAATTTATAGGCGGCAATGGTGTGATCATTTGCAAAGGATTTCGGATTGCCAGAAGCGGCGCTGAAATATGAAGCGATTGGTAGAAGAGACGTGGGTCGCTTTGCTTTGCACTGGGTAGTGGGCCGTCTTTATACCCATGGCTTAATTGCAGCTTCCTGGATGTGCCCGATGACTGTCAGATGAAAACAGTGCCTAAACGCGATTATCCGCAAGGTGGCGCTGGAATTTTGAACCATGTTTATGCTTTAGTAGCACTGACCCTGGAGGCGTGCCGCCCGCCTCGGACACAGTAGACAGACGCCTTGAAGCGTCGGTCGTTCCCCGCGAGGCAGATAACCTCCGTGCCGGTGGCAAATGGTAACTAAGTCGAGCAGTCTGCTAAAGACTTGGGGAAGGATTTCCCTGAGGAGCGAAGGTGACAGAGAGGAAAGGAAGAGACTGAGGCTATTCAGATAGCGCATCGAAGTTAACTTACGGGGGGGGGGGGGTCATCTAGAATCGCTCAAGGGCGTTTGACTTGCAGACGAACTAATGGTTCTCAGGTAGGGGAAGGACGACGTGGTCGCTGCAGAAGCAAAGAGGGTTTCGGCGAGCGACCGAGCAAAGTCGGCAAGAGAATGAGGAACTCGAAGGCCTCCACGAATGACATCATTCCTTACAAACCATGAGACCCCGACAAGGAGCGGAGGGTTGGGTAACAAACGGTGGCAAATGGTAACTAGCCCAAGCAGTGTGCTGAAGGTAGGATTTCCCTGAGGAGCGAAAGTGAAACAACAGAAAGGAAAGGAAGTTGCTTGTGCCTGTTTAGAAGAGTGTGTGACGAGGCTGACTTTGGGGGGGGGGTAGGATGAGATGGGTGCCGGAACAGGTTTTTATAACTTACGAGGGTCAGTTGAAAAGTTCGCGAGCGACATCTATAGCTCAGTGGTAGAACTAAAATCTTGCGTGTGCTGCAAGACGTATATTTCGCGTGAACACCTGTTAATTTCCAGATAAGTTATAGCCTACCCGTCAATTTATTCACGTTTTACCAGCTGTTTGAAATTTTCCTTTCAGGTTTCTTTTTAAAATGCACAAAATCAAACATCGTGTTGTGATGGATTCTCTGTTAAAACCGTTTTAGCGCCAACGGAAAATCAAAACGAAATTGCAAATGTGATGGGAGATGCTGCACCTCCAGAAACAACGGTAAGTGGGGCACACTCGAGTTTAAACGGGGTTGTACAAGCACTGAAGACTATGCTTCAGTCCAGAAGACTGCTATGTCCAGCAGTGGACGTCCAAAAAGTGCAACAAAAAATGGCATTGAAAAAATTCCATAGGGTGTTGGAAGACCGCAGATTGAGGAGTGGATGACGTTCCTGAAATCATAGGCATCTCATATGAGCGTGTAGATCATACTTTAATTCAAGAACTTGGTGTAAAAAAGCGTTATGCAAGTTGGCTACCGCATCTGAAGTTGTTGCATTTTTTGGGCGTCCAATGCAACCACGTTTTCAATGCTCGTACGACCACGTTTAAACTCAAGTGCCTGCCTACAAACTGTTGGTTTTGAAGTCGCGGCATCTCCTGACACCTGACACATTTATAATTTCCTTTTGAGTTTCCGTTGGCGCTAAACAATTTTTAACAAAGAATCACTCCACGGTGATTGATTTTGTCCGTTTTCAAAACACGCATGACACGTCAATTTTAAACAGCTTCCAAACAATGAATAAATTGATAAATAGATTTGGAAATTAACAAGTTCACTTAAGATACAGTTCTTGCAGCAAACGAAATATTTTAGTTTTACCGCTACGCTACAGAACTTTTCAACTGACCCTCGTAGTAATTGCTTTGTAGAAGAAATGATGACCACGAAACTTTACTGGCCCCACAATTATTCCCGTTAAAATAATACTGAATAAACTAGGTGATAAGAATAAATTAATCACCGTGTACTGACAGCTGACTGTAGTAACATTAATCATAGCAATCGTCGACGTTTTGACCCCGTTAATAATAATAAATTAGCTCCCTGCATCGCAAGCCTGAACAACACAATAAATAACAATACCACGATATATAATTATTACCGCGTTTTGCGAATAAAAAAATAATCCATCTGACGGTACAGTGGTGTTCTATCGTTTCATTTGTTTTTAGCTCACTTAGTGGGGTGGTGGGAATTTTAATTGTTTATTTCGCGTGGCAGTAGTTTGTAACTTGGACGTAGCCAGTAGGGTGTGTGTGTGTTGATTACATTATCTATGCGGTAGTTCCCAAACACAGTACTCTGTGCTAGAGGTGGGCCGATATACCTGTACCAGGTATTTTGGAACGATATTTTTGTGGAACGGATATAACAGGTACTGAAAAGTTAAAATACCTGTTCCGATTCAACGATAACTGAAAACTGAAAAGTCGAAATACCTGTTCCGATTACTCGCGGTTCCGAGTCGCGGGACCCTCCTACCCAACTAATGAATATACGAGTACACGAGTACAAAGCCATTTTTTGGTGATGAGTACTTCATTCTGCGCATGTGCCGATTGCCATACAAGTACGAAACGAAGCAAAACAGCGAGGTTCAGAATATCTCTGTGCCACAGAGACGCAGCTGTTTTTAATAAATGGAAAAAATTCATACTGATGTTACGTTTATTCTCGTGTGTTGTGCAGATATATAATACAGATTATAATAACAAATTATATGTTATAGTAGTCACCAACTTGGTAAATTTTGAATGCGAATTATATTGTGTTATAAACCTACAGAGTGGCTAATAGGCCATATAGTACTTTTTGTTAATGTGATTTCGGAGATGATTTTAACTTCATTGCACATCTCACGTAAATTTTTGTTGACATTATTTGTTGTGCTATTACGTGCACTCTAAATTTCATTGTCTGAGTTTCGCAACTGATTTGTCTAACCAAAATAGAGTCAATAATTTAATATTAAATCTATATCAGTTTGCTTACTCCTAGTGAAAACTTAAATTAACATTCCCAAAGGGAGACAGGCCTATAAATTCTCTTGTTTCTTATTTTCTTTTAAACAGTAACAGCTTAAAAAAGTCACAGTGTAAAGTAACACTGTTAATACTTTAGTTTCAATTTATTTTTTACAACAAATTTTATTTAATACAGATATATGTATAATAAGTACACAATAACAGGTATTTGTACGTGTTATATTTTTTTAGAACGGTTTCGTTCGTACCTGTTATTTTCAAATACTAGTTCAGCACAACTCTAGTAGCGTATAACTTGGACGTAGCCAGTAGTGTATGTGTGTTGATTACATTGCGTATGCGGTATACTGTGTGCCCCAGTGCTATGCCTGCCGCTTGCTTATCGCCCACTCGCTCCTTACTCCATAAACAAGAGCATTTATTCCCCCCCCCCCAAGCTCCTCGTAGTGTACAGTCAGTTATCGTTATAGTTATTAATATTATTATTTACCAGGCTGTCAGTCCGTGGTTCGATGTTATTTGACACGAACGTTTCAGCCACTCCATGCAAACTGTGTTTCACCGACTGTTAGACCTGTGTCAGTGTTCAGTCCGCAAGCACGGTAATAATGATCCCCAAACCCGGGAAATCACGCATGCTCCCAGAAAATTATCGACCAATCTCACTGCTGCCCGTGATATCGAAGGTGTTTGAACGCCTCCTGCACGCCCGTATAGCACCGCTGCTCCATGGTTTCATCCGCGGCGAGCAGTACGCGTTTCGCCGGGAGCATTCTACCACCCTCCAACTAGTCCGCGTCATCACCCAATTCTCTGACGCTGCACACCGCAGCCGTCCTCTTGGACGTCAGTAAGGCCTTCGACCGTCTCTCACACGAAGGCTTGCTCTACAAACTGGCATAAAAACCCCTCCCCCCATCTACTGTGAGATTGCTCTGGTCGTATCTCCGCGGCCGGACTCTTCGCACCGCCTCCATAGACGCTGGCGTTCCCCAAGGATCACTCCGCGGCCCGGTTCTGTACCTTGTGTACACGAACGATTTGCCCCTATACAACAATGTCGCTCTTTCTCTCTTTACTGACAATGCCACGCATCACTACAGCTCGCAAAACCCTGGTTTTGCTAACGTAATGCTACAACGCCAACTCGACCTCCTGCCTCCCTGGCTGCGTAAGTGGCGCGTGGCGATCAACGCGGGGAAATCCGAGGCGATCTGCATCACGCGCACACGGACCGCATGCCAGCCCCTAACCCTTGATGGGAAACCTATCGCTTGGAAGAAATCTGTGAAATACTTGGAAGTGTCTACTGACAGTCGACTAAGCTTCACAGGCCACATCCAAAACAAACTCCGCCAAGCCCGTGGCGTCAGAGCCAAAATCTTTCTCCTCATCTCGTGCAGAAGTCCCTTCTCCCTGCGCACAAAACTAACTCTATCTCCTATTACTACGATCAGTACTAACCTACGCAGCCCCAGCGTGGTGGCCCCTCCTATCCACCAGTACAAAACGTAAGCTGAAACAGTTCCATCCGAATCCTCTCCAACTCGCCCTGGTTTGTTTGTAACCAAGCCATCAGGACGGGTCTTCGTCTGCAAACGGTGGAAGAGCTTGTCGTCAGACTTTCTGTGCGCCTCTTTTTCCGGGCAGCTGACTCACATCACCCCCACCTCCGTGACCTGGCCAGGGACGAAGGTCCCCCATGTCACATAGTCAGGAGATCCCGCATTCTGCTGGACGACCCCCCATAGGACCCTTCTCCTGAGGGAGCCAGTACCTTTACGCTGAACAATCTAAACCTAACAAACACTCAAACCATAAACTACGACACTGAACTTCACACCGCCCTGAATGGTCTGCGCTGGTCGTTTGTGACCTTGGCGGGGGCTGTCTTATGTCAGTTGTGCTAGAGCCTTCTTTCATTAGACGCCTACCCTGGATACGCAACAGGCCTGTGCAGATCACCGTTGAGCGGACAGTGAGGCCGCGTCGGAGACACCAGCGCTGGCTAACCGGTCTTCAAATGTACTGGGAGGTTTCCCCGCTGTGAGTGGACGCGTCACCGCTGGGTTCAGGGCACAAGACAACCCAGACTTTGGCTAGGCTGAGCACCTCACTTGCTGAGATCCTCTCCCCCTACCCAAACGAAAAGGAGCACACCGTCCCAACCCAAGACCTTGAATACCTTAGCCCTTGAGAGAGTTTCGATACTTGCAGTCATCGGAGGAGTCATTCCGGGCGCTGCTATCATTTAGGGGGCTTGAGCCCCCCCCCCCAGTAGCTACAAGCTACACGTCCCCAAGCAGTGAAGATGGCCACCGATGGATGAGTGGCTGAAACATTGCGTTAAATAACATCGGACCGCGACATGATAGCCCGGTACACAATACTGTGACACCGGCGGTGAAAGCCTCAGACAACAATTGAGTCATCGCTATGTGTTCCTTCTGTTCAGGTTATAATCGAGGACAGTGAAGAAAAAATTGCAATTGGCTGCCCACAGAGTGAATCAATTTGTGACACAGTTTAAAAGTACCAACCCTATTTTTTGGGGGGATTAGTCTAAAAAACACTCTTGTTCTGTAGAGTAAAAATGTGGACACGCTTGCCAAGTTTCTCGACGCATCTGTAGATGCGTCGAAAAGTTATCGTCAGATATACCCCAGAAGATAGGCAGACAGATAAATGCTAAACGGTCGAGTTACTGGCTAGAGTACTGGCTTTGCTCCTTCCGTAACGTCAGAGAAAGAAACTCAAATTGCCAAACTACATTGTGCGAGTGAAAAGAAAATTTATCATTTATACAAAAGTTAATTATTTAGAAACAGTTAACACGTTAATTAAAAAAGAAACTAATTTATTAACAAATAATATATTTTGCTTTAAATTTAATAGCTACAGGATAATTCGAACAAGAGTCACCAGTGCCGGCTTGATTTCTTCGCTGCCAACAGTAGTTACAAAAGCCTCCCCCCTTCTTCTTCTTCTTCTTGACTCTCGGCAAAGAGATTTAATTACATTTGTCGTCGGCGCTTGCGCATTAGGTTACACATTACACTGCGACTTGAATTAAAATTGTCTACCGTGCGCGGAGAAAATGTATTTCTGATACACAAACAAAAAGAGAAGAAGTACAGTAGAAATATAAGGAGAAATGACAACTAAAACTAACTAATTATTTTTAGTGGAAGGCAAATATACACAGCCTGTTTTTGTTTAACCAGACTCTGTTTTCTGTCTCCCTTGCACTCGTTGATGTAATTATAATACTACGTACAGAACAGCGACTCCTTTATTTACACACCAAGAGAACCGTGAGCCGTAAAATGCCTTGTATTGTGTTCGGTTTTATTTTCAGCTTGGGGAGAAGGAGGATGAGGAGACGGCTCCGCGACGCGCCTTTTCAGCGTTTCCATTTATCCTGTTGTTTCGTTATTATTGTTATTATTACGTTTAACAGTGCTCCACAATAAATTATATTATTTTCTTCTGGCTTTTCTCTTTGGCTTTGTCTTCCTACACCAGAGATCAAGCAGGCTGTAAAGGAAAGCACGATATTTTGCGTGTCAACAGCGCGATGTACTTGTTGACCTCTCTCGCTCGGCTCTTGACATTTTTGACGCATCGTATTACAAATGAAATTTTTAAATAAAAATTTACGTCTGATCTTTTACGTCAGATAAAAATAAAGCATGCGGTAGTCACGTATTTGTGAGCCGAGTGACACACTTTATAACGCAATCCATTTGGTACAACGAACACATAAAGATACGATACTAAAATTACAATGTAGACTGAACACCAGTAGTGTTCATATGTTTAAGAGAATAGAAGTGAGGTACATCACTAACAGTAGACTATCAGAAATAAAGATATTAAGCAAATTTTGCGGAAAAACTGCACGACAAAGGAACAAGAGATTTTTACAGGCCGGCAAGAAGATGAGTCTGTACCGAACAAACTGTTTGATCCTTGTGAGAGAAGAAGAAAAAGACCATACGTCATCGGAAAAGGAATTGAGATGTTGGAGAAAGATGGAAAATTGACAATATTGGGAACTGGATAGTAAGGAAAGAAGAATGGGATGCGCGTTTTGACACAGTGAGGCATTACTGGTGAGGAAAGGAATTTTCCTTATGATCTGCAACTCAAACGATGCGAAAGTCGCAGCAAGTAAAGCGCCCAGGGATAGCAGTGTGGTACGTTCCTCGGACCAGAGGCCGAAGCAACAGTGGCGATACCTCCTGGTCGCTTTTGCATCACTGCTGTCTCGAGCGTGGCTACTGTGATGGCTCCGCGGTGATGAATTCACGCTATTTACTCGTATATCCCAGGATCGGCTGACAAGAGACGGCCATGAGAGGTTAGGACCGCCGTCATGGCAGTTTTATTTTCTTTTTATTTTGCACTACAAGTATTTGGCACAAATTGCCTGTTACGGATTCCTTGGCCTTTAAGCACCTTTTAGGGAGCAGAGAGGCAGACGGATTCATTCGACTGCTTGCACTCGAAGAGAACACATCGTCAAATCGATCAACGCAGAAGAGGAACGCCTCGACCTCTACTGATCTGCAATGAAGAGGCCCGCAACTACTACTACTGCGGCGGTAGGGAAGGAGAAGAAGAAGCCGCCGGACCAGCATTCACGTCATCGCCGACAGCAAGACCATCCATCTGCGGCTATGGAAATCGACCTACCTTGCGGCGAGCAAGAAGATCCAGCACGACTGGGACCTGCCGCACAGTGCAGATAAGTCGATTAGGTAGCGCTGCCCAGCTGAATCCGGGGAGTCCGAGAGTAGGGATAACGAATAGATATGCGACCCGTCACTGTGACGGTGTCACAGTTCGGCCCCCCGGACACCCGCTGGGCAAAGAGCTGAAGTAGTCAGCATTAGTCCAGCTGATAGTGTCCCAATTGCACTTCGCGGTAGCGACGAGCCCCCCGGCCGGCCACTTGGGCCAGTCGGGAACCCTACAACTTGCGCGGGCAGCCCTGCTCAACCCGCGCAAGATCGTGATCGGTCCTTATTAGGGTCACCAATGACCCCAAGGGTGGGACCTTCCGGCTGCACGGCCGCTTCACCGGAGTCTGACTCTCCCGACATGGAGATCTCGGCTTCCACCAGTAGGGCACGGTGGCAAGCCGAGGAAGTCTCCCTCACTGGCTTCCTTGAGTTCGGCTA
The DNA here is from genome assembly GCA_034769895.1 of Magicicada septendecula. Lineage (NCBI taxonomy): Eukaryota > Metazoa > Arthropoda > Insecta > Hemiptera > Cicadidae > Magicicada > Magicicada septendecula. Next base: position 483,587,760 of record CM068371.1, on the reverse strand, counting down.
CGGACTCGGCGGCATTCAAAGCCTCCGCTGAGGTTGCGCCTAGCCGCACCTCCGAAGGAAGGATCCCGCCGATTTTCGACACGAACGTCAAGGACATCATCGGCTTTAGTCGCCGACTCCGTAAAGTCGTTGCGCTGGCAGAGAACGCTTCTGTCAAGCTCCAAGCGAGTGAGACTGTCCGCATCACCTGCCGCAGCGCATCCGAACACTTCGGCGTGATCCAGTGGCTGGAACAAGAATCGTTCCAGTTCCACACCTACACTGTCAACCGTACAAGCCTGTGGCCCTCGTCCTTCGGAGGCTGGACATACAGGCTGACCCGCAGGTCGTTCTAGACGAACTGCGCGACGCGGGCTACAAGGTTGTGGCAGCCTCTCGGTTATACACAACCTACGGCTAGCCTAGGCCCCTGTCACTAATCAGACTCCAGGTGGAGAAGGGCGAACCCACCCAGGCCCTATTAGAGTTGAAACGGCTGTTCGGGCTCTGGGTTAGCGTAGAGCCCTGCCGTCAGACCGGGAAAATTTCCCAATACCACAGGTGTCAGAGTTGCCACAGCAGCTTTGCTTGTCGGAACGCGCCGACCTGCGTCCGATGCGGACTCGACCACTTAACGCAGGCCTGGGCTGTTCCTGACAATCACAGATACTGCATAAACTGTGGAGGCGCCCATGCTGCAAATAACAGGCGCTGTCCTATTTACAAAGAGCAGCTGGACAAATTAGTAAAGTCGGTCCAGCCTAAGCCTCGTCATTTTGTTCAGACAGTAACATCGGGCAAAGTCTCTGAGCCTGTGGCACGGAAACCAGCCCCAAGGTCTGCTCCGGTTCCGAAACCACCTAGTGCAGTGAGCCCGAGCAAAACTAAACAGGCCACACCTGACGTCGCGCCCTTGGAACCGGAACGCGAGACACCCGCGCATGCTAAAGTCTCGTTGCCGCAGGATGACGAGAAACTTGATCCTCCACTGCCGCCGCCACCCAAGCCTCGCTACCCCAGATCAGGAAAGAAAGGTTAAAGACCTCAGGCCAAGAACACGGGGCAGCTTTTACCTACCACTGGACCCAAGCCTGTCCGCCAAAAGCCAGAGCGAACACCCGCTCCAGAACCTGCCCCCAAGGCTTCCACCGCCCCGCCCTGCCGCAGCTATGCAGCTGCCGCCAAGCGTTCTCCACAATCATCTACCGATGATCTCACCGTCGTCTCTGACTTTCTGGCAAGCTACGACTTGCAGAAAGTAGCCAAACTATCCGCAACATCAACGAACGCTTGGCAACAGCCTCGCCCCAAGACAAGTTCCTCCTCTTGGTGGAACCCTGACGTGTTGTTGGTCTGTTATGAACAACGGACAAACACGGCACTCCCTCAAGCGAGACCTCGAGCTCGTGGCGTGGAACGCCAACGGTATCGTTTCCCGGCATTCTGAGCTCTTAGAGTTCGTTGCCCGTCACAAGCCAGATGTGCTTCTTCTTGGTGAGACGCACCTGACCCCGCATCGTCGATTCCGATTACCCAACTACGTGTGCTACCGGGACGACCGGTCGGGTCGCGCAGGAGGGGGCACCGCCATCCCGGTGAAGGAGTCTCTTCGCCATCACCGCGTTGTCCTGCCTCAGCGGCGGAACCTCGAGTGCACCGCGATTGAGCTCCATGGTGCTCTCGGCGGTCTACTTGTGGTTTCCGAATACAAGCTTCCACAAAACGGAGCTCCTGTCGAACGATCTGGAGGCCGTCTTTGGCGCACACAGGAGGGTAGTCCTGGCAGACGACCTGAACTGTAAGCACCCTGATTGGGGGAGCCGATTGGTGAACTCAAACGGGCCCCGCTAACGCAGCTACGCTGATGCGGCTCGGGTCACAATTATGGGCCCTACCGGGCCTACTTACTATCCCCCGAGGGCTAACTCCCGCCCTGACGTACTAGACATTACTGCGGTCAGGGGCGTTTATTGCCCAGTCCACGTCTCCGTCATTTCGGAACTGTCCTCGGTCCATTGCCCCATCAGTGTGCATCTAGCTACCCAGCACTCTACCGTCCGCGACGAGCGGCGGGTAATCGAATGGGAACGCTTTGGCCCAGCGTTCAGTCGCCGCCTACCTGAGCGTATACCACTCGACACTACCCAACATGTCGAAGAGGCAGTTGCCTTATTCGACACAGCCGTAGTCTCGGCGGTAGACGTGTCCTCCCGGATGAAGCCGGGGCTTACGCCCGACTATGAGCGGATCCCCGAAGAGGTGTCTCAGCTCGCTTGGTAGAGGAATCTCCTCCGGAGACGCTGGCAGAGGACTCGTGACCCGGCCGACAAGGCTGTGTTTAACAGAGCGACCGGCAAGTTGCGTCGTGACATGCTGGCGTTTCGTAGACGCAACTGGGAGCTAGCTGTAGCACAGATGGATGGCCCTGCCGAAAACCGTAATGTCTGGCGGATTCCCAGTGCCCTAACTGGAAAGCGTAAACGCGCGCCTCTCCCCGCACTGGAAGGACCCGGCGGTTAACCCCTTAGACGTCCCCTCGAGATGGCAGAGTTCTTAGCTGATAGTTTCGAGCGTCAGTTCGCTCCCAACCCATCCAAGAACCCGGCCTTCATTGAGCGAATCTGCCGCGAGGTAGAGCGCTTTCTATCGGCCGGTATCACAGTCCAGCCCATCTCGCCGGAGGAGGTCTCTGAGAAGATAGTTCAGCTCAAGCCCCGGAAGGCGCCTGGCCCTGACGGAGTCATGAATTCCGCACTCCACCGCCTTCCGGAGCGAGGAATACGGTTCCTCTCTGAACTGTTCAATGTCTGTCTCAGGCTGGCCTACTTTCCGGCGAAATGGAAAACGGCTACAGTTATAGTGATACCCAAGCCGGGAAAGAATTCTTCTCGCGCGGAAAACGTCAGACCCATCAGCCTTTTATCCGCAACGTCGAAGGTTTTCGAGCGTAGGATCCGCGACCATCTAGAAAGACTGGACGTGCTGATTCCCGAACAGTTCGGCTTTCGTGAGCTGCAGTTGATGAGACTCGTGGAATGCATTACCGAGGCTGGCTGCCAGGGCAAACAGACGACTGCGATCTTCCTAGACGTAGAGAAAGCCTTTGACCGCGTGTGGCACGAGGGTGTCCTTTACAAACTAACGGAAGTCCTTCTCGCAGACTGCTACGTTCACTTGATCGGCAGCTTTCTGCGAGACCGTAGCTTCCGAGTGAGAGTAGACCACGTTCTCTCTTCGGAGAGGCGTATTACCGCTGGTGTCCCTCAGGGAAGTGTACTTCGGCCTCTCCTGTTCTCGCTGTTTGTCAACGACACGCCCCGAGTTCCTGGAGTAAGATTGTCGCTGTTCGCGGACGACACTGCGGCTTTTGCCTCAGAGCCTGACGCAGGTTATGGGGCAATCAAACTCCAGCGCCAACTCGACGCGTATGTCGGGTGGGCCGATGACTGGAGAGTTGCCGTCAACGCTTCCAAGAGTGCCACGGTAATATTCTCGCGGAAACGTAAGCGGCCTCGGGATTTACTCGATGTGACACAGGGCTACATTCGGCCAAGTTACATATATAATATGGTGTACGGGATACCAGCCTGCGTTTTAGTTCATGTTTTCCCTTGTCACAGACATGTGTCCCTGCTATTTGACAGGCCTAATGTTGTAAACGTGTTCTGCTGATGTTTAGTCGTCCCCTCTCGATGACGTAGCACGTATTTTCCGCCATTCAGTGGTTTCACATTTCACCATTTTATTTTTAACGGCTTATCTAATGGAATTCATGAAATAGCGTAAATGACGCGCGAACTGTGACAGTGGTCGTTTTTTTTAGGTTACAAAACCGCTGTGTTCTGTGTTACATAGAACGATAAAACGTTTTCGAGATAAAAGTGGGAATTGACTCATCGCCGCCGGAAACCAGGTGTTGTGTGACATAATCACGCTGGCGCTGATAAGAAACCCTAGCGTAGCGCGCCGTCCGCGTTTTCGATCCCGTGTAGTAGTGTTGAGCGCGACAAGGTGTGTTGGTGTTGTGGGCGCGAGTCTCGCCGTAACGTGTAAACTCCTCTGTGTGTACAGAACTAATTTGGTTTATTTTTGTTGTGCGCTGTTGTTATCGTTGTGTGAAGTGCTAATTCTCTAGTACACACACTTGACATTTACTTCTTGTTCTTCTTCTCGACCCAGTTTCCTCCGTTAACAGGACGAGCGCGATAAAGCAGCCGAACGGAAACAAGGTAAAACACAACAAACTTAGTACAGTGTGTCTTGATTGTTGCATTACGTTCTCGTTTTAGGTAATCAGCCGAACAACTATAGATTATTTTCCGTTCTTAGATAGTTAAGTATGTGCTGTTACCTTGCCACCTTCATTTTATTTCAAAATGTATTTCAGTATTTATTGCAGTAATGATTTTTTGATCGATACTAAGCGTCGGAAAGGTAAAATAACCGAGTAACAGGTTGTTATCTCGGTGTTCAAAGGTTACCTTTATCGATCTCTTATGAAATCTTGTACCGCCGAAGATTCTCTTATCAGTTCGTTTATTTTGATGGCCTTAAATAGGTCATATGAGCGTGCTGTGCTTTTCTTTGTGTAAACTGTAAACTTTTGGTTGCTGATTTACTACTTGAAATTACTCAAGACGAAGGAAACTGAATTGGTCACACCGTATGATTGATTGCATCCGTAAGTGCGGGGAGTGTGGCAGTTTGACGACATGGAGCTTGTTTCGTTGTAATAAGCCCGTTTTTGTTCTTAACAGAGGAAACGTTGTTAAACATTGTCGGCCTTCTAGCGTCGTTCGCAAAATAAAGGTACGCGATCTTCAGATGACTTGCCATGTGCCCATATGAAATAATTTGCCAGTTTTGTGTCCTTTTTTAAGAACAGCCCCGCCATTCTTTCAAAATGTTCTATATAATTTAAACCATACAATGTGTGACTTACCTCTTAAAATAGAAGACTGGGAAATTCATAATATAATACAGAATAAAGAGACCTAAGCTAACCTAACCTGAAAAAACGGAAACGTAACGAAACTGGTTATTCATCAGGGGGCCTATAAGTTAATTTCTATCTGGATTTGTCGAAAAAGGTTTGTACTCTTGTTTCTGTTGCAAATGCAACGGCACCTGTCCTTACAATCTATTCCTGACCGTCTCTTTTTGATGACCTTCATTACACATTCGATGATTATGCGAAATACGGTTTTGTTGCAAAAACGCATTAAACTTTCCGGGAGGGTAAGAATGTTTCTGTTCGAAAACATGGCAGACATCCATTTGAGTTATCAAATTAAAGAAAATTGCAACGGCAATCTGAATAAATTGTTCAGTAATTGAAATTTCAAAATTTGGAGACAAGAGGACTTGAAAAAGACGGATCAGAATTTTTGTAAAAGTTGTAAATAACAAACTTTGATATCAACAAAATGGAATTTTAACCAAAATCCCAATGTACCGTTTACTTCGGTTGACTTATGGCACCGCAGACCAAAAATAGAAATGAACATTTCTAATAAATTGTAAAAGTTATTTGCGAGACACCAAATTATGAGGAACTGGGGGTATATCTTTGCCTCCGTATCTTTGTCTGTATCTTAGCATTTTGACAAAATTAAAATCTGTCAACAGATATTGTCAGCTTTAATTACAAATTGGTTTCATATTATCTCCTAACAATAAACGTATTTCGTTCAAAATAACGAGCGAATCCTCCAGCTCATGGAGCATACTAGTTGTTACTATATTTTGTATTTATTAATATATAGTAATTAATATAAACTTTATAATAAACAAAAGCAATGTTTATATTATATAAATAGTTTCTAAAACATAACTTCATCGTGTATATGCGCGTACGCGTGCGTGCGTATGACTACATGTGCACGCAGACACCTAAACGGGCGCACTTGTGCTCTGTACCACAGCGCTTGAATAAATTTACCCCGCTGTAGTACAGAGAGAGGGGGAAGGGGAGAGTAGATATAAAAGAGAGATATTTAAAGTAAAGTGGAAAAAAGACAGGAAGTTGGCTTTATAAAGCAGCAAGAGGAGAGAACACCTCTCGACCGCGCGCTGTGTGAAACAACAACACAAAATAATTTACATACTTTCTACACACCGGGCCACATATTACAGTACGCTCTCCCCACATCGTCCGTTTTACATATTTATGACGACACTTCTCGATGTAATATTCCGTCGACGTCACGCGTCCAAGACTTTTACTACAGTTTTTCTGTCCAAAGAGGACGACGACGACGCCGCTACCCGAACAACACGTGTCGTTGCGCCGGTGACGTCATCCAAACACATGCCACGTCACTCTTGGTTCGATCTGAAGATGCCAATACATACACAGAGTGTTTTCTTCGGCCCGTCGACAAACCATTCACTGCAGAGTTAATTAAGTAATTGAAATTTTGAAATAACGTAGCAGTAAGAGAACTGAATTTTTGTAGGAAAAAGTTTATTACTAGAGAGGTCAGACATAATCGGTGTCCAATAATTAAACTTTTCCCAATAGTTCACAGCGATTTGTAACCCTGGAGTATTTTAATCCCGCTGTACGATTTTCACGTGCCAGAATAAATGACCGCACCGGACCAGTGGCGTATCTAGAATTTGGCTTGGGGGGGGGTCCGAGATGACGTCGGTTTCATACGGAATAAAAGACAAGTTAAGGCTAATTAACATTACTATCTTTAAAGTGGCTGAAAACGCGTGATCTTTCTTCTTCTTCTTCTTCTTCTTCTTCTTCTTCTTCTTCTTCTTCTTCTTCTCCTTCTTCTCCTCCTCCTCCTCCTCCTCCTCCTCCTCCTCCTCCTCCTCCTCCTCCTCCTCCTCCTTCTTCTTCTTCTTCAACAAGGATTAGGCCTTGGTGACCTTTCCGGCTTCATAGGATAAAAATTCAAGTACCGTCTGCCTAGTGGCAAAAGCTAAAGAGCATGATAATGTCTTTCGGCCGCCAGCTAAACGCAACATTTGCAGAAAGGAAACAATCAGTCAGTCAGTAACCATAATAATGTTGCGTTTAGCTGGCGGCCGAAAGACATTATCATGCTCTTAAGCTTTTACCATTTGGTAAACGTTACTGTATCTTCTATATCTTCACATTTCTGCGGTGAGTAATTAAATATAAAGAGGAAGTAGATTTGCATTTACGATGCAGTACAGACAAATATTTTAATGAATAGATGCAGGATCGTTAGCTGAATCACATACGAAGACAACCATTAACTAGAGACAATAACCTATCTACAGCTATGCAGTGTTGTTTGCTTGTTAGGTCTTTAATCTGCGACGACGTTAGCACGTTAGCGGTCGCGGTTTTAGTTAACGATTCCCGGCTGGTAAATTGTGCTAACACTTGATTTTAAACTTTCAGGACGCTTTATAAATCTGGTTTAATTGTTTGCAGTGATATTATTTTTAACACATTATATATATTGCGACGTATCAAAACAAACGTTTATTTACAACAATCCCAATGACGTCACGCAAGAATGACGTCATGCAGCGTGATGCGTTACAGTTTACAGCGTTACAGAAATTTTCAAATGATGGCCAGCCAAAAGACATTATCATGTCAAAAAAAGTGTGATAACATCTTGAAATCAGTCCCATTAAAGTAAACGGTAATAGCACAATAAAAATACGCGTTTTTGAAACATTGTTAAAAGATACTTATTGACTGAATTGGTTTTCCTGTATTTCGTATTTCAAACGCATACACTGACGCTGTGCAGTAAACCTGTTTGTTGTATATTTAAAAATGAGCTGCTGCTATATTAACATACACAGCTGTACCAACTTGGGGGGGGGGGGGGGGGCTCTAGACACGTTCATCCCCCCCCCCCGTAAATACGCCCCTGCACGGGACAAGGCGCATAGACGGACAGAAGTTGCTTAGGGCGTCTTAGTGCGTCGGGGTAACAAGGAAGACGGACAAAGTAATTCACCATATAACCTGATACGGTAGAATGCTATTCGCAATTTGTGTTGCATTGTTGTGTCCACTACAAGGGAAATCTACCGAACGACCTTGCAGTGGTGAGTTATAATTGTTGTAATAGATTTCCGTACGGTTCCACAACACAAAGAAATAGTGATGTCTTTTTCCCCATTAAGCGCCCACTGATTCAGTCAGTTGGACTTTTTATCATTTCAACATTGCATTGTTTTACGTTTGACTAGCGTCTGACCTTCGGCTTCGACAAGCTTAACATCTTCACAACAACTATTTTCTTACAATGCGTTGCCAATACATTTTCCTCGTACGTGCGATTCATCGCCGTTTTCTTCACTTTTATACCTACACGTGGCCGTCGGTCATCTTATCATTCATCTGATAACGTGCTCAGTTTTTTGTGCGCAGAGTGTGACTACACTATTGTTATCTATTTGTTGCAGTTAATAATAACTTGAAAAACTGAAATTCGGTCGCGGGTTTGTTTACAGACCAATCGAATCGAAACAACGACAGCAATCGGCAATATTGTCATTTAATTTTACATCGCGATTGTGATTTGCAACCGCTCTATGAGTGTATGTTGGTAATTGAATCATTTTTACAAATATACGCTCTCTCTCTCTATCTCTCTCTCTCTCTCTCTCTCTCTCTCTCTCAGCACCGCTGCACCTCATTGCATAGCCATTGCTTCCCACATGTGTTGTTCGTTAATCTTTCATTTAGTAATTCCCTCTCTCTCGCACGCGCGCGCTCTCTCACCCTCATATTTACACGCCCACATCACGCACTTGATAATCGGAATTTTAGTATTTGTTAATGGGTTTGTAATGGTTTCATAATGCAATACATACATAGGGGAACGACCGCCCACACTTTGTCCACCCGGCGTAAAGCGCATGGTGTGAATCCGTATTTAATGTTCGAGTCTCTCTCTCTCTCTCTCTCTCTCTCTCTCTCTCTCTCTCCCTCTCCCTCTCTCGCGCACGCACACACACACAATTCCATGGTATCTTCTAAGTTTCGGTGTCTTTTTAAGAAGAACACCGCCAGTCTTGTACATTGTTTAAACATGTCTAATAGTCAACAATGGGACGAAGTCAAGAGTTTCCGAAAACGAAGTTGAGTATAATAGGCTATAATTAGTCATGAGGTCATGACTTTGCCAACAATAACTGACTGGGGAATTTTCGTAAGGTAAGTGTGAGTTCTTAATCAGCAACCTCGAAAACATAAATAGCCTATATATATATCAGTACCTATTGTCAGCAACTTGTTCCAAATAGTTTACTATTACAGATATTTCCGGCGTTTTAGGGATGATTTCAACTTTATACTGCGTTTACCACCATCCTTCTTACTTATCTATTTGCTTGAAATTAACTTTTAAATATCGTAAGAAAAAGAAATTTTTATTATCTTTGTTTTATACAGTTTATTACCCCCCTCAAATTGACTCTTTTGACTCTCCTACACGCTGTCCAGTAAATTTAACGTTAAATTCTTAATGTTACAATTAGCGATCTCAAAAAAAAATAATAGGTCTAATAATTTTATACAGTTTCATCTATTGATTTTAAATAAACTACTTCGAAAGCTTTCACGTCCGGAGTCAGTGTCGTTAAATTGTGATACCGGGCCGTGGTCCAGTGCTAAACTCTCTAGCAAACGTTTCGGCCGTGCCATTGGCGGTAATCATCAGTGCAAATTATGACCTTGCTCTAACGTAAGGTGACACACGTTAGATGCCACAGTCACTGTGGTCCAAAAAAGTGATTGTGGTACGTTTTTAGAGAACACAGTCGTGTGTCATATTACGTTAGCGCAAGCTCATAATTTGCACTGATAATGGCATCACAATTTGACAACATTGATTTTAAATAGTTTACAAAAAAATAATATTCCGTCATTTAAGGGTTATTTTCACCCGTTAGGGGTGAGGGCATCCAAAAAATTTATTTGTTTGCCTTTTATGTAGGCCAGTGGCGTGGCGTGGGTACTTAACAGCTGTTGCCGGTTGAGTTATGTCTAAAATTTAGCGTAAAAATTAATCCAAATTTTTTCTAATATCAAATATTCCTTTTAGTATTCTGTTTAGACCTAAAATATTTTTTAGAGTATTTTCTATTTTTCGCTGGCAGGAAAAGAGTCCCCGTTCAACGGAATACGACTCCATTATACTTACAAAGAATAAATTAGGATACAAAAAAATTGAATTAAAAGTAATAAAGAAGCCCAGAGAAACACACAACTAAAAGAAACAAAATAGAAATTGGTACGCAGTACTGAGCGTTTTGCCAGTTTATGAAGCGGCAACACATTAGACGGACGAGTGTGTCCCCTTCCCCCTTGTCATCTCGTTAACAAGTACGATGAGATCAAAAGCAGTGCTATGCTTGTGCTTGTCTTCATGTTTTCCCTACTAATATCGTTTGCATTTCAAATTATTCAATAACTAAAGTATTTACTGTGTGATATCATTATTTTTGTCATGTAACCGCCGGCAACACCGGTTACATAGACGCGCCACGCTACTAAGACATCACAAAAGGTTCATGACGATTCGTTCTATTTGCAGAGAATTCCGAAGTTTGCCAGTTTCTGTTGCCTCAACGAATCGAGTATATTATTATTTAATTTCTGTGTTGCTTTAGTAGGACCACCACAGTGCAGTGTGGCGACTTACCACAGTGACTTTGAACTGCCTGTGAGAGTCAAAACACTTGTTTTACTCAATTAGATGTAAACACTTAACGTAATGAAAGCTATACCTAGTAATAATGTAAAGTAAAGATCATAAATATTGTATAAGTCTGCAGTTATCGAGTTCCGTTCACAGCCAGCCTTAAACGTTCTTCATATAATATTGATTCCGTGTACCAAACGAATAAATAAACAAACAGCTGAAAATCATATGAATAAACCAAACTCAAGGTGTTGTACAATGTATTTATTACATTATTGTATCGGTACTGATTGCGTGAGGGGGCAGTTACCACTTATCCATCAAGTCGTTGTATCCTATAATTTCCCTTCACCTCTTTGTCTCCTCGATGGGCCTCGACAGTTTTTGTTCTCGTCTATTTTCCACTTTCATCATTAAATATTCGTCGATTTCTTTCAACTAACTTCTCCTTGATTGTTTGTTCTCCAATACCATCGTCTTCACACCTTACTACCCCTTTCTTCCAAGATCTTGTACAGATGGTTTCCACAGATGTAGAAAGTCAGGGAAATTCACTATCTTTTAGGGAAGGCCTTGTAAATTTGCTAAAAGACAGGGGAAAACAATGAAACTGGTGAAAAGTCGGGGAAATTTCATAAACCATAAAACACACCATAATTGTTGATAGTTTTAGCCTATACATTGTGGAAATGTACATAGAAAAATGGTTATAAACTGAGAAACAGCCTTTATTTTTTAAAGTAATATACATACATTATGTTAGTGTATTACATTTTATATGCAAGGTAGGTTTGAACATATTTGAATTTCCCTCTCTTTTGTCAGGTGTCACTGCTTTATTATGTCACTAGGTTGGCAGTAATGCAGTGTCCCTCTTGCCTTCATACGTTTCCCTTCAGATTAGTTAATTGCTTTCTTGTAACATTAAAAGAGTTTGTGTTTTTGTTAAGTCTAAACTTGAATAATTAATTTGTTTCTCTGTATATTGAAAGTGAAGTGAAACTAACCTGTCTATGTTAAATAAGACATTTTTTTGATTTGTATAATGAAAACAATGTTTACTTTCTGATATTTAAATGTTAAGTATATGTTTCCATGTTTAATAATACTCTAATTGTGTCTTATGTCTTACATTTAATATAACACAGTTAATAGAAAAAAAATGTTAAAAAAAAATTATTATTTTAAAAATGTGTGTAATCTTTCTGAACTTTCCCCATGTCAGGGAAATTTCTTGAAACCATCAGAGAATGTCAGGGAAATTAATTTGAAAATTTCCTATCCATCGGTGTCATTTCTACATTCCTGTATCACATTAATCTGCTTTTGCACGTCTTTTCTTTCACGTGTCCTTGTTCACCCACACTCCAGTTCTTTCTTGTCCATAGTCACATCCACTCCTTTCCTTCAAGGCCTGCTAGGTCGTCTCCTCCTTTCTTTCCTGTTGATCAGTGCCATCATCATAATCATCATCATCTGCAAGGATTACACCAACGCTGGTTTGTTCCGATCTCAAACAGGTAAAGTCTATAGCTGGTCACTTCAACGCTTCCTCGGACGTTCCACACCTCTCCGTCCGCTCGGATTATAGTTGCACAGTTGTTTGGGGATGCACCAGTCATCCATTCGTCAAAGACGTTCCCACCGATTCAGCCGGCACTGAACAATCCTGTCAAGTATACACATAATATTCAGTTCCTGCCGTATATCTGTGTTTCTTCTATGGTCATGGAGAGTATACCCTGCCACGTGCCTGAGAAATCTCATTGCAGTCGCTTGATCAGTGTGTTCTTGTATTTTTACGCGTCCATACCACGTTAGTCTCCTCTTGTATTAGTAGTGTATGTATGCTGTTCAGCCAGTTTTCTCTGTTCTAGTTGATCCAGTTGCCTCATATTCGGCCCCTCATTTTAGCTCGATCGAATAGTGTACCAAACAATTGCATTTTATCGCACGTACCGATAAATTACACAGTATCGGTTTGTCCGTTAGCTTCATTGGTTTAGGTCCCTCGTAGCACGTGGCCCTACTACGTAATCCAATCCAAAGACCATCATTCCCTCGCGGAACACAGGCAGTCGTCTCCACCTGACTGTCGTAAATCTTTGTTGACGTCTCTTTCATTTTTGTCACGATTTTCTATATAGTATTTTCACGTGACACACGGCTGCGAGAACCGTGTGGTTTCCATTCAGCCCCTTGTCGCGAGATGTCTTCACACTGCTAACGTCTCGTATTTATTGGAACAGTATTGCTTCATAATTTGTAATTAATTGGAAAAACAAGACTAGTCGTTCCAATTTTCTTCTAAACGAAGGCAGATTTAGGTGGTACATATTATGCAGAATTTCAATGTTATCTACGTATTAAAATAATTAGTACTTTATTTTACGTGTTGTTTACAGTAAATAGTTTTTTTTTACTTGCTTGTTTAGTTCATACAAACGGCAAGTTCGTTGAACCCGCGGTAAATTGTAACCGATAGGCGTTAAGATTTCGATACCCCATAATTTGTGATACAAACCAAACGAAACGAATTGTTGTTCACGACCTTCTGCATCACAATAACACTTGCACAGCCTTCTGAAAGAGCTTTTGACTGTGAAGTAACAGCGTCCCACACGGCGGGGCGTTGAGAAATATCATGTGCCAGATATAGGCCTATCTTTGGAACGTCGTGTGGTTACTTATTTTTTTTTTTTAATCCCCCCAGGATCACAGTGTTTACATTCTCGTGTCCAACTAATTAATGGCGTTACTAAACGACGCTTGAAAGAATAACAGATGCAGAAGGCTGTGGTGGATGTGTTTAATAAACATGGGCTTACTGGGCGCCACACCACAGGAAAGGAATGCATTGTACGACGAGCTGATGAGAACCCACGTGGAGCGGCTTCGATTCTGTGATTCGGAGACGCAGCGACTGGCACTGTTTCGAATGTATGACATGGAGCCAAACTACAAAATGAATTTGCGATAAATATATAAAAAAACTAATTAATACATGTTTTTTTTTTGTAGTATGTTGTAACAAGTGCAATTAGATACTTATTCCATTTATTGTATAAGAAAATAAAACGAACAGAAATTTCGTCTTAATACGCTTTGTATTTATCATAATCTGTTACGCATTCAGTATTTTTCACCGTTTTTCTAATGTGCTCACTTTTTACTATAATTTGTATTTATTATTATAGCCACTAAATAATGCATTACTTCCTTCCGACGAATTTCGAAGTTCTGTCTTCATATCAGTTCTGCTTTTGGTTTTAATATATTTTGAGATATATTATTTTCCTTCTTTTGTGATAATATTCTTTTATGTTATTGTTATCCTATCTGCGATATAGCCTAGTAATTATTTCGTGATATTGTTATCCTTTTGGGCTACTGTTATTATTGTTAATTGATTTACGCTATTGTTACTCTTTATACACTACAAACTCGTTTATCCGAATTTGATGGGACCGCGCCCGTTTCGGATAAACCGAAACTTCTATTTAAATAATAATAATACATATGTTAGTACAGTAACTTTATTTAATAATAATAATTTAAAAGTTACTTACAGTGAATATGACGCAATACACTATAAAACGACACCGAACTGTAAATTATAGTTTTTCATTACTGGAACAGTCCTATTTCTTGTTCGTACAGTAATCAATCATAGTTTTTGCCTGAGCTTTGAAGCTCGTTTGCTGGGTGCCCGATCTCGAAGTCGTTTCATTGTTAGAAGTTCTGCAGGGGAAGTTTTAATGTTTACATTTATGTTTATGTTACTTTATGTGTACAATATATGAACATAATACTTTTTGTTCGAAAAATGCGAACAAATCGATAATTCGGTGTACCCCTTATCCCAGTTAGTTCCGATTATTGACTTTCTACTTTATATCACGTGGAATTTTATCTACGTTATTAAATATAGATTATAGCGACAGGAAAATCCTTTTGTGTATTTTTAAAATTTACTAAAAATTGTTTCAGATAAACTCGATTCGGATAAACGATATTTTAGTGTATATTCCTGATGTGTTTCTTTACTTGTAAATAATCTTTTCTTTACTTGTAAATAATCTTATCACTTTCGATTTGTCCGTTGATAAAAGTAAGTCTATAAAAAATAATTAACAAACAAATTGTCTCTTGCTTTCATTGCGACCAAACTGTTTCATAGTCGTGATTTTACACTTCTCCTCTATGGAGCAACATTTATATTGATCCCTTTCAAATTCGGAGCAAATATTTGTCTTTCTAAACGCACAAAGTAATTGCAACGAATTGTATGAAATTGGAGAGAAAATTATAGAGGCATTTATTTAAATGATTACACCGTACTAAACTTAATTTTATACGCTGATGGCCAGACTCTGATCGGAAAGACAGGAAGTGCATTGCAAAGAGCATTTCTACTACAACAAATAGGTATTAAATTTAATTTTAAATATCAATCCCTATAATAAAAATTATGGCATTCGCGGAACTGGAACCTATAAAGGCCAATGTTGCGTTATATAACAACCATTAGAGCAGATAGGCCAGTTTAAGTATTTATGGTGAGGTATTTCGTATAATTACAGTAAGGATCTGGACCGAAAGTTAGGAGTTTCTAGACGGTAATTAAGTGGAAAGAACATGTCTAGAAGAAACGTGAAGAACTTTGAGTTAAATTCAAGAAAATATGAACTGTGAGTGGACAACAAAGCGTTATTGTACAAACAAGTTTTGAAACCGATGTGGATTTATGTTGTCCAATTCTGGGGTTGCGGCAAAGATATATAACTCGTTTCAATAATTAATAAACATTTAACACTAAAATCATTCAAAATTTCAAAATAAAAATGCTTTGTACTATTGTTGATGAATCGTGTTATGTAAGCACCGATATGCGATACAATCGTCCGATGTGTGAAAAAGAAAACAAGAAAAGAGACGATACGGAAATGCTGCACCAACCACGCTTATGAAGGCAGTGAAATCTGGGTTACAAGAGAGAAGAATACACGCTCAGGAGATGTGATGAGCAACGAAATAATCAGAAAACTTCAAATATTTAATTTAATTGAAAACGTTAAAAAAATAGAATTAAATCGAACCAAACGTTTGGAAAGTATGGATGAAAATAGGTTATGTTTAAAAGGAAGAATGCATAACGCAGAATGAAGAAACATGGCCGAGACCGACAAAAAGACAGAAACCGTAACTGGCATTAGAACGTAAAATGTGAAGTGGAAATAATGATGGCACTGAAAATCACATTGCTGCATAAAAATACGTTGAAGAAGTGAAAAGTTGATTAGATTAGACCAGTTACAGGTGTGGCGCTTAGCTATGTACCGGCTTCGATTCCCGAACAACACCTTAAGAGTAAGGTTTTTTCTGCCCTGAGTTCGACTCATCCTGCGGAGTGAGTACGCAGGATAACAGCTTCACCTTGGTCTGTCTACCTAGACATCTGTGCCCCTTGCGAACAGTTAGACGAATGTTGTTGACTTTAGAATTCAAGTGTTTCAGGATATATACTGCAGTTTGTTGGCATTTGATTTAGTGATGGATCTTGCCAATTAACGTGTTTTTCTTTCTAATATCTGTAATACGAAGCCTGTCCCAATTTTGTCCAACTTTTACCATTTACAAAAACAAGTCTATTACATAAACGGGTAGTTATTCTCCAACTGAGAATCTTCATGTATAATAACTTCAGACTTAACTTTCGATGGTATTTGATTATAATCTAATGAATTTCCATGAACTACACCATCGTCATCACCTAAAGGTCGAGTTAGCCACGTCTCTCTCTCTTCATCATGTCGTCTTTAAATCGCAGATTTGAATCGATTAGAAGTTCATCTCCTTTCCCATGTCTCCGAAGAACGCTGCTCTTGGTCGGCCTGTTGGTCTTTCCCCCCAACACATTTCCTTCAAAAATGTTACTTGAGAATTGATTCTGTCATAACACTTGCCCGATCAATTTTGCACTTTTTCTCCCAATCATTTTTAAAAGTGATCTATCTTCGTATCTTCGTGCCAGTGGGTATGGCACCTGGCTATTAATCTAGAGGTCCCGGGTTCGATTCCATAAAATCAAGGTGCGTTTTTTAGCCCCCAGGTCGACTCAGCTGTTGAAAATGAGTACCTGGGATAACATCCTGGGGATAATAATGGGCGGCTGAAGCGTAGTGGTGGCCACATTGCCTTCCTTGTATGCCGTACGGCTCACATAAGGCACCCTACTCTGCCTGACTCCTAAGCTGCTTCGGTGGTACACATGGGAGCCGTCACCATCATCTGTCTTCGTTCACTTCGGCGAGGACTTGCTCATTACTTTTCTCATTCATCCAACTCGTTCTCCTCCAGGCCTACATTTCCGTTGCTTCCAGCTTCCTCCTTTCTATTTTGCCGAAGGTCCACGCCTCACACCCATAAGTTAAGACACTCCACACAAATGTTTTTTCGAACCTTTTTCTTACCTCTGCACTTAAGTGATTATTTGTAAGTAAATTCCTTTTGTTCTGAAATGCATGCTTTGCTAGAGCTATTCTTCTCTAAATCTCTGTCCCATATCAATGTTCAAAGTTATGGTGCTCCCCAGGTAGTAAACATTTTCAGCATGTTCTACAATACTTGTATTACCCAATTTAATATCAAGTTTTACATTCACTTTCTTCTCCCCTGTCACCATTGTTTTTGTTTTCTTCTTGTTAATCTTTAAGTGTCCCTAGGGTTTCAGACAAAATTTCTAACATTCTAGAAACTAGAACTATTAGCATCCTTAAAATTTTTTAAAGCTCTTTATGGTGTTATAATTTAGTTACTAAGTAGAGTTAAAGTTGAATAATGTTAATACAGTATTATCATTCATGTCACGTTTCCGCGCTGCTAGAATTAGCGCTCCGTGTCACTTCGGTTTATCAAAAATTCCTAAGTTAAGTACGGAATCAGAGACGCGGTCAAGTGGCAGACACTTCACATAGCCGACAATCTACTACAGAATGCAGCAGTCACAACTCCGCGACCACTGATTAAACACGACCATAAATCACAATCAACTAGATTAACATCATTACTGTAATCGCTGTCTGAGGGCTGCCATAAGTAGTAGCTGTAATTCCAACTAATAACTTCTTCTTGCTTATATTTAGTCACTTTCTGCTACAGTCCGTTTCTTGATGTATATAATACATTTAATATTTATACTTAAATTTACCTCAAGATGTTATTTTTTTCCTTTTTTGGAACATGTTTCGGGTACTATCTTGTACCCATCCTCAGCCTTCCGGTTTTTTTGTCTGGTGAAGTACATACGTGTTGTTGGTTGACTATTATTATTGTGGCTTCCTGTTGGCTTCTGGTATTTCAAATTGGTTTTATTGTGTGTGATTGTGGTGTGTGTGTTAGTTTTTTGTGTATTTTCAATGTTGAGTGCTTTGAATATTGTGTCATGTTTTGTATTGATTTGTATTTGTTCAGGTATTAGTTTGTTTTCTGTTTTATGTTTGTATATTTGTAAATTTTCCCAAATGTTCATTATGGTGCCTTTGTGTGGTATATGTTTTATTAGTGTTACATTGGTTATGTCTGGGAATTCATGTCCTGTGTTTATTGCATGTGTGGCTAAATTGGATTTATATATTTCTGGTTTTTTGTATCCATTTAGGTGTTCAAAATAACGTTCTTTCAGCTGTTTTTTTGTTTGTCCTATGTAACATTTATTGCAATCTTGGGATTCAATTTAGCCACAATTGATCTTGAGGTAAATTTAAGTATAAATATTAAATGTAACACACACACACACACACACACACACCATCTATCACAGCTTCTCAGTTCACAAAAACTCGATTAATATACGGTTGATTAAAAAAAAAAAAAACGCAGACTAGATAAAGTACATGTTGGTAGACATGACGACAGATTTTGAACGGTCGCTTAAAGGTGCGCAGTGGAAAACGAGGCTAACAACATTTTTATTCATTTTGCACAAGTGCCCAGCAGTTTTTACATCGTTTCGTAAAGTGAACGTCGCGTCGGTTGCAACAATATTGGAGAGAACACTAGATGTCATATGTGAGTGAGACGGCGAACTGTTATCGAGTTCTCTCCTCTCCCTCCACTATAGACACTTTACGCTATATTTGTAACCGGAGGTAATTCTTTCGAGGGATCGGCGCTGTCTACCGCTCCGCTGTCAGACGACGCGGTCGATGCCATTCTTCTTCTTCTTCTTCTTCCCTGACCTTGAACTTCCAAGACTTCTTCGTCCTGATGAAACTGGAACTGGAAGTCTGGCTGAGTTCATTCTGTTAATGATGTGGTCCAGTTATCATCATTTATTTTTTTTTTATTTTCTCTTATTTTTTTTTATCCTACAACTGTAGTCTATATTTCCTCTTATGTCCTCTTATGTCTAAATCCCTTCACAGCTCTGAGGAATTTCATCTCTACTGCCTGTATATGGTTTTCTTATCTCTTAATAAATAGCCATGTCATCTTCCTCTGACGTCTTCCTCCTTTCACTTTTCTTCATCTCCGTGTGCTCTTCCTCACGTTCCTGTTCCAATTTTCATCAACGTAGAATACCGTGGGTGAAGACGTTAATCAGAACATTCGTTGGAGAAATTCACAAAAGTTGTTCTCGAAGAACTGTACTCAAAGTATGAAGTGAAGTGAGCTTCGTACATATCAGAGACGTCGTTCCTAGTGGGCAAATCGAACGTAAGGTCCTCAACAATGGTCCTGAAGAATAATCACGTGAACAAAATACTGTCTTTTGTCCACTGACAGAAGTAGTTTTGGACAGACTCAAAGTAGCATAGAATTTACCAAAGCAGCAAGATAATAAGGATGTAATTGTCTTGTTGATACATCCTCTTCATTCACTTTTTTAAATATCACACACACACACACACACACACAACTTTCACTACTGAACAAACTTACTCAATCTTTCACTCAATCACTAGTGAACAATCTTTTTCCTCAAGATACTCTGAACATCTAAAAGCCCTCACCACAAACTACATACACTCCACATTCGCCACACATTTACAAAATGAAAACCACGGTTACACAAACATAGAACACAACATGGAAATACTACACTACTTACCCAAAAGTAGAAAACTAAACACAGCAGAACAATATGAAATATACAGACATCACACACTACAACCAAACAACATATTAAATGACCAATTACACTATAGATTACATATACTTTTTTATATACTTGTTCATGCACACACTTTGAATCCCAGCGCCAATTCCCTCCCACCAGCAACCCCCACCACACACACCTACAACCCATAACGGTTACTTTGTACAGACATTCTGTATTTCAAATCCCACTGAGGAAGACGGGCACCACGTCGAAACGTTTGGGACAAAAAACCAAAAGTAAGTTTGTTCACTAGTGAAAGTTGTGTGTAATAAGGGTGTCTTTAATTTATCATTTTGCTAACGGTGCTATCTGATTGGTGCACGGAGTCAGTGTCGGGGAGTGCTGCGCAGTCAACGATACATTATTACACCTCAAAGGTTTGGGAATATTAACCTTCTGGCCGACGCAGTATTAACCGCGGCGGTTCGTATCGCTCGGACTAGAGGTGGGCCGATATACCTGTAACAGGTATTTTGGAACGATATTTTTGTGGAACGGATGTAACAGTGACTGAAAAGTTGAAATACCTGTTATTCGCGGCTACGCTGTTCCGAGTCGAGACACGCCCCCCTCGCTGTTCCGAGTCGAGGCACCCCCCCCCCACACTCCTATACAGGCACACACACACAAAAAGTACGCAAGTAACAAGTAAACGAATACGCCAAGGCCAAATACTAGGCGTACAAAAATATCGCTGGTACGCAAGGAACAATCGGTATTTCAAATACTAGGTATTTTAAATACTAGGGGTATCACCTATACGCAAGGAACAACGCGTATTACAAATACTAAGCGTATCAGAGGAACAGTAGTATTGTAGGAACATCTAGTATTTTAGGAACAAGTAGTATTTTTATATCAAGCTTATTTCGAGTAGAAAGTAGTACGAAGCCACTTTTTCGTCCTGAATACTCATTCTGCGCAAAGAGACGAAGCTGTTTTTAATAAAGGAAATAATTCATCCTGCTGTTACATTTATTCTCGTGTGATATGCAGATATATAATACAGATTATATGCTAATAAATTATATATTATACTAGTCACCAACTTGCAACTAAAATCGGTTGGTAAAACTTTGTTTTTACTCAAAAAACTTTGTGTTCCGAGTCGTTAGTGAAATAGTTGTATTTAATTATATTGAATTATAACCTATAGAGTGGCTGATGTTGATAAGCTATATTATATTTTTTATTAAAGTGATTTTAACTTCACTACACATCTCACGTAAATGATGAGATTGTTTTTAATGGACATTTATGCACTTTATCTAGTCCTGTTCCTTAAATATCTGTAATGCATTTAATTTACTTTTGTTGTTGCTTATTATTTATAAGTTTTTATTTATGTATTTATATTTATTTTATTACAATTTGTTTTTTTTATTTTATTTGTAAAATTTTGTTTATTCTCATTCACTCTTGTGGCTTACTGTTATGTTTTTATTATACGTTTCTGATGTTTTTTCACATTATTTTTTGTGGTATTACGTGTAGGCCTACTCTAAATTATTTAATTGCCCCGAGTTTCGCAACTGATTTGTCTAACCAATGTTAGTTTGTTTACTACTAGTGAAAACTTAAATTGGTATTCCCAAAGGGAGATAGGCCTATAAATTCTCTTGTTTCTTATTTTCATTTAAACAGTAATAGTTTAATAAAGTCACAGTGTAAAGTAACACTGTTAATACTTTTAGTTTCAATTTATTTCTTATAAGAAATTATATAGTATAGGTTATATAATATCTTCAAATAAATACGTACACAGCAAGTAGGTTTATTAATATATTAATAGGTTTATCTAGGTGAAAATAAACCTACTTGCAGTGTATTTATTTGAAGATATTACATAGAAGACCTGCAGGCAACTCAAAACGAGTTACTTACAAAGGATAATATAGGTTATGTATAATTAGTATATAATAACAGGTATTTGTACCTGTTATTTTTTGGAACGGTATTTTCATACCTATTATTTAAAAATAACAGTTTAGCCCACCTCTAGCTCGGACTGACGTCTGGTTGACACTGTGGCCGTTGTGGATGGGGCACTGTCATGACGTCATCGTAGTCGCATGTCTTTGCTATAAACGCGCAGTTATTTTCCAATAAAAAGGTGCTTTATGTTTTGTGTGTCGACGTCAGACAAATATCGACTGCGTATAAAAACAGGCAAAGCCGCGTTGATAACGGTGCTTGTTCAGTAATGTATGTTTATTGCACGTTATCAGAGCAAACAGTGATAACCGCCGAAGTGGTGTCGCCGCATTGGCCAGTAGATAGCGTCCCCTCTGGTGGCTTAAATACTGTATAGTGTGATAACATTAATAATAAAAATAATAAACGATGTTTAGATTTAACGTCTACACTTTAAAGATTATTATATACATACCAGCAAAATCAGTAAAATTCCATTTTTGTAAATAATGAATAAGGCCTTTCGAAATATTACTGAAGTGATATTCAGTAAGAGTAGACAGTAAGAGGTAGTAGACACAGTTAACAACAGTTATACATTTAAAGAAAAACATCATAACAGGAACATTACAGTGTATGAACTGATGATGAAATTTTAATATTTCGAAAAGGCCTTATTCATTATTTTAAAAAATGGAATTTTACTGATTTTGGTGGTATGTATATAATAATATTATAACAAGTCAGTGGCATAATGTTTGGCAAAACTTTAAAGATTATAACCCTATCGCTGACTACGTCGGATGGGCCGCAGTTAATTCCGAATTCTTTCTTTGAATTGTCGTTTATTAAGGACGCCAATAGATTGTGTCATCCAACGCAGGTAACACGTTCGTCGCGACAATCTTGCGTTTAGTGTGACGGTCAACGCACTACACTACTGCAGATTGACGTTCCATGGCGAGGACGTTCTTCTTCTGATAGTTCCTATCCGTTTCGGATGTTGGATATCATACAGACTCTTTAACTTTCTGTACTGCTGCACGGAATAAGTCGGTTGTATTCATGCCAAACCAGGCCCTTAAATTTCTCAGCCATGAGATTCTCGGTCGCCCAACTCCTCTCTTTCCAAGTACTTTTTCCTGTAGTATGGACTGGAATAAATAAAATCTCTGTTCATTTCTCATGAGATGTCCCAGATACTGAAGCTTTCTTATCTTCACCCATGTTAATTATTTCCCTTCCTTCCTTCCTCTTTCTAAGAACTTCAACATTAGTTATATGTGGTGTCCATGAAATGCTCATTATTCTACGGTAAACCACATTTCAAAAGATTCCAATTTTTGAGTTGTGGGTTCAGTCAAAGTCCAAGATTCTGCACCGTAGACGAGGACCGAGAATACGTAGCAACGTAGAAGTTTCATTTTTGTGTTTATCGTTAAATCGTGACATTTGAATAAACTGCTCATTCTGATGTACGCTGCTCTTGCCTTTTCAATTCTGTTCTCTATTTCTTGAGACTGGACCCATTGTTCATTTACTATAGTACCAAGATATGTAAATTTGCTTACACGTTCAACTGGCCTTTGGTTAATATTAAGGGTGCAGTTTGTGAACTTGTTCTTAGATACAATCATTAGCTTCGTTTTATTAACACTGATGTCTTAGACCATATCTACGGCTGCTTTCTAGAGGACGTTGGGACGTCTAATTGCATGAGGCATCCCGCCCTGACGTGGCAATCCATCGCTACGGACAACTCGTCTCCGGGCAGTCGAGCCTCTCAACCATACCGGCGCTTCTCTAAGCTCTTGCGGGCGAAGGGGCCACGGAGTCGCGCCGCCGGCGCGGAGATAGGCTGAAGCAAAAATTTCTAACTCTTGTGTATACGAGGTCCGCACTCCTTGTACCGAGCTGCACTGTGTGGAACTGGCGTTCTTCAGGCTCCTGCCTGGACAACGTGCACAAACCAGGGCGCAAGACGTCTGTCTGTCTAACGTTGGGGCGGATTGTTAGCGTGTCGCTGTAATTGTCAGCTGAGTCACTTTGTTTCTTCTATAACTGAAGGCACCTGTGTTACTCTACTGGACCCTGTGTTGTGGCTCTCATTACTTCCGAATCGCTGCGAGAGTTGTTCCCGCCAGTTGTATACAGGAAGTCTAAATAGCTTTCTACTTACATCCTCTGACTGTACAACTCCTGTGGGTTTTAGCCTCCTTTCCAGGGCCCTGTTCTCCTGTTTCTCTGTTTTCATGTTTTCCAAGGCCCTTTTTGTGTCACCTAAAAGTTTTCTTCGTGATCTTCTTGGCAGACTTTTTTCTTTTGAGTTGGTTCACAAGTGATGTCTCTAACGGTTTCTGCTCTTAAAACGTGATCTGAGCTGCCATTTCTCAAAATTCTTCCATTTTTCTTATCCTCCCTCTGTTACTCTCTGTTTCGACCTCGTTCCCACGATTTTCCTTTGCACTTTGTTCTCGAAACACGTCAGCTTCAGTTGTCTGTCATCGCCCACGTCTCGCTCTCCCATATCAGCGTCTCTGATTGTATAAACTCTTAATTTGAAATTTCTCGCCATACCTTTTGACGAGAAGAAATTACTGCAAATTCTCTGTTTCTAGCGTTAATGCTGGCAGTTGTTTCTTTGTCTACGTTGTTTGTATCCATCTGCACCAGGGAGCGTAGGTATTGCTACGTTGAGATGGAGAGAACCACGTAACGCTCTATTGCCTTCCACATGTTTCTCGGCTACCCTAACGCACTCTGTGGGCACAGTTGTCAAGCTCATAAACCGACCTAGCTTCTAGCAAATTTCATAGCGCTTGTTAATTACCTAACTCTCTCGATTCGTCGGCCGTAAAGTTGTAGTTGTAGACTCTGGAACCTCTTCGGAGTATAGCCGATGTAAGCGTCAACGTCCGGGTGTTAGCAATTCAGTTTAGATCTGGCGATATTAGAGTTAGGTGCGGAGTATTTATTATTGTAATTTGCGGATTAGTGGGAAGTTTTTATATATTGATTAGTGCAAACATATTAATGTAATAAGGTGACATTTATTGTTGTGTCTTGACGCATTTATTGTATAAGACTGCCTTTGTTGATTTATAACTGTACTTTGCGAGTGATTTCATTGGTGTCAGTTATTCTTTTCCGCTGTTGTTACACGAACCGTCGTAACAATAGTGTTACGTCGGAACGGTCTTGAACAGTCGAGAGTGTCGTTGTACACGTTTCTCGGCTAGCGCCAAGCACGTGCGTGTCTCTGCGAAGGCCGTGTACAAAAGTGCCCTCTAGACTTTTCGAGCACTTGTTAACGACGCAAATTATGGATGATTATTCTGAAACATCTGCAGGCTGTATATAAGCAACAGCTGCCGCTTAGAAGTTAGTTACACCTGGCAAGATTAGAGCGCACATCTTGTGGTTGTTGTTGAAAGTGATTACTGTGTTATAATTAGTGCGGAGCTCTTAATAGTTGACATTATTACTGTGTGTGGATAAATTTAATTTAAATTACAGTATGAGAGTATCTTGTTGATTTCAAATTGTTATTTGTGACTCAGTAAAGCTGGCTGGTAATTAGTAATTTCATTGGTGTCTGTACTTTGTTTCCATATTTAGAATCTGTGTTATTTTCTGTGTTATTGGTCAACCGTTAGATCTTGTCCTTTTGCGTTGCACCTCATTTTGTCTATTTTCTGTCATATGTTTAATGTTTTTATGATGGCTTTGAAAATTATCTTCTCAATCTGGGCCTTCCTGCCAATCAATCAGCACAGTTTGGACAAAGTTGTTTCCTCTTCGTAAAGAGTCCTGCGTGGTCGATGTGCAGTACTTCGTCTCTCGCTTTCAGCAGAATACTCAAAGTACTGTACTTTTAGTTTAAAATAATTAGTTATTTTCTTCACACCGTTTATTCTACGATCGTATCGTTTAGGACGGGTTTAATGTAGCAACACTGAAGCTTTCTGTAATTGTGTTGACTCACAAAGAAAAAACAATTACAAATAAAGAACACTGCGCAAGATTTGCAATAACTAGCAGCACTTCAAAAGAGAAAGGACGGAAGAGAGGGGAAGATAGTATTTTATTTGTATTTCTAATCTTTCACTAATGGAATGCGGAGCTGCTGATGGCAGTGAAAGGTTTTGATAACAGCCACTGCTCCTACCAAGTGTGTGATAACGCAAGGTAAATATTGACCAAGCGATATTGGAAAGTTTTGAGTGTGGAAAGAACCTTATCACGAAAGGTTGTTGCCTTCTTGTGTTTCAGTTGCTTTACGACAACGCCGCGTCTGACGCTCATTTTTTTTATAAACGTATCTCGCCTGTTCGATATCATACAGCCTATAACAAAAAAAAAAATTTCGAAAAGTTTTATTTTATAATTTGCAGTAAGGAATGTCGCTGAAAGCAATAACGAAGGGTGTATGTGTGGAAAACATATTTTGTAAGGGACAAAAGGGGAACGAGCAAGCACGCTGTAGTGACGGACAGGTCATAAATTTCGTAGGCAGCTGCAACGCATACCCTGTGAACAGAGTTCACTGCTCCCGGTACGTAGAACACCAGTTTTTTGTGAAAACACATTGGTTCCATAGAAAACTACATACAATGTGTACAGAGCCATTAAAGGAGAAAAGGCTTAACAATGGTCAAGCATACATGTGTACGCCAGCTGTCAGGAGAAAGCGACGAAGGGTGGATTGATTTGAAGGACTCCAGCGGTCGATGACAGGGTTTTGACCTTACTTGGAAACGAAAGCGCAGAGAGTACGTCCAAACTCAAGGATGGGGTGTTGCCTGGCTACTAAAATAAAAAACCAACTTTCAAAAAAGGGTAGGAGAGGCCCTTGAACAACAATAGATAATAACGGCAGAGCGACGAAGTTAAGAAACAATGAAAATGGAAGAGAAACTCAGAGTTGTCACTGAAGATTTTAGAAAAAACGACAGATACAATTTATTGCTGCGTTGTCTGGAAATGACAACGACCTCAAAATATGAAGCAAGGGAAGAAGCTGGTGGGGAACCAGAAGCCCTATCAGAGAACGCCTTTGAAAAAATAGGTGGTATTTGGACTTGGAGGGAAAAATATGAAACCAATAAGGACACGGCGTCGTTGGAATCAGGAGTCTGGTGGGAGATTTGGTAAGGAAAATATAGGAAGGAGACAGGAACGCGCTCAAGGGGTTCTAACAAAATTTCGGACGCGATCGGAGTGAAGTCGGTGACGGGAGAAATTAGCATTTTATCGAACTTAGAATAATTTGATACACAGTGTGAGAAGGTAGTTTTCGAACTTATAACAAAAATTAATACAGTCATTACAAGCGAACGAACTATGAAGTAGAGTCACACTATTAGCGTACCAGTGAACATTAACTGAAACAAATAGTAATCAGACAATAATGTAATTTCATTGTATAAGAACACTTACAACAATAACTTTTAAGAACGATTAACAACACAAACTACATTCATGAACACGTAATAACCAGACATACCGCAACAAAGGTGCGTGATATTAATTCAGATTTGAAATAATTTACGATGTCGATGTACAACAAAGAATGCTAACTTTTATTCATAAATTATAATCCGAATGCGTGGAGTTGGTGAGTGAAGTGTCTGTGAGTGACATCGTGGAATTCATCCAGTGCCATCTATCATCTGGAGGAGTTATCTGCACGATTCTAGAATGATCGACATGAGAGAATCGTCACCGCAACCACCGAGTGATTGGATATTCGAATACCAAGTATAGTAAAACATGTCTTAATTAATTTAGATCCACTGTCTGTCATCTCAAAGAATCCACACACAATAAAATTCAATAAAGTAATCGCAAAGGAATTAAAGAAATCGATTCTAAAGTTTGTGTAGAAGTAAAATTATCATTGTTTATCAGTTTGGAGTAATGTTTATTTCCAAGTTCTAAATGAATCCGTAATTACAAAATATAGTAACAACTTAAGAGATATTCATATTAAGAATTTATAAGATGAAGCTAAACATTATAAGTTACTTAAGTACTAAACGCAATTGATGAATGATCATTAATATGCAACCATTAGATTGAGTTTGGATAACTAATTTTATTAATGTATTATTGTTGATATTTACAATTTACTGAGTATTTGATAGTTACAATTTAATGAGTATTCAATTTTATTAATGTATTATTGTTTGATATTTACGATTCAGCCATGAGTATTAAATTTTGGTAATGTGTTAATTTTATATATTTACAAGTACTAATGAGTACGTAGAATTTTGTGCTATCTTAAATATTTACAAGTAATAGCAAACTAATGTGAATAAATTTAAGAGTTATCAGTAGAAATGAGCATTTATTATTTTAACCCTGAGATAAAGATAATATAACAGTAATTGTTAAAATTTAATGTTAAAAGCCTCATCGTATAAGGGCAGGTGGGTATTTTTTTCTTTCAAATTACATCGTTTCTGGAGTATCCCCCCCCCCCCCATGAAGGAGGCAACAGAAAGAGCGCTAAGATCATGCGAAATGAAGCGCGTAAGATCCAGAAAGCAACAAACACCGCGAACTAACGATCAAAGGGAACTTACGATAAATTCCTACTGGGAAATTATGGTAAAATCCTTATTTAATTTATTTGTAATAAAGTTTTCTCCATAGGTTCCGTGGCTGCCCAACTTAGTGTCCGATCCACGTTTCCGCCACTTGTAGCTTAATCTCTTTTCGCCTTCCAAAGGCCCGCGACTCACACTCTGACCCACTTGGTGTATCGTGATAGACTAGTTTGGGTATTTTAATGTTAGGCTCTCCTGCTCTCCCCGTCCTTGAGGACAAAGTCAGTCCTCTCTACTTACGATGATCGGTTTTCACCTCTAACTCCAGTCAGGGACCCCCCCCCCCCCGGGCACTGAGTACTGTCACCCGGCCCAGATGATGAGGTTGTTACTCCTTCCTTATCGCTTGGAAGATAAAGCCCCAGGCATGACAAGGGACAGTTTGTATGAGCCACTGTGGACTACTTTCGGTTTCGGTTCAACTGGTTCCTCCCTTCTTCCTTCTCTCCCACATCTCTCCCTGCTTTCGTCAGCCCAGATGGTACCTGTCCTCTTCTTGGGTTTTTCCTTAAAACCTTGGGGCATTTTTTAATTTATTTTTGAGTGGCAAGCATTCGTATGGGACACAGTTTATTATTTTTTTTTTTTTTTACAAATTTCACAAGAATTTATAGAATGCGACTCTTCGCAAGAGTCACCAACTGTCACTAGTCATCGAGAGTCGACAATTCGACGTGCGATTCTGTGCATTCACTCACAATCGATTTCAAATCCCATAGTTTGTCCTTACCCCCATTGTACTCATTACTTGACAATATATATTACAGTAAACGCTCGATTGTCCGTCATCGTTTTAAACCGTCGATTTCTATTAACAGTCGTCGGACAGACGTCGAGGAACCCCGTCCGAGAGCTGTGTGTGTGTGTGTGTGTGTGTGTGTTCGTTAGAATAATAGGGACTGTGCTTATAAACCGTATCTGATTGAGAAAATAGAATCAAACGCCGCTGAAAAGGTTATTAAAAAAAACACGTAGCCGATACCTAATTGCGCAGAACCGAGTGTGTTATTGGAAACCGATTATAAAGTAATCAGATCACAAAACGATATAAACTGTAACAAGTGACGAAGCTAATTGCGCGCGCGCGCGTGTGTGTGAATGAAAACAATTGAGCCGGGAAAGTGTGAAAGCATTTTGGAGGAAACAAGTCTGTTACGGGCTGATACTGTGCGGTGGTTGTGTCCATCTCTGACAAAGTTTTACCCCCCGCGCCCCCGGTGAAAGGATTGCTGCACAGCCGCGTGTTTTAATTGGCTGTAAAGTGTAAGCACGGGCGCGGGCCCGGGCGTCTAATTGGTTGTGTAAATGGCAACGTCGCTTTTTCCCGATTAGCGGCGTCGAGTCGGACGGACTTTGGCGTTAAATTGAGCGTGGAATTTGGAAGCGGCTGCTTTGCCTTCAAGACATAATGTATTCATGATTAGGCTGCTGTTGTTGTTGCTGTTTAGCGCGTAGCAATCTCCGCCCCTTGACGACGTTATTGTAGGCTTATTATTGCTTCAACCCCTCTCATATCCTCTCAGATTTTAAAAGCTTTCCGGAAAACTTTGATTAAAAAAAAAGTCAGCTTCTTGGGGTGGCGTAATCACGTATCCTTGTTTCGTACATGGGAGGCTCAACCCATGCGATGCTTCTGATATTTTTGTCCAATCCAATCTAATCGTAGGGGCAGCAGCTGGACGTGCCGCAGTTTGGGCAAACCCGATGACTGCCTGATACTACAGATACCCTGAGTAGCCGTGCGCTTGTTTGAGACAGAGGCCTCATATGGGACTATAACCAAAGTAAGCGAAAGATATCTCCTAACTTTTGGAAGGAAGGTTTTTAGGGAAAAGATCCTCTACGCGAAAGGTGTGTAGGCCTATACGTTAAGCCTACTGTTCAAGGTTGTGGCAATTATAGGCCTATATGAAGTCTTCAAGTTAAAGTGGGAGGAGGGCATATGTTGAAGATGGTAGAGGATTAAATGTCGAAGAAGGTTTTGAGAATGGGTCTTGACGGAAAAAGAAAATGAAGATGATCGATTGACAACGTGAATAATGATGAGTGAGGAACTGGAGAGTGGTTGCGTTGGAGTGAGATCGTTGAAAGAGAAGGTGAAGAAGGCTCAGCAGTGAAGATGATGGAACAACGTATTATAATACAGCAGTTTGTATTTTCATTGTAACCCAACGACGAGAAGATGTAAATGGAAATGCTTGTCAGTTTCAGCATTTGTTTAATATTTTACTGCGCACAGCAAGATAAAATATAAAAAACGTCGTCTGCTTTGTGTTAATACCAAAAAGAATTCGCTTTACTAAGAAATAATCGAAAAAATTGTAACGTCTGGTAACATTAGTCATATAAATATACTAGTACATGTATCCACTAGCGAATCTACAATTTAGTCTTGGGGGGGGGGGTCCGGTCGAGTCGGCTTCATTGCAAAAAGAAAAAACAAGTTAAAACTAATCAACGTTACAATCTTTAAAGTGGCTGAAAAACGTATAATAACATACTGAAATCAATCCTACTTTAAAGTAATAATACAATAAAAATATCTTATACAATGTTTATAAGATAGATTTTAACTGAATTGATTTTTCTATAGGCTATTTTATATTTCAAACGTATACGCAAATGGTGTGTAATAAACTTGTTTGTAGACGTATCTTATAATATAAAGAGAAATTGTATGTTGTGTGTTTGTATCGTCGTGTTGTCGTTATGCCGGGCGTTACACTCCGCGCACTTTCAATACTTACTGATGACTGGATCCTCTGCGATGATGTCGTCCTGCAAAACAACTTAAACTACTATGTGTTTGTGGGCGCCACTTGGATTTTTTGTTCCAAGAAATTGTTATAAAAATTAAATTTTGATTTCTTAGCAGTTAGTTTAATTCTATGAAAAAAAATGTGAACAAGACAGTTTGAGTTTGAAAAAATAACGTATGTTTTAATGAATCTTAAAAAAATCGTCTGAAGGACTGACATTCGTGAAAAAAATAAAATTGCAGAGTTACAAAACATAAATTATTATTGACAAGTTTTTTCTCCAATCAAGTATCGGGTAACAAATATTTTATTTTACTCAGTTGAAAAGCATGAGTTTAGTGTATGAAAAATCTTTATACTCGGGACGTGACTCCTTTGAACTACCAAGACAGATCAATAAGATGCTTTACAAAAAAAATTAAGTGAATTGAAGGTGTGTGGCATTCGTTGTACAACTGTGTGACAAATGTTACCAGGTAAAAATGACTTTTTTGAACAACTCACGTTCCGATGGGTAATTATTTCTCGCACTGGACACTTCTCTCGGGTACGTTTTCAATCTCGCCTCTTCGTGTTGACGTTCCTTGTGCACTGATATTATTTAAAAGTCAAAATACGGTTTTTTAAAACTCCGCACTTTCGTAAAAAAGTTTAGCAGTGAATTTACGCTTTGAATAGTTCCGGCGGCAATCAGCTGTCCGCGTGGTTTCTCTATTAGCCGCCACAGCGCTGATCTTCTCTCACAGTTGATGAATAGGCTTTGTGTACGTAACGTTATTGGGATTTTTGTCAAAGTCAGTTTGTCTTAGCGAATACAGCAGAATTGATTCTCTATTAAAATTTTGGTCCTTTCCAGGGCCGCTGATATTTTGGCTGCGTGCGTTCTATTAAATGTGTCGTGTTGCTGCTCTATTTCAGCAACACATTGGCGTATACTCTTGTAGAGGTTAAGTCAGTCTTTTGTCAATGTACGGGAAACGCCTTTCTGCGTTCTCACGTCGACTTCTCGTTCTTCGGTTTCGCCTCGGGTGTGATGATCAGTTTCGTGGGTGATGTGTCTCTTCTGGATTCAAAGCATAAAGTGTCTTTCGGTCGAATTTCGTCTTCCTTTTATACTCTGTAAAGCTCATTGTTTTAACTTTTTGACATGAACTTCCGGTGTATTTGTGTAAAATTTCCTTCTAGAACGTTCGAGAATAATCAAATGGAACATCATGGAACAAATTTGACTTCCGTAGAAGCTTTAGAACAAAAATTTCTTATTCTTCACCCTAAGGATATTACAAAAATTATTCTGGTATTTGTCAAACAATTTTACATAACTACTTACAATCTGCATGCCATTACTATTTTTGGATTCTCTGCTTTCAACTGAATCTAATGATACTAATTACGATTGGTTTTGAATAGATTAACTCTAATAAAATAACACAAAATACAACTCTTACCTTGGAATGTTTCCATAAAAATTCAATTTTTTAACTAAAAAATTGTTGTGAAGTTGTTTGGTTCCTTCTACAACATTAATACATAATATTATCATCTTTCTATAACAAAATAAATAACGTTTAACACATATAATATATAAATAAGTTCAGTTTTACATGGTCCATGCCTATGGCCTAAGTTGTTGTCACTGTTTCTTTACAATAATTAGTCTTTTTTCCTTATTATATATGGGATTTTTCGAGCATACACTGAGAGTTTATTATATTGTCTATCTTTTGTGATACCTGGTTTATCCTGATACATATTATTTTTACTGTAGGATTACTTAGCATCATATTGGTTTGCATAAGTGATTCATTTTCTTGGTGTGACAAATTTCACTCTCATAAGTCAAATTCTTTAAGAATTAAGTTTATTTTCAACTGAGTATGTTTGTTTTCATAGTACACTATAGTATTGTACCTTTTTCCTTTATTTTTGCTAATATTTTGCAATTATTTAGTCAAATATGACTGTTTTTTGTGATGGTTCCTTGGCTTTAGCCAGATATGGTATAGGTAAATAGTTTCCTAATTCGACTATTAAAGTGTTTAAGTTAGTCAAATATATTAGTATAGTCACATTATATTGTATTTCAACTTTACAATGCAATTTGGTTGCATTTTGTCAACATTAAATTCATAAATATTACAATATTATAGGTCTACTACATGTTTTCAGTTAATTCTGTTTTTGGCTATTTTAACTGATTTTTAATCACTTTACATCTTTCTTTATTTAAGATAATTTGTTCATCTTTGTCTACTTGACAATTACATATAGTTTTTATCTCAATTCTATAATAATTAATTTTTACATAAAATCTGAGTGATTGGACTCAGCTCCTAAACATATATTTTTTGTCATAACATTTATATATTTTTTATTTTAACTTAGATCCTTTCTAATAATGTATTCAAATCATTTAATACATTTATTTTATTTATATTACATAGTATAATAATGGATCTTGTCCATTAATTCATAATAAATAGTTTTTTTATACCCTATTCAGAGTTACATTACTTAATAATTAATGACCTTATTTTGGTTGTTTTTGATATTATTTGTCTCTATTGTAGTATATTATTGGTTTTACACTGTTCTTCACATAAATAATATATATGGGGTTTGAGTCTTAGTCATAGTCTTGTCGTATTTTCATGTTAATGATATTAATTATTAGACAATATTACAAAATTTTTAGGATTACTTGGGTTCGATACTGTTCACCTCACTTTCCTCTTATGATGAATTGCTATGCAAATAATTTCCTTTATGGAACGTTCTGTGACGTTACAATGTTTAAAAAAAGGGTTACTCCTGTATTAGCGTTCACAGCTGAGGAACTAATTAAAGAGCTTTAGAATTAAGAAATTAAGAAAATTTCTAGTCAACTTACTACCCTCTGGAGGGGGGTCCAGTCCTGTTCGTTCCTTCCCCCGTAAATACGCCCCTGTATGTATCTTTTTTATATTACGACTTACACAAAGCCTTATACGCAAGACATTAGCATTGTCCGTACGTACAATTCAGTAAAAATGAAATTCCGCGATGTAGTGACGGAGAATCAAACGCGTGGGTCAGGCAGGCAGCTGCTGGCCTTGTGGAACACCTGCGCGTGCGTGTGGGCGTCTAGTTGCACAACCAGTTCTCTCTCGTCGTTTTGCTTTGCATACGGTACTGCACCTCTCAACCTCGAAGTTACTCGACTTTCGTCGTCGTCATGGTGTAATTGTGTAACGCTGCTGTTACTTCATTTTCTGGAACGGCTCGCTTCGTTTTCTGTTCTCGCTTTCGCTGCACGTAAATCAAGTCCACGGCAGTTGTTTTTTATGTACAGCGTGAACAGTCGATATTGTCCAAACGGGAAATTCAGTCACCTTACTGTCGATGCTAGCCCAAGCATCGAAACCGCGGGTTTCACGTGATGCAAATTATCGTTTTTGTCTAGCGTCGTGTTCCAATATCTAAACGTGTTTAACTTCACATTTTTCTTGGATTTCGTTGTCCATGACGTGTCCGTTACTTAACTAAATATCACTATTGTTTGACTGTAAGGTAAATCTTTACGATTTTACTTATAAAAAACTTAGTGTTCCGAGTCGTCAAACAATAGTGATATTTATTCACATTTTTATCATGTACGTTACACGTAGGGACTACATATAGGCCTATATTTTTTTTTTTAATCAGTAGGCTACCTTCTGCGTACCAGTTTGTGCTACTGAAGAAATGGATTACAGAAAAAACTTGTTACAAGCCGATACCAAAACGTTAGTGTCATGGGATTGGGACTCGCAAATAAACTTGATAATGACAATGATTGTTGTTGTTGTTATTATCATTATCATAAGTAGTAGTAGTAGTAGAAGTAGCAGCAGCAGTAGCAGTAGTATAAAATGGCAGGGGCTTGAGCCATACTGGAAAGAAGACAGTGTTACCACTGTGTTTATTGACGTCTACTATCACACTCAGCCTTACCGTAGGCACTTATTTCCGTAGAATATATCAATGTGGAGTTGAGAAATGCAGTTAGTTTTTATTTGTGCCGCGGGGAACGGAACCGCGACCTCTAGATTAATAATCCAAATGCCTTGCACACAAATCCACTATTTCATACTTTTATTTTACTATTATATACTTGAGAACAGTATTATTTAACTGATAAAAGTATTTTTCCGTTTGTTTCAGGTAATGTTCAGCAGTAGCTCATATGTTCGTATACGATAGTTTCTATATTTTCTGGCAACTGTCGAGTTTTATCAGCCCTTAACAATGCGGAGCCCGCACCTATAGTGGTTGTTTCTGGAACTTGGGTAAGATATTGTATACAATTATTGTAGCAGTGGTGGCATGGGCGGATACAGCAAGGAATTTTGTAGGAGAGTTAACTTTTGGACGGGGGGGATATGAAAAGTTGGACCCTTCTTCAATGGTCTGCAGTACAAATGACCGGAATGAATGCGGATAAAAAATACTGTGTGTTACTGTCAACACAGACATTTATTTACATACAAGTATAACTGTGTTTGTCCTCTCATTGTTCTTTAATAACATTCACTTGCGTTTAATGTACACACTGCTCATTTAATAAATAAACGCTTGTTACAGGGTTTTTTCTGCCATCTAAGGACCGCACGCCAATTTCATCTCTTTATTCTTTGTTCTTTTCTTTTTCTCAAATATTCTTTCATCCTTTCACTGTCTTTTCTTCCTGTCAGTCCACTTTGAACCTGTGTTTTTCTCTCTCCTTCCATTTTATAACACTTTTGCCCGAAAAACTCTTTCAATTGCTTCTTCTGCGTTTATATTATTTTTTTCTTAATCCTTTTGGACTTCTTTAATCCAACTTGATGTTGACTTCTTCTCCCACAGATGTGTTTTTCAATCTATTGTCGTCCATTCTATATAAATGTCCAAAAAATAATAGTCTTCTTTTTCTCATTGTTTCCGTTATATTTTCTATACTTTGATGTATTTCATCATTACTTCTTAATTTCCAACCTTCTGAAGTTTTTCGTGGGGCTAATATTTTCCTAATAATTCGTCTTTCCAATATTTCTAGTTTGTCTAAATTATAACTCAATGCTAGACATTCACTTGCATATAGGCATTCTGGCTTCACTACTGTACTGTAATGCCTTATTTTCTCATTTTTAGATGTGCACTTTTTATTGTAAATATCTTTGGTTATACCATATGCTCTTTCCATTTTATGAATCCTTTCTTCTATAGCAGATTTTTCTAAACCGTTCTCTTGAATTATTTCCCCTAGATACTTAAATTTTCGAACCCTCTCTATTCGACCAATATCTGTTGGCAGGAATTTTGGCGCATTTTTAATGTTCGTGAGAAATTTGTATTTTTTCTGCAGAAATTCTTAAGCCTGTTCTGCTGGCTTACAGTTACAGTTCTTTATTATTATAGTCATTTATTAAATGAAGTATTAGTAAAATGTTATGGCAAGTGCCGAGTGACCATCGGTGTAATTGATCATTTAAGTTATGTATAAAACAAAAATTAACTTAGTGGTAAGGTACAGTTAAATTTAAAGTAATTTTAGAGAAAAACTATGAACCTATATATAACGTCATATAAATGTTGTATATTTACGGTCACAAAACCATTCTACAATCACAAAACAACGAAAAAAATTTCGTCTGATGTGACCACTTTGGGGGGGGGGGAATCCCCCCGGTTAACCGCGCCCGAGTGAAGACGTATGCAAAGAGGTGAAATAACAACATTTTTAAAAAGTTAGTTTTTTTAATTTCCTCTTTTTAAAAATTCAGTTTCTTTTGCTATTTTTGACTGAACACGGATGCTCTGAGCACGCTAACAATGTCTTTGTCGTTGCCAGTGATAAACAGTATAATTTCAATCAGTTATTTATTTATTTTTTACATCAAATTAGTTCTGACCCTCGAAACACTATAACTTTTCGTTTTCTTGTAGACACTCATGGTCCAGTAATATTAGGTGGTAACAAGCACATTAAGAATCCGAGTAGTCCAGCAGTCAGCAGACTCGCTCATAAAGCAGAGCGCCGTGAGTTCGATTCAATCTCAGGGTGAACTGATACTGTATTAACAACATTTGACCAGAATGAGGCCCAAAAGTCTCCACACCTAGGCAAGTTATAGGCGACATTATCCTAATGTTAGCCTTATTTTACTACAGCAGTGTACCCTGACCTTCATGGAATCTAAACCGTGACCAAAAACGAAAACATAAACAAATATATACAAAGGTTTTGTAAAATATATAAAAACACTTGGTAAGTTTTACAAATTTTTTAAATAAAAAATTTGTGAAACTTACCAAGTGTTTTTATATATTTTACAAAACCTTTGTATTAATATGTTTCACCAAGTGCCCAACGAGTCATCAATTAATATCGTGATAAACAAATATATGTTTGTGTTAAGTAAGCGAAATATTGTAAAGCAGTTTAGTTCTTTTCATGAAAGTATCCCTAGAAGAAATTCTATCAACGGATTTATGTGGCGAGTATATTATAAGAACAAACCACGTGCGTGACGTTTTAAAAAACAAATCCTGAGTCAAACTGATTTAAAGAAAACAAAGAAACGTGCGTGTGCCATAAATATTCCACGGGCACGCGAAATCATTGTTATCCGCCAGCTGCTGTGAACAAGTTGGATCAGCTGATCAACTCTAGCGCGGTCATTGGGCCTGTGAATTCGTACAGAACATGCGGTCGGACTGATTTAACCTGGTCCGCTGTTACGATCCAGATCCTGTGAATCGGTTCATATTTTTGAACTGTTAGTTACATTATTACATACAATGCAACCGTGATAATCTGAAATAATAGTGACCGAAGGTGGCTCGGATTATCAAAAAACTCGTGCAGTTTTATCAAACATATAGGGTCTCCAATAGTCAGAAAGTGTGTTGTTAAAAAATTCATGATTTTTCGTAGATGGCCACACTCAATTTTCCCATTTTAGGCAAATGTCTTTCTTAATTTTTCTTTCAAAAAAAGGGGTAGGTAGTGTCGGGGTCACTACCACTGACGTTTTTTGGCGGCAAAGCGGTGTTGCTGAGACGGAGTGTTTGTAGGTTTGGTACCCTTTGCGGCGTCTGAGCAGCTGGCGCTCGCCTCGACTTTTCGACGATTCCTCATCCTCCGCATTCGTTCTGCTGCTCTGTCATAGGGGATAGGGGCCTTTCTGGATTCCTCATTCATTCCTCTTTTACTTTGTAAGCGTTTACGATAGGCATTTATCTTCTTGTTGTGAAGATATTTTGACATTTTTGGAATTTTAAGGAAAATTTGTCTAAGTTCAACACTTTGCCTCTGTATTATTTATTAGGTTCTTTCGCTGTTATCACTATTAGTGTTTTAGTTTATAGTACTCGTGGAGATTTATAAACGGCACCTTATATAACGTCCTACGCATACGCTTTCCCGAGATATACCAATTTTCCGCACAGCGAACCGGCGATTTTCCACTCCAAATTAACGGCCATCTTGTGATGGCGTGTGACGTCACGCGCTGAAGGTTAATACCGCGTGAAATTCTTTCATCCTCGCTCTTTTGAATCGTGTATTGCTTATTTAAATATGAATTATAGATTTAAAGAAACTAAAGTTTGTCTGGTATACACAAAATCGTAACATCGACTTTCGCATGGGTTTCCTTCACACCAAACCCGCGGTGTAAGACGTTTTCCGTCAAAAATATCGACATAACTTGCCACATTCAGAATTAACGCCTACATTTTCACGGTCATAATTATTAGTATATCGCCCTAGTTGCCATGGCATGTTTCCAAGAAGAAGCAAGATCCAGCTGTTTATAAAACAGCCCCTCGGTGCTCGGGTGTACGTGCCCGTAAGCAGCCACTTCCGCACACACGTAGTACAGACAGCATTGCGCCGCGCACGTGCGCACTACACCAGACAACGACCAGACAGGTCATTAACAGCCAGAGACGACGGGATATCACGCCCGTCTCTTGTATTGTTGTCGTCTGTCACATACAGTAAGTCATGTCGTGCGAGCGCGCGCGCATTTGCAGTGATAAACGCTCCCTTTTGTTCCTGCTTGGTGCAGTGGCAAGGCGTCGAGTCCCACCCAGTCGATGCAGCGCCCCCTGACAGGGAATGTCGGTATTTGTCACCTGTTCGCCAGTATTAGTATTGTTACATTGTTGTGTGTCACCTTTACACAGCATTTGTTGTATTAGGCTGTATATTTCTAGTGGAATTGTACCCCTTCCGTGTATGACAGCGGTATCAGTGATAAGCAACGTCAAAGCACTCTTGTTATTTCTTATCAACTTTATATCCCTCCTCGATCAGCCCTAAAACCTCTTTCACTGTGTTCCTATTATCTCATCATCTGTCTTTTTCGGGGTGTCCCTCCTTGCGGTTTCCGTATCGAGTAAAACCAAACAAACGTGCCAAAATATGGCGCCACATCGTCACAGTGAGTTGGCCTTGAGAATCACGGTACAGAAACACCACACTCTTAACATGTCGTAGACACTAGGTTTCTATTCCACAGCCTTGAGTTTTCACTCCTTCACACGATACTCCACATCGTACTTCATCCAAAATCTTCAATTTCGCTCTCTCTTTCCACTGTAGATAGGCCTACTGATAACGATCTTCCGTTGACGTACCACTGGTATAGACTAAACTCCAAGTCTCTGAGAGGAATGTGACTTAGAAAGAGAGCGTAGACATTCGCACGCGTACGCACGCTCAGTGGTGTAAACAAACCGACTACTGAGAAATACCGATTCACATTACATTAGCAGAACTCACTCACACGCTCACTTTCCTCTCATCTAAAAAAATATGTTTCTCCCAGATTCCCGAGTACTTTTAATTTGCACAAGATACTTGTAACGCATCACTACAATTTTTGTTTTTTTAATTAACACTTTGCTTTTACTTCTACATTTCTTCCACTGGAATCCCACACTTTTAAACAGTCGCGTTAATGATTTAGCTCCCCATGGGAAATGGATTCTTTCTTTCATGAAAGGTAGAAGTTTTTTATAAAAATTTTGAACGATATTTCCTACTACACACTTATCAGAATCATCAAGAAAATGTTACCTTTTCTCACACGTTTTACGTTTTTCACGGAATAGATTTCTGGCAAGAGTTTTCCTTCTGGACTGCATTTCCTTTTCTGTGAACAACGAAACTTCATTTTCTTTCTTTCGATAACCCTTGAAGAGACACTATGAATAGACAGCTACAAATAAACAAATAACAGGACAATTCACTCACTAACTGAAAGTAACTAAAAGTACACTAATCCTAACCGATAGTTCCAAAATTCGTATTGTTAATGTTACTATAACACAACTAGTTGAAAAGTACTAAGTTGTAAACACAGAACCAATTTCGCGTCAAATCTTGTTATCGTCTGCAACGGTGAATACCAGACTGCAGTAAAATTACAGAGTGTTTAATTGCCTTTGGGAGTGGATGCCAGTCTGACTGTGAACAGGGTACGGCAGCTGTCATGAATCATTGGCCATGACAAACTACGCTACAAACACAGACACACTCACTCATACTTTATCCCCTCCATCAGAGGCGCAGAGTTGAGTCTCATGCAGTGATAGGCCCTTCCACCATCGCCATCAGACAACACATTTTCTTGTTACCGATTCGTTATATATTTTTTAAACACAAAAAAAACAGTTACTGTCTGGCCGCGACTGGATGATCGAGTCTGCTCTCCCCCACCACGCGGCCGCTTGTAAGCGAGGTGGGGTGAAATATGTGTACTAGCCGTTTGGTTTACCCCCACTTAGCGTACCGTAGTACCCGGCCATGCTTCTCCCACCTTACACAATGCTCGATCATCGAATCGCGGCCAGACAGTATATTTCGTTGTTATAAAGACAATAGAAACTGTTGTTTTGACGTTGATGTGAACTTAATCAGCGTTTTTTTTTTTAATCTCGCATTCGCCGCGGTTACTGGTTGAGGATTCTTGATAAATTACACAGTCAATCCAGTTGGGCAGGCTTCGTCCGGCACATCCAACCAAGATGTTATCAACAAAGGAGGTATGTTAAAAAGTTTTGTTATTATTAATAATAATATAAAAAATTTATACAAGAAAAATCTGAGCTTATATGAATGTAATATGTATATAGTTGGGGGGGGGGGGATTATCCAATCTGCCATTATCAATCAGATCCAAGTGTTAGAGCCCGTGGAATTGATACAGGCAAAAACGCGTTGCATATGTTTTTGAGAACTCCCGCGTAAAATAGAATCGAGTCGCGTAAAATAACATAGAGTCGCAAATGTTTTATGACGACGTAATATGTTAAAACATGGATTTTGGTATGCAGTGAAGGTTTGTTAAATGCAACAGAGTTGAATGTTTTACATTAATATTTTTAATGTCTAACAGGAATTATAAAAATCGCCTACGTTCATATATAAACCAGGTTTAAATTATGTACTTTTTCAACTATTTTAACATTGAAAATGTTTATAAGGACGTATATCATATTTGCGGCCGATCGCTAGTGCGTTATCGAAAATGGGAACCGGTGAGTTTTCATTGAAACTACTTCTTTGTTGTCAATAATGTAGTACACATATAAAACTTCGCTTATGAATGCGACTACATTTAACTTGTACTGTAATCTGTACATTGGTAAATGAAGAATGAATTCATTGATTGGTGAATGAACATAAATATATATATTTTTAGATTTATTGAAGCATTTTCAATGCCCATCTCTGTGCATTGGATTTGTGCAATGCCTGTAATTTTTTTTTAGTTCGTCTTTACCTGACCCTTCCGCCTCCCAGCGCCGGGTTCTATTTTTATTTCAAGAAATATAGAAAACGTGTTACGTTTTTGTAACACGTGTGTCGTTTAGTAAAGAATAAAGGAAAACTGCCGCTAGTGTTTACTTTCAAAATGAAACGCGACGAAATATATATAGAACACAAATTGGCGTAACATATGACTGCGGGTTTTTTTTTTTGTAATTTGAGTAGCGCTGTTAATAAAAAATAATCACGCGTAGAAGGCTGTTGGGATTGGTTGGCCGCGGATTCGGTGTTGTGAGTGAGATTCTCCGCTTACCTAATCTACACTAACAGCGTATATTAAACGGGTTTACACTTAAAGCAGCCTCCTCGCAAAACGATTGCCTCGCTTATTAAAAATTAATAACGACGAAGAAATGAGAAAAGACGACGAACGTGCTGTGAGAAAAAACCGGATTCACATTAAAGAAGCGTCAAGTTTTTTGTTTTATTCTTCAGGCGGTCATAAAGGTTTTATTACACGAGTTAAACGCGCGCGCACGTCTTTGCAGGCCGTGGGTCTGATGCCGTTGGTCGTTACCATTATTGTGTAATAAACAGCAGAGGGGATATTTTGATGGCGTCATACCGCTTTAGAAAAAAAACCTTAACGCTTATTAAACTCAAGAAGGACATTATAAGTCATTAAAATGGACAAAGACGAAAATTTAGCGAGGTAGAACAGATCAAACAACTATAGTTCAGTTGTTTGATTATTCTTTCCCGACCGATCTTGTGTCCCGTCTATACTGTGTAACTGGTTATTGCCTGTTCAGACATTTTGGCGTTGCCTGCTCAGTCATTGCTTTAGTTTTAGGTACGTTCCATTGAGACTAATATCCAAATAACATTGCTTAAACAACTCTGATTAGTGCGATTCTTAAAATTATTATTAATCGATAGCGCAATATATTCAATCAAATATATTGCAACTTACCGTCTGTGACTTTCTTTATGCAAAAATGTCTTCAAACTAATGTTGACATGTTTCGGGACATTTGTTCCACCATCAGAATTTAAAAGTATGTTCCTGTATCATCAAACGATGATATAGTTGTCAAATAATTAAAACATCAAAATCCAAACACACAAAAACCACAATACTTAATGTATAAAGTTGAGCGCGACGGTTAAACGATGAACGATAGCTGATCGCGCACTCAGCTACCGTACGGTGTGCATCGTTTAACCGTCGCGCTCAACTTTACATTAAGTATTGTGGTTTTTGTATGTTTGGATTTTGATGTTTTAATTATTTGACAACTATATCATCGTTTGATGATATAGGAACATACTTTTAAGTTCTGATGATGGGACAAGTGTCCCGAAACATGTCAACATTAGTTTGAAGACATCGTTGCATAAAGAAAGTCACAGACGGTAAGTTGCAATATATTTGATTGAACAACACGTGGCTTGGTACTAATTTCGGATTTATTCCTTCTAATAGCAATATATTCATTACAAATTATAAGGTTCAGGACATTGGCCATCGTGAGTTAAAATTAAGAAACACGACGTTTCGACCTCTATAGAATCCAGAGGTCGTCTTCAGGCGAACAAAAAATTAATACAAAGATAAATCTATCAACAACAAATAGATATCGTCAAAACTCGAAATCATAGTTAATCAATGAAGGCTATTGCTTGAATACCGGACAGCTCAAGGTTTTATTGTACCCTTGCTGACACCAAAAAGCAACTTCTGTGGCATAAAAAAAGCCATTATTGTTATTTAAATCAGTTTTATAGTATCTAATTCTTACATTTTGCTTAAAAGAAACATGTTTAAAATCTGATACGTGAGTATCGAAATCATAAAATTTCAAAATACTCTATTACAGAATCTAAATGAAGATCTTACAATAACAGTTATTAGGATATCGAAATTAGGACACATGTTACGTTTTCGCTCGACTCATGCACTTATATCTGATTCTGTTTGCTCTTCCATAGAGCAGAAACTATCGCAGTGTAAAACTCGATTAATAAATCTGAAGCAGTCGCGGTGTTGTTCATTGCATACAGACAGACTGCATACTGCAGGAAATGTAGTCTCTACGGAATAAAGGAACTGTACACAGTACGGGAGAGAGGTCGTGTTGTCGATTCAGACTTCCGGTACACGTTATGTATACTGCAGACAGAGAAGCTCTATGTGAAATCCCGCGCGGCGACCGCCACACGATAATTCAGTTTGCATACGTTGGTAGTACTGCCGTTAAATGTATTTCCATATAGGCAACGTGTTTGCAAATTGGTCAGGCGACGTTATGTACGAACGTGGTGTGTATTATATAATAAAACGTATGTGAATAGTATATCTGAAGTATATTGGAGGAGGAAT
Source organism: Magicicada septendecula (assembly GCA_034769895.1). NCBI lineage: Eukaryota > Metazoa > Arthropoda > Insecta > Hemiptera > Cicadidae > Magicicada > Magicicada septendecula. The sequence goes on along the minus strand of CM068371.1, from coordinate 483,543,513 downwards.
CCCGACCGTATTAGACAGAGATACGAGGAAGAGAGATTTGCCCGTTGTCTAATGGACGCACAGTTTGTGTATGTAAATGTGGGGTGGGGGTATTTCTGCAGTGCCGGTTTGTATTGTTACGGCGTGGTAATGAGATTATTACGGCTCTGTGCAAAACTGCTGCTATATAGATTGTAGCGGTCGCGTTTGATAGATTTTGTACGTTACGTTTTCGATTCCCACTACAGTGTTTGATAACGTTTGTTGTAAATGATTTTTTAGCGTTTTAACGAATATTTTTCAAGAACATACGCGCGCGCGCCCATACTAACATTGTCTCGGAATTGAACCTAGCAAATGCAACAGATATCTATTTCTCAAGGACGAAAAGTTTTCTAGATGAAACATTAAAGCATTTATGATGCTACGATTCCACAGTGACTCTCTACGACACTGCGTGAAGTATTAAACGAACTTAGAGCACTAAAGGTGAATATAAGAGTATTTAAACTAAGCGAAAAGTATAATGATCAGAATTAGTTGAACGAAGATACGAAATATGGAATTTTAACAATATATTTTTCCTTGGCAGTAATGATGATGAAAATTGAGACACGTTGTTAAGGACATCAGTATTATTAGATAGTTAATGCGAAGAAGAGTAAAATACTGATATAATACGAATGAGCAAAGTAAAATATACTTGATGTAACAATGGACCATATGATAACAATAAAACAGCTGTCATGAGAAGTGCAAAATTTATAAGAAATTCCAAGACCAACAGCATCACACAGATGTGAAGTGCGGTTTCTGAACAGGATTATTCAGGAGGCACTAAGCAAACGGGGAAGGAAAATAAACATATAAATTGATATATTGGTTACATGATAATACAGTTTGTAATTTCTTAAATGGTGTAAGCATGCGCTTTATGTTTTAATACAAAACAGAATAAATTTTATTAAAATTTATAACGAAATTTAACAAATTTTGTTAAAATTAAAAAGAAAACAAGATTCAGAAAAATAACAGGAGCTATTTTGCTTTCGTAATCTTATTAGAAACTGGCGTGAAATCTGATTATAGGAGGCTGTGGTGATGTGTGTTGGTCGCAGATTCGTTTTTACGAGAAGAGATTGAGTCTGCGCTATATTACAGCGTCGCGCGCTGGTAATGGATAATAACAGCCTATGTAGTACACACATTTGCACTTAAAACGACGTTTCTGTCCGCGTTATTTAAAGTAATATCAAGCGAAAATGAGCCTTAAGAGAAACAATGCATTAGCTATTTATAGGCTGTGTTCTATTTTTAAATTTTCTCAGCTGAATGTAAGGTTTCGTTATCATTCTTTGCGACTGAGTATGCAAATTTTGCACGTATAAAATGTTTGACGCTTAATATCGGTATGGCGTTTGCTGAAGTTATTAATTTTTAGGAAGTGCTCGATCAGCTGCAGTAGAGTAAGTACATTTGGATTTCGTGGTCGTCTTCGTTACTGTTTCGATTCCCTTGAAAGTCTGCTCCGTCTAAAAACCAGGGCGTGTCAGTGTCGTCAGGGACGCCTGTTCTCCGCATATTTAGTACACGATATTTGTCAGCTCACGTAATTACCCGCACGAATCCCAGTACCACGGCGCGTAACGTACTTCTTGGGTTCACTTGTTCTGAAGAGCGTGCTTGGCTCCGCTCGTTGGACGAGACGACACCATTAGGGTACGTGCATAGCACGGAATACTAGCATATGAGTTTCGCATAGATGATCGCACATAGCATACCGCACATGTATGAGAGGTGTGGATACCGAGGATGAAATACTGTCTGATACATGAGAATAGTCAACAGTTTCGAGTTCTGTGCATGCGCCGTAAGCACATTGTACAGCAGATTAGAGACCGAACTCTTTACACTTTACCGGGAATTGGATAGAGTTGCGTGTGGCTACAGTGCGGGAAATGTCCTTGAAGCAACCAATCAGAGCTCAGAAGTATTCCATGTGCGATGTAAAAAAACAAAACTTGTTTGCTTTCTGAAGAAGATCAGCGATGATATTCTCTGGTATGCGATTTGCGATCTGCTTCGCTATGCAGGTGCCATATAAATACATGAGTTTGTTTTCACAATGACTGTAATCTGTGTGAGTATTCTATGCTAGTATTCCGCGCTATCCACGTATCCTTTGGCGGCTTGCACGCAAGTTTTATGCACGTACGGCGAGGTTCCCAGATAATCCTCTTGTAACCAGGTTGGGTAGGTACCGTATACATCCAGGTGATTAGTGGAAGAGACCTCGATGTGTACTGCGCTAGTGTAGGCTATAGGCTAGCACAAACAGGCGATATAAGGCGAGTTACAGAGCAAGTCGCCCTACTTAAACAGGGCCATGACGCAGGAGCTCCAGAATGTAAGTTCGGAACTCAGATTCCAGCGTTGTACGTCTCTCCGACGCACAACCCCACAGACCAGAGTCGACCGATTAACTGTTTAGGTGGTGGTCAACGTTCACCATCATACCCAATGTCCGGAATATAACGCACGAATATAGGTATGGATAAGTAGAGCGTGTATATTTGTGAAAAGTCACTGGGAAACACATTTATTTACTGACATGAATTTTTCCGTCGCTTTGCAGCATACATAATATACTAATTTATTATTAGCTTTAAAATTAATTATCTTTAGATAATTCTAAACAATTATAATTGATAATAGTGTTTTGGAGCAGGTACCACATTTTAATTATTTGGGATGTGATGTGTCATATAGGACGTATATCGAGAGAAAGTTAAATAAATTTAGTTATACCTGTGGAACATTAAGACGACTATTGAAGAATAAAACGCAGAGGGAGACACAGCTAAAGTTCTGTAAGGTCGTGGCTGTGTCGACTTTAATGTATGGTTGATGGTTGTGAAACGTGGACTCTCCTGCAAAAAGATATTTAAAAAATACAGGCCTCGGAAATGAAATTTTTAAGAGCAGTGAAGGGATTTAGTTTAAGAGATCGTCTACGAAACGACTACATAAGGAAAAATCTAATAATACAGACAACGCTGTCATCGCGACTTAATATACTAATCTTCTTCCATACATTATAAAAAACGTATTTAAAAAACTAAACATTAATGTATTTTTTAAAACCACGAATAACTTGCGGAATTTCTTCAGACATAATAAACATTCAGAACTTAAAAATAACTCGGGTGTGTATAAAATTGTGTGCGATGATTGTGACATGTTTTACATTGGCCAGACAGGGAGAAAATTTAAAGATAGATTTCGTGAACACATACCGAAGGGCAGCATTAGATATACTACCTCCAACTTCGCGTTACATTTGATTAATAATAACCACAGATACACTAGTTGCGCCAAAAATTTGAAACCGTTACATATTTGCAACAAAGGGCGAATTATGAGCGCTTTAGAAGAATTCGAAATCTACAAAGCATCGAAAACACAAAAAAACTAGTGCTCAACGATCAATTGTCGTTTAACTCGAACAGCTTGTACGATACTGCGTTACAACATGTTTATCAGATTATAGACGAATGAGAAATCAACAGTTGCGATTATGAACCCGAACAGTGCGCACTGATTCTTCGCGCGGTACGTTATTAATGTAGTGTGTTTTTAATGATGTTAGTAAAAGTTTTTATTTACGTTGACAAGTTCTTCATGTGAGAACGAAAAGTTTTTAAACCTGAAGATGGGAACATGTTTCCCGAAACATGTCGTGTATGACATATAACGAAGTCGCAAGATGGAAAGGAAATAAGGTAAAACTATAAGTTTTATTACATAAGGAAAACCTGAAGTTACAGCCGGTTCTGGAGAGAATAAAGGAATACAGGCAGAATTGGAACTCCCATGTGTTCCAATACGTAGACACGCGTATTCGTAAACGAGCGTTTGAATATAGGCCAATGGGGACAAGAGATCGTGGAAGACCCTGGAAAAAAATTGTCAGAGACTCTGTGAAGTCGGAACGGGCTACAGCCCAAGCGATGTAGTGCAGAAGAAGAAAAAGTAAATTCTAATTCAGAATGATTCTATTTCTCAGTGGTAATGAAAGATTTACAACTGAGAATGCCACATCACAGCGAGGGCGAAACGTTTGGCAGTAAAACGTGTTTGTCAACCGAAAAAGTGTAGTCATTAAAAGTTCCTTCATTAAATACTTCGAACCTCACTTGAATAAATCGCCACTTAAACTCACTGAGTCATCGCCGACGTAAACTGAAACCGAACGTCGTTGAATGCTTAACATTTGTAAGCCGCTGAGATTCCAGAATAATCTGTCACTTTGGATGACGTGTTAAATAAACAGACGCTCTCGAATCCACTAGAAACACTGTCCTTGAACTCAGTACGCTGACCGCGCAGTCTGGAATAGCCTCGACGGTTGACGCATGATAAGTGTCACGTAATCGTCTTTCATCACAAAGTAGCAGCGATACACACGCACACAGATTACAGCTGTGGTCTGCGGGGATGTATTACGTAACAATACTTTCTCCACCCGTTGTTGTTCTGAGCCCAAAATTCAGCGCACGCACTTGTATTTGTCGTATTGTTTTCTCTAATGCAACTTTATTTTCAACATGCTCCATTACAATATAATGTAATACTACATGTTATGTTATTCTTATTAATTATTAAGCCTATAGCTAATAGTAATAACAATAATAACGCAACAATGAATAACTACGGTAAAACTAAACACAATTCGTGACCAAAACAGCCAAAAATAACAACAATACTATAACAATGTAAATCACAAAAGATCAAATTTTATACTGTTGACAAATATAAGAAAAGCTTTAATAATTATGTTTTTTCGTAATCATATCTTTTTCTTGCATTGACCAGACTCCACCACACGTTGCAATACTTCTCCTGAAGGCCGTTCTCTCTTTATGTAAAATTTTACAATCATAAAGAAGGTGTGTGTATGTGGGTGGGTGGGTGGGGATTGTGGGTATTTAGTCGGGAGGATTTGGGTGAAACAACAGCATTCGACGACAACGAAGCTTTCGAAGCTTTGTGTGTGTTGTTGTAAAAGGGTGGTGTGGGAGTGGGGGTGCGAGAGAAGCACCAAGGAAATTGTCGGCTTTATAACACGCCACGTTTCACCCCGTTCACACAACTGTATATAAAACAATATTATACAATTCGCTGGGGGGGGGGGTACGTCATGTTCAGCTGTCTCGATTTGCATTTGTATAGACACTACTGTTGTTGTTGTTTTGGGCGTTTGGTTTTTGTTTTGCTTTGTATTTTACGCAGTGAGCATATCAGTGGTAAGTGAAACGTTATGAGAGTTGTCGAAAATTCTGGAAAATTAATACTGACGTTTACATGTGCCTACCAGTGATATACCAGTTATTGTCTGGTGTGCACACCAGACAGGTATAGTACATTCTTAATTGTCCCGGAGAACAGCTATAAACCAGTGTCAGTGAGACTGAACTCCGTGGAGCACTTGATGCAAAGCCGAGTAAGTATCTTCTAGCACACTGGGGATGCCTAAGGATGAGCGTAATCTGTCCAGGAATTTAGTAACGTAACAACGTTTATATTGAAGTGAACGGCTGTAGAGGTGGGCCGATATAGCTATAGCAGGTATTTTGGAACGATTATTTTTGTAAAACGGATATAAAAGTGACTGAAAAGTTGAAATATCTATTCCGGTTCAACGTAAACTGAAAGTCGAAATACTCGTTTCGATTACTAGCGGTCTCGCGATTCCGAGTCGCGGTACCCTCCTTACGCAACTAACGAATAAACAAGTAAACGAGTATTACAAGTACAAAGCTACTTTTTGGTGCTGAATACTTCACTCTGCGCATGTGCCGATTGCCTTACAAGTACGAAACGAAACGAAGCAAAACAGCGAGGTTTAGAATATCTCTACGCCAAAGAGACGAAGCTGTTTTTTATAAATGAAAAAAACTTCATACTGCTGTTACATTTATTCTCGTGTGTTATACAGATATATATATAATATATATAATACAGATTATAATAACAAATTATATATTATACCCTACTAGTCACCAAGTTAGTAGCCTACATTTTGAAAAAGCGAATTATATTGTGTTATAACCTACAGAGTGGTTGATAGGCCATATAGTACTTTATGTTAATGTGATTTCGGAGATGATTTTAACTTCACTGCACATCTCACGTAAAGGATGAGATTGTTGTAACTCTTGTGGCGTTCTGTTATGTTGTTATTATATGTTTCTGATTTTTGTTTTTGTTTTTTGACATTTGTTGTGCTATTACGTGCACTCTAAATTTCATTGCCTGAGTTTCGCAACTGCTTTGTGTAACCAAAATGGAATCAATAATTTAATATTAAATCTGTGTCAGTGTGTTTACTCCTAGTGAAAACTTAAATTAGTATTCCCAAAGGGAGATAGGCCTATAAAGTCTCTTGTTTTTTATTTTCTTTTAAACAGTAACAGCTTAATAAAATCACAGTGTAAAGTAACACTGTTAGTTCTTTTAGTTTCAATTTATTTCTTATAACAAATTATATAATACATGTATATGTATAATAGGTATATAATAACAGGTATTTGTACGTGTTATTTTTTACTTCCATGTTCCATAAGTAAATGGAAGTATGGTGATGGCGAAAAAAATCGTGTTCGCGATAAGGGCTGATTCTGATTGTACTACCCTCAAAAGATGAAGAAAAGTCATTTTTTGAAACGGTTTTCGTTCGTACCTGTTACATACTATAACGTCTCTCCTGTCAAGACATTATAACATAGGGAACCAGTTTAATTGTTTGCTGTTAATTAAACTAGCTGCCGTAGTTAGTAAAATTTACTTACCAACAAATTATGACAATGTATATATCAGGATTTTGTCCAAGGTTACATAAATTTATTCACTCTCTGGATATTAGCGAAAAAATCTCTTTATTATTGTATTTTAACTACGGATATAAACATAATAGCTTTAATGGTCATCTTTTTGTTTTTTACTTACTTTACTTTACTTTTAAAAGAAAATTCTTATAAATTCTGCATTAAATACTCTTTAAATTGTTACTCTTAGTATCTCAAAATCATACAGCTGTGTATTACTTCAATTACCACGGATCCGGGCTTTAACTTTGCAATATTCTAACATACCTCAACATCATCCAAAGTATTTGAAGAATAGTCTGATGTAATTTTCAGATTTACTTTACCTTTAAACATCATCAGGTTATTACTATAGCATTACAGAAATTACGAACATTTATATGCTAATCTTTATGTGATCAAAAAAAGTCTTTACAAGAAACTTTACTGTTCTTTTTGTTGCGGTTGTTAAAAACAAGTTATGCACAGAAGTTATGGTTTAATGTCACCTGAATATAACGTGAGTCTGCGGTTGGTGGTCGAGATGATCCTCTTCAGTAGGTCTTCTTGGGTGTAGTTCGTTGTCCATCTGGATCCTCCATTTAGTTGGTTGTTTCCGAATTGTGGTCTAGGTCATGACGCTTGGATTCTGCTACTTGAAGTTCGTACAGTTGTTGTAGTAACTTTTCTCCTGGTGTTGGTTGTTCACTTTTTACATTTAATTCGTTTTTATTTTAACAGCACTGATGTTTACTTTTACATGGTAAGGAACATATCTTACCACTTACTGTTCATAAAGAGATGTGTCGGCTAAGTTTTTTATTTATTATTAATGTTTCCTCCACGTCTGAACTACATTACTAGTTTTTAAGTTTTACTAACGCTACATTGGATTAAATAGATTAGAAGAAGTAACGTCTTGTTACATCGTTGTTTAGCGACATACACGTAAGTGTAACTTCACAACACACTTTCGAGCTGCTTACATGTCGAAGATTCTCCGGCGACTGGGGTTAGTTTAGCGGCAGGGAGTCTGTAAGCTGGCGCGGTTTACGCGCTGAGAGAAAAGTAGTTCGTTCCTTTATTATTATTAATTGTCCATTAATTAACTAGTATAAGTTATGCTATTTTTTCTTAGTTAGGAGTTAGATATTTCCTTTATTATTAATACGTCTTTTATTTAATTAGAAGGGTTATTAGTTTTCGCTTAATAACATTGTACTTTGCATGTTCGTACTGGACTTTTTGCACGTTGATACAGGTATCTAGGTACAGATAAGGGTGGATTATACTCTCACTTGTTATAAGAACAAAAAAATTAATTTGTGCTATTTAAATAATTTTTAAATCGTCACAATATGTACCTCGTTCCAAACAGTGGGCGAGTTCTGCAGCTCGGGGAGCGTTCTTATATAATCTGCGGACGTCTGCAGGTGTACAGAAAGTTGATCTAATAATAAATTAGATTAAGTTTGTGCGCTGAGTGACCCTTTTAAGTGTTATTGTGCTTCCCGGTTCTCCACAGCGGAAAGCAAATTTTTCTGTTGTTTTATAAATTTGTATAGTTTTTTTCCTTTAATTTTTTGTATTGCTTTTATAATTATTATTAATTTTTGCTATTTGCGCTTGTTGTTACAAACTACTGTATCTCGTGTAGTTTTTTTCTGAATTATTACGCCTAAATTTATATGCCTGTGGCGGTCACAGATTATATTAGTGTAATTATTATTAAGTTTTAACGACGATAGTAGTCCGTGAACAGGTGTGCCTACGGGGGGGGGGATCGTGTCGCCATTGCCGATATTTAGAAAATTTTGGGGGGAGATTTTTTTTTTTTACTATTGCCTGAAAAATCTTCACCAATTTTACAAAACTGTAAAAAATTTATAACGGACACGTATCAGACGCACAATAAATCTACTCAGTTGACCTTTTGGAGCAGGGTGTAGGCGAGACGTTTAAGTTGCAAAACTAAGTACCTATCTTTTCAATTAAGTCAGAGAGTACTGGTATTGTACAACAAATCATGTTTTACTGAAAATATTAATTCGTGATTTATTATTATAAATCCTTATTTTTTTAACATTGAAAATGTTTATAGGGACGTGTCGCACATTTGCGGCCAATCGCTGGTGCGTTATCGACAATGGGAACCGGCGAGTTTCCATAGAAACTACGTCTTTGTTGTCAATAACTTAGTACACATATAAAACTTCGCTTATGAATGCGACGACATTTAACTTATAATCTGTACATTGGTGAATGAAGAATGAATTCATTGATTGGTGAATGAACATAAATATATATATTTTTTAGTTTTATTGAAGCATTTTCAATGCCCTCCTCTGTGGATTGCATTTGTGCAATCCCTGTAAATTTTTTAGTTTATAACTAGCTACAATCAATATATCGTTTCGGTAAAAGGTAATATTTTGTAATAGTTTTGAGTTAGAAAGCCCCGGCCTTTGGTAGATTAGGTAAGAAATTTTACTGTAAAAGAGAGAAAAGGTCATGTCAGGAAAATGGGGGGAAGCGTCATAGGGGTTGGGGGGGGATCGGCACCTCTGTTTGTGAAAACTCTTCAGTTAGTTTCGGGCGTTAACGTCGGTTGACCGTTGGAGCTGGAATCGACGAAGGCGTTTGGTCGTGGGGGCGAACCTGGATCTGTGTTTGGTCCACACGACTTCTCTGTTTGGTGCTTCTCTTTTGGGAACACGGTAATGCGAACATTAAATACGCTGGACAGGTGTGGATACTGTTGAACTCTGTATTAACTTATACGATGTATTCTGTAGGTGAGAAATAACGAAGGGGGAAGAGAGAGAGAGAGAGAGAGAGAGAGAGAGAGAGAGAGAGAGAGAGAGAGAGAGAGAGAGAGAGCTGGTTTAGTGCATTTCTCCTTTAATTTTTCCCTTTGGCGACGGTCATTAATCTGCACGGTAATTACCTTTTGCGTGATACAGATTTATTTTTTCCGTTTAATGTTTATTTTTTATTTTTAAATAAGGCCAGTGTTAATTAAGAAAATGATACAGACCGGTGTGTACATAAAGGTTATATGGCAAATAAACGGATTAGATAGAGGCCGCCCCGGGAAGCAAGCAGCCCATACATTTTCATTACATCTCAAGAGGCATTGGGGGTTGACAAGAGGGTTACAGTTTGGAGGGTGAAACGAAAGTAAACTGAAAAAATTAAGTACCTCTACGAAAAAATGAAAACCCTGACGATCGTTAAAAAAAAAATAAAGAAAAATATGAGAAACGAGGAAAATTATGACAAGTTCAGAGAACAATAAATTTAATCACTTTATTTTTTAGGATCCCCGAAGGAATGTTTACATCGTATGTACATAAATATCTACTGAATTGTTTCTATGAATATGAATATGTTTCCACTTCTCTGGTTGGCAAAAAATAATAAAAATCCGTTGATGATTGTTTTAAAATAGTATTTACTTTACTCATTACTGTTATTTTCTTATTATTATCATAATTACAACTATTAGTTATTACTTGTCTTAAAATTGAGAAAAATTAGTCAAACCAAAGATTTTCTTAAATCTAACATAACAAAGAACTGCGTTAGGCGTTTCACAGATGGTCTCATCACACACACATCATCATCATCAGACAGATGGTCTGGTGATGGTCTCAATATTGTAATATGAGTGAAACAGTGTCATACAAGACATTTTTGACGTGAGTATCCTCAGACCTATGTTCCTCAAGATACTGATTGTAATATGAGTGAAACAGTGTCATACAAGACATTTTTGACGTGAGTACCCTCAGACCTATGTTCCTCAGGATACTGATTGTAATATGAGTGAAACAGTGTCATACAAGACATTTTTGACGTGAGTATCCTCAGACCTATGTTCCTCAGGATACTGATTGTAATATGAGTGAAACAGTGTCATACAAGACATTTTTGACGTGAATATCCTCAGACCTATGTTCCTCAGGATACTGATTGTAATATGAGTGAAACGTTGTCATACAAGACATTTTTGACGAGGTCCATACCGGAAGAAGACTTTAAAAATGCAATAACTTTTCTTGTTTGTAAATTGTCTAGTACTGTTTCAATTGCGTGGATTTATCCGTCTGCTGGTGTATGAATACAGGATTATGAGTAGGTATGAATACAAGAGTATGGTCCTCAGGATACTCATTGTTATATGAGAGAAACGTTGTCATAAAAGATATTTTTGACGAAGTCCATACCGGAAGAAGACTTTAAAAATGCAATATCTTTTCTTGTTTGTAAATTGTCTAGTACTGTTTCAATTGCGTGGATTTATCCGTCTGCTGGTGTATGAATGCAGGATTATGAGTAGGTATGAATACAAGAGTATGGTCCTCAGGATACTCATTGTTATATGAGAGAAACGTTGTCATAAAAGATATTTTTGACGAAGTCCATACCGGAAGAAGACTTTAAAAATGCAATATCTTTTCTTGTTTGTAAATTGTCTAGTACTGTTTCAATTGCATGGATTTATCCGTCTGCTGGTGTATGAATGCAGGATTATGAGTAGGTATGAATACAAGAGTATGGTCCTCAGGATACTCATTGTTATATGAGAGAAACGTTGTCATAAAAGATATTTTTGACGAAGTCCATACCGGAAGAAGACTTTAAAAATGCAATATCTTTTCTTGTTTGTAAATTGTCTAGTACTGTTTCAATTGCGTTGATTTATCCGTCTGCTGGTGTATGAATGCAGGATTATGAGTAGGTATGAATACAAGAGTATGGTCCTCAGGATACTCATTGTTATATGAGAGAAACGTTGTCATAAAAGATATTTTTGACGAAGTCCATACCGGAAGAAGACTTTAAAAATGCAATATCTTTTCTTGTTTGTAAATTTTCTAGTACTGTTTCAATTGCGTTGATTTTTCCGTCTGCTGGGTGTATGAATACAAGATTATGATCAAGACTTGACTCAGAATCGAACTGACGGCGACTGTTTATTATACCGCCACGGCTGACCTAATCGCGTAATTAGCAAAACAGTTGGCAGTAGTTGTGGTATTGGTTTTGCGTTATTGAGATAACGTATTTGTTTGTTTAATACGTATATATTAAATGTTCATTGAATTTGAGACAAACAACACGATTAACTTTATCAGTAATTGGGTCCGTGGCGTCGACGATGCATAATGATTATTGGGGCATAACAATCGCCAAGCTTTGTGCAGTGTGAAACTTTCTCTTGTTTTTTGTTGTTTTTAATAATTTCGTCGTCGTTTTGTTGAAATCGTCGTTTTTATTTAGTTGCTATTGTACTATGTTTTACTCTCTCTCTCTCTCTCTCTCTCTTTCTCTCTCTCTCCTCTGGCACTACAGTCCCTGTAGAACAACGGCCTGCTCTCAGTGATTCTCCTCCATTCTTTTCTGTCCAGAGCCTTACTCTTCCAACCTGCCACTCGCATCCCCCTCAAATCCCCTTCCACATCTTCACACCATCTTCTCCTCGAACGTCGTCTCATCCTTATTCCCTCCGACTTCGTATAGAATATTCCGGCTCCTATGTTTCAATACAATATATAAATTCGTACGTTAGTTTTACAAATTCATAAAAGCTCCTCCGCCTCCTCCTCCTCCTCAACGGTTTTAGGCTTTAGCGGCCTGTTTGTATTCCATACTTCACCTTTCTTAGGTCTACCAACTTTTCTTCTGTCTCTAGGGTTGTAATCTTTCGCCATCTTCGGTATTCTACTTTCTTCCATTCTATTGACTTGTTGAATCCATTTTCTTCTGTATTCCTCAATCCTTTCATTAACTGCAAAAATATCTAAATCACTTCATATCTCTTCATTTCTTGTATGTCTATTACATATATATCATCTTGTCTATTTACACCTTTTAACTGATCTCTGAAATTTCATTTCTGCTGTTTGTATCTTCTGTTCATCTTTTTTCTTTATGACCCAAATTTCACAACCATACAGTAGTGTAGTTTGCCATTGTTTTATAAAATTTTTTGGGGGTTTCTTTTCTACATTTATTTCCCAACGTTCTGCAAATCGTTCCACACATTCTTGTGAAATTCGTCACTTTATTTTCTATACCTCTAAGTATTCAATATTAAATGTTTCAATATTTTTAAATTAATAAGACTTCAAGAAAAAGAAACAGCAATCATGCACGCACCAGAAAACGAAGTCAGAGCCAATTAATGTACCTTTATCTTTATTGCCCAGGCCACTTTCCCTTACAGGATTGTCTATGTCATGACTCCTCTAGTCTAATATCTCTATGGTTTGAACCGCCGTTTTTGCACAGGTAAACTGACAGTTTCTTGAATTGAATTCGGAAAACGAGAAGACTTTATTGTTGGATTTTACATAAAAAAGTAACGTACTTCAACACGCACGACAAGTGGCTTAAAACATTCTTGGGACAATATATCTTTAAATTGCAAAGGAGTACTGTAATAAACAAAATATCTTCCGAAAGAGTCATTTTAACAAATTTTATTAAGAATACAAATTTATAATTAAAGTGATTCCATGTGACAAGAGATTTGTTATCTTTAATTTGAATAACATATTTTGAAATCAGAGCCTTCCATATATTTTTTTTAACCCATATACAGTGCTTCATGATGGTTTGAGAAGAATCCTAAATTTATCATTTGTCTTCTTCTTATTCTTCTCCTCTTCAAGGATTAGGTTATATAAACCTTTTCCGGCACCATCTCATCCTCGGACGACCCACGTCTCTTCTACCAATGGCTTTATAGTTCAGTGCCGCTTTCGGCAATCTATCCTCTGTCATCCTTTGGAGATGATCCCACCATTGTCTTATGTAAATTGCAATAATTTCATTTATGTCCTTTACTTCGAGTTCTGCTCTGATATCTTCATTCCTTATTCTATCTTCCAATGTATAATTTAAAGACATTCGAAGAAACTGCATTTCAGCGCTCTGAATCTTGGCGCTTTCTTTTTTTGTCATGACCTACGCCTCACTTGCATAAATCAACGTGGGTATTGCAATTGTCTTATAAAATTTAATCCTTGTGCTGTGTCTTTTTTTGAAATACTTGTAGCATCCAAAGCAGCCTGGGAGTTAAGGACTGGAAACTGTGGATTCGAATTTATCATTTGTCCTGAGGGAAATGGGGAGTCCAGCTTTCAACCTAGTCTCCAGTAGCAGCTCCTAGTGCTGCCACTGCTGCAGATATACCGCGCGGCGATCGCCATTCAATTTCCGTACGTTGGCAGCACTGCCGCTAAATGTATTTCCATACAGACGACATGTTTGCAAATTGGACAGGCGACCGTTCGTGCCAACGTGTTGTGTATTATGTTATAAACAAGTGCTTCGCTATATATGTAAAATATAATAGGGAAATGGCCGCCGTGTGTGTGTGTGTGGGGGGGGGGGGGACTACAGTCTAATGGACGCACAGTTTGTGTATGCAAATGTAGCGGTATTTCTGCGTTGTCGCTTGATACTATTACAGTGGAAATGAGATTATTACAGCTGTGAGCAGTAGAACAGCTGTACGTTCGCGTCTGTTAGATTTCGGTGCGTTACGTTTTCGATTCCCACTACATTCGAAAACATAAGTGATCCATCTCCCCTTTACACATTCTTGCACCTTCGTATCTGATTACCTGTTAAAGAAGGAAGAAATCACAAACGTTTATAGAAAGCAGTTTCAGCCATGGTTTGAACAGAAACTCCAGATTTGGCGTCATATGTAAAAGCAAGAAACTAGAAATGCGACATTTTATTGAAAGTGAGGTCGAATAGATTCTCCCAAATTTCGGATTTACAACTTCTGGGCCCAGAAACGGAGAATGCCAATAGCTGTCTTGCTTGATTCTACATGCCTTATAAAGTGTCCAAGTGGGTGAACTATTTGGGAAGACTAGTAGATTCATGTCTTGAAGCTTTCCGTATTCGTTGTCATTCACGTCTTCAAGACCCGATTTAATTAGATTTGACTTAGCGGGAGCCACATCGGTTCTTATTTGGTTGAGCATCTTACACGTTTACCACTTCTGCTACGAATCTTTAAAGTCTGTAAAATGAAAGGTGGCGGTTGGTACAGGCCAGACCGACTTTCATCCTCACTTACACACACGCAGCGGATTATACCTGGCCCTTGGTGGCCGCCGTGACTCACATACTGGACATTTCTAAGCGCAAGCACATTTTTTTACTGTGCTAAAAAATTGCAAAACCGTTATTGTTTTTGAATTCTGCGCAAAATTCTAAGAAAAATGATACCAAACAACAACCAATCACTGGCGAAGAATACGACTGCGGCATCGCTCCTCTGCAGTAAAAGCAGTAAGTGAAGACCTGTCATTTACAGCAGGTTGGTAAATGACCTGAAGATGGCTTGACTGCCGAAAGCGCTCGTCAGTACCAAAGACAACATAGTCGTTTGTACAAAATTACTAGTAGAAATATTTGAGACCAATATAACACTAAATATGTAGTATTTGTTGCAATCTAAGCAATTTAGTTTGTAAACACCAGGTAGATCGAATGTGTTTTGTGCTTTGTGTGTGTGTTTTGATAGTGTGTGTTCTGTTTTGTTAGTAGTTTTGTAAGCGATTCTGTATCCTGCTTGCATATCAGATTGCAACAAATTCTACATAGGCCAAACAGGACGTAGCTTCAAACAAAGATACATAGAACACACAAAGGCACTCCACTCCACTACAGAATCCACCTTTGCAAACCACCTCATTGAAGCAAACCACACATACAAAAACATCGACAATAACATGAACATTCTACACGTACACACAAAAGGCCGAAAACTAGACTCTCTAGAACAATTGGAAATATACAAACACACGAAAACAAATAAAAACGACATCCTAAACGAACAGACGCAATTCAAATCACACGCGTTATTCGAACATATCACACCCCACACACACAACATCGATATTTCAAAAATCGATTTCGTCGCCAACAACAAGACGGACAGTGCTACCAGCGGCAATCTCTGAAGAAGCTTTTTAAAAGTCAAAACCGGTTCAGGTTATAAGGTAAAACTTTTACGTTTTTACCCATAAAAAGTTTTGTGTTCCGAGTCGTAGTGAAATAATTATATTTAACTTAGCTAACGGACACGTCATGGACAACGAAATCCAAGTAGGCCCTATTATAGGTTTGTTTGCATTGACGATAAATGTCATACAAGGAAAGGTTAAAGCTATTATTACTAAGATTAAGAGTATTGGTAACATGAATAATTTCGGCTGTAGGAAGTAGGATTTATTGTTACTTATGTAGACCTATAATAGTATGTATGTCTAATTTGTGTACATATTTAGTTATTTATATTTTACTGACGAATAGTATGTATATTATTGCATGAATACAAAAGAATAAAATTTGAATTTGAGTGTAACAATATTTTATTTTTTTATTTTTCCACATCAACATTAGTCGCTTGATCAGATTTTTATAGTGTTGAAAACAGAGGTTTGTCGCAATTGTGTTTAGACTCATTTTTCTTAAAATTCGTGGAGGTTACAAAGATGGTAATTTCGTTTGACATTAAAATCAAATTTTGAAAAGTTGTAATTAGGGTAGTGGACGGCACACTTTGTGAATCATACGTGTGGCGCGCGGGCCGGCTGTGAGTGTGCGTGCGTCAGTGAGGGGACCTCAGGCAGTCTGGCCGGTCCCAACCGCCAGCGTACATTTTACAGACTGTAGGTAGATAGCGGATCCTTTCTCTGGCGGTTCGATGTCTACATCTACATCCCGAAGGAAGTTTTCCTCGATTTTAGTCTTCTGGTTGTCTCTTCTGCCTCCGAAAAGGAGGTGACTTTCATCGAAGACGTGGTTAAATTTGTGACTGTACTGTATTTCTATCCTGCGACTACTAGGCGATCGTAGCTTCGTAATAAGCCTGCACATGTTTTTGCTTCAAACAACATGTTGTAAATTTAAAGTTTCATCCAGCTTGCGAGGTCCGAGTACTCTAGGCGTCAAACGGGCAAGGGCCCAACTTCTCCGACTCACACTTGGGTGACCGCTCATGTAACCTGATCAGATTCGAATCTAGGGGTGTGATATAGGGGATATCCCTCCCCCGAAATCCGAAAATGATGGAGCAAAAATTTTAACTGGTTGCGTGTTGTTTTGAAAATTAATTAATTAATTTGTTGAAAAAGACTGACAAGCATTACATTGTTAACAAAATTTTTAACATTATTTTACATGCTGTAAAATTTGTATCCACAACCCTGTTGGATGCATTTATATCCACAGCAATTATATACATGCTGGTAACCCTCACTTTCTTAATGTTAACATTCTCTTTAATGTATTTATATTTCACAGAAAGGTATTATTAGGCTTGCAACGTAAACTGGAAACCTACCTGATGTATGTTTTAAATTTATTTTAATGAAATTAGTGAATTACAGCTATTATTTGCCCATTAGTTTTAATTTTTGGTACGATTTTCATTACAACATGAGCAAATCAATACTCTAAGAAAACGATATGTGGTTGACCCCCCCCCCCCCGAAATGAAATCCTAGGTTCGCCCCTGAACCTGATGATCACCATTATTTCACGGGTAGTAATACAAGTGAACTTGGGAAAATGTGATAAAAATAGATTCTGGAATGCTATAAAAACTTGGAAGATTGTCCGAAATTTCCGAGGGCCCGACAACATTAACTGGTAGATTAAGAATAGGATAGGATACCATTGGAACCTGCAGGATAGTAGTTGCTGTAGAGTAGAAAATGGAAGACATCGTCTTGAACACGCACACAATTTGTTAAATTATTTGTTAATTTTTGTTATAAAATTAATTAATTTTATGAATAATGGAACGCCATTTATACATATGTATTTTTTTTTCATAGTAAAACAGCGTCCTTAATAGTTATCAACTTTTACCAGTGGCGGCTCGTGCTTAGGTTGCACGGTTGCATAACCCCCATTAAATCCCCAATTGTATTTTAAATTATAGAATTATGAATAAAACTGTAACTAATAATAGTGTTTTCACGCTAAATAATCGTAATTAATCATTTGCCGATTGAAAAGCGCAGACTAATACAAAAAAACCCGTACACACTCTTGCCGCGGTGTACATGGCAAGTGTGCACCAACTGTGACGCGCTTTGTATATGGGGAAATACACTGGAGTAGTGCTGTGGCTGGCTAGACTCGGGTGCTCCTATTGCAACGATATAGGCTCGCTTGGTTGATTAGGGACTGCAAACCCCGCTTGTACGTTACGGCGCCACCAGTCTGTTTGTTGGTAGAACACGTGGTGCGCCAGGTTGGAATTTGTTAAGATTATGTTATGTTAGTTGAGTTAGTGTCGGTCGAATTTTTTGTGAATTTCGTTGTTAGTGTCAGTTAAGTATCAGTCCAATTCATCGTTAAATGTAAATAGTAATACATATAAACGAATAAGGTGTCATAGTGTAAGATATTTATTATATTTAACTGGTAGGACGCAATGAATTCTGTCGTAAACTTAACGAAAACGCTGTTCAGTTTACGTCGTATTGAAAAAAAAAAATTAAATTACGAGAGTAGGTAGGCTACACCAGGTCTTTCTAATTTAATCAAAATGTAAAATCAGGTAACATAATATTTAATCGTAAATTTAAAAAAGATTTATACAATAAATATTCATGGTTATGTGGGTGACACTATAATTGCATTATTTTGCTTTCCTTACGTATTGTTTGGAGGGGAGGAGACTTGGACATTTTCTGTTCAGAGAATAAAACAATTTAATACCATCCAACCCAACTGCAACCCCCAAATTTTTCAACCACCAGCCGCCACTGACATTTACTAGCTTCAACTTTTTTTCCTAAGGTCAAAACGTTCGTCGAATGGATAATATTATACGCGCCAACTGTATGCTGACACAAACGTAAAACGGCACAAAATTCAAACCGAAAATCAAAACAAACTGTCCAAAACAACAACGACTGCCAGACAGCGCGTGTATTATACAGATGCAAATTGGAGACAGCTGTACACGACATCCCCCCCCCCCGGGGTATTCTGACGTACACACAAACTGTATAACGTTATTTCATCTACAGTACAGTTGTTGCGAACGGGGTGAAACTTGCCTGTTATAAAGCCGACAATTTCCTTAATGTCTATCGCACCCCCTCCACCCCTTGCAACAACAAAACTTCCAAAGGCTTCGCTTCGTCGTCGTCAAATGCTGTTGTTTTCCACCAAACACCCAGCTAAATACATAAACTCCTGTCTCAAATATTGGTTCAGTCTAATCCTGCGTCAGTTCCTTGAAACCGATTGAATTCTTTGCGCACAACCTGAGAGGGACTCGCTGTCTGGTTCCCGATACTGGTTTTATTATTTTCTTACAGTCATTTGTTCCCCACCTTAACCCTTCATTTTTAGTTTGCTTAGGACAATCTCGTCGTCTTTCTCTAGAAATGTTGTTTTTATTTATGATTAAGTGTGACGATACCAGTGTGTCTTCTGCATCTCTCAGCTCCACTGTTTGTATTTGGTGGGTTTTCCGATAAATTATCAATTGTTTTTCGTTTTAAAGTGTTAGAAACTACTACCACTCCACGGCGATGGTAGATCATGAAGAGCCCTTCACTTATCTCTATGTTCGCCATCTTCTGACTCTCAGTCTTCTCATGTCTTCATCTATATCGCCCACCCGTCTTCTTTTTGGCCTCCCTTTTGCTCTTCTTCCTCCTGATCCTCCAATAAATACTTTTTTCACTGCTGTTTCCGCTGTCATCTTTATACGTGACCTGGCCACGTAATTCTGCCTTGTTTTATTGCTGTGACGATGTCCGGTTCCTTGTACAGATCGTACATTCGGGGTTTGTCCTCAAACGCCACATTCCAGTATCTAGCACACCTCCATATATCCTCCTAAATATCTTTATTTCCCATCTTCTGATCATATCTTCTTGGGCTGAGGTCATGGTCCCGTCCAGGCTTTTAAAGCATTAAATTGTTAGAAAGCTTCTGTGTACTTCACATATCTTCCGATGTCTTCCCGTGATTGTTCATGATTACAACGTCTGTCTATTATGTCCTTCTTGGGTGATAATTTTATATACAACTTAATGTCTTTTCAGTTGCAGCAAACCTAACATTGTATGCCATCCTTCGGCTTGGGGGGCGGGGGCAAACTTTTGTCCGTTATCACGTAAGCGGTCTGTTGAGCTCTCTGAACTCAATCTCCTTAGCAAGAGATATCACGTTTTCCTGACTTATCGCTGACCCAGTGTAAATTCCTGTGTAAAACTGAAGCTTAAACTATGAAACACATACGCCACCACAAACTTGCAGCAAAACCCTGACTGTCTACTGGACTTTGGGAATCTACCTTAAGAGTGGCTTTCTGAACAAAGTTTCCCAATGTCGTAGAAAAGCAATATCTACTCGGATATAAGCAACCAGCAATTCACAATTCATACGTTGCACGGGTTCACATAGATCCATCTAGAGTGCTGAAATGTGACATATGACATCTGTTTTTACTTCCATGTTCCATAAGGAAATGGAAGTATGGTGATGGCAAAAAAAATCGTGTTGGAGATAAGGGCTGATTTTGATTGTACTACCCTCAAAACATGAAGAAAAGTCATTTTCCTAAAAGTGTCTGTGTGTAGAATTTTTTTATGGTGAATGATAACTGATTCGTTATCGAATTGCCCAGTAGATGATTCATACCTAAGGCCTGCGGGCGGTCCAGCTGGGTGTGTGTGTGTGTGTGTGTGTTAGTAAGGGTCTCCCTAACCCCTCAGGTGTCATGCGATTTGGAACGCCGTGTAAGTGTACTTAATGTACGCGTAGTATAGACAGTGTAAAAAGATGAACTACATGTGAGGATTACGTGTAGAAGACCACATTGTTTGTCTTCAGATGACTAAGAACTATTCACATAATTCAACAAAAGGACACCACGCTCACACATACAGATGTGGAACTTGGTTTTTTATACTCGCTGCCCTTTTATTGATCGATTTGTGTACCTTAACATCAGAAACTTGATGGCCAGTGGTGGGATTAAATCCGCGGCACATACTTTTAATTATGCGTTGCAAGCAAATACAGCAATATTACGTTTATTGTCTAATAATAAGTGTTACGTGTTGGTAGCAAAAGTAGAACTGTTAGTCACGGCTCTGATGCCAATCCCGACAACTTGGCACAACTGGCAAGGTCGATTCGGTTCCGCACCCGCGACGTCTGTAAAAATTAAAAAAAAAGGAAAATGTAACTCCTCCTACTATATTTGTTCCCCTTTTGGTTTGACTGTAAACATCCTTTTAAGGCAGCTGCGTGGTTTCTAAAACGTATACATTTTCAGTAACTCTTACCATTTATTAAAAGTCGGTGTACTTTCATTTTTCCGATAGAAATAAAATAACCGGTAATGGCATTTCGATGTAAGGAGCCAATAAAAACAAAATTAGTGATTAGTGATCGAATTCTGGAACAGGTGAGCCAATTTATTTATTTGGGAAATGATATTGGCTGTGATAGAAATTATGACATTGATGTTAAGTTAGGTAAGTTCCAGACGGTCTGTCGAACAATCGACCGTATTTTTAGAAACAAGGTACGTCGAGATACAAAATTAGCCCAGTTCCTATACTGTCCTATGGGTGCGAATTATGAAAAACTACTAAAAATAAAGACAGTAAAATACAGGCCTCGGAAATGGTGTTCTAAAGAGGAGTTAAACGGTATTTAAACTCGACTGTATAAAGAATGAAGTAATAAGAGAACAGTTACAAGTTTGTAGCTTGAATGAAAAATTAAAAGATTACAAACAACGGTGGAGAGAACACTTAGAAAAAATCGATTTTGTATACTAAAATTAAACAAATTTCGACGAAACCGAAACATCGAAGCATGATAATGTGTTTTTAGGCTTTTGAAACGTATAATGTGCATATAACAAATATTTACAATATAACAAATATATTTACTATATAACAAACATTATCATATTAAAACGATAGAGACCGAAGATTTGTAGACTGTGGGGAATCGAAAGTGTGGAAGCGTTACATTTTTCGATGACGTTACATTTTCGTGGAATGACCCCGAGCCTAAAAACATTATCGTGTTAAAAATGTGAGATTTCAGACTGGCCAAACAAGTCTGGAAATCACACCTACAGGACACAGGTGTGTGAGCAGACCCAGGACGAGATGGCTGGAGGATTTTTGAAGGTGGAACAGGCAGTACCTTGTCTAAGCCACGTTGTGGGTATGATGATGACATAAAATAACCTATTTCTATGTTTGCCTTGATCGGTGAGAGGATGTAGCAGTTAAATCGGTTCAAAAGTGTTAGAGTTCACTCGTTTGTAAAGTAGTCCTCGCCCACAGCTCTCCCATAAATTACAACACACGTGTGCGTGGTGGCGTCAGAAATAAAACGTCCTTTAACGGGGACCAGATCGTGAAAAACGGGTTTTTAGTTGATAATGATGACACTGATGATGGCTTCTTTTTTACCGCCTAAGAAGTATAGAAGTTAGGACAAGTTGGGGAAGTTGGGCTGCCTTTTATGAGACGTTCGGGGTAGAACCAAGGCAGTGTGCCCGGCACTGCGCCTCAGCCTCCTATTAGCACCTCCCAAGGATGCCATTCCAGGTATTCATTTCCACAGGCTGAGTCGACTTGGGAGCTGAACAATTGCACATTGATTTTATGGTGCGTCCGGGCAGGGGCGAACCTAGGGGGTGATATGGGGGATATATCCCCCCCCCGAAATCCGAAAAAATTGGTGCAAAAATTTTAAACTGGTTGCATGTGTTTGAATGTAATTAATTGAAAAATACTGACAATAATTATATTTTTTACAAAATTATTTAACATTATATAGTATCATGACTTACGGCTCAGAAATTTGGACTACTAATAAACACATAAGAACAAAAGTAATGACAGTAGGGATGGAGTTTTGGAGACGTTCGGCAAGAGTAACCAGACGTGAGAAAATTAGAAATGAAGTCATTAAGGACAGAATGAATGTGAAAAATTCAATTGTTGATTTTATCTGAACAAAAAAATTACAATGGTATTGACACACGAAAAGAATGGCACAGGAAAGATTGGCATGAAGCGTTACGGGATGGACCCTACCAGGAAGAAGGAAAAGAGGAAGACCATCTATTACCTGGATAGATGAAATTCAGACTATAATGAGGGAACGAAAATTTGAAGATCGGTGGATGGACAAGCAGGAGTGGAAGATGAGAATTCAATCACTTCTGTAATCTTTGGTTCCGGAAAATGTATAAACATTATACAGCCGGAATAATAATTTAATTTAACATTATTTTACATGCTGTAAAATGTATATCCACAACCCTGTCGGATACATTTATATCCACAGCAATTATGTACATCCAGGTAACCCTCACTTTCTTAATTTTAACGTTTTCTTTAAAGTATTTATATTTCACAGAAAGGTATTATTAGGCTTGCAAAACAAACTGGAAGCCTATCTGACGTATGTTTTTAATTTATTTTAATGAAATAATAGGCAGCTATTATTTGCCTATTAGTTTTAATTTTTGGTACGATTTTTATTATATAACATGAGAAAAACAATACTCTAAAGAAAACGATATGTGGTTGAATCCCCCCCCCCCCCCCCGAAATGAAATCCTAGATTTGCCCCTGCCGGGTACCTCGAGATTATCAGGTATGCACCACACCTGCTGGTCTGCTAAACCACTCGATTAAAAAATATCGGTTTAAAATTCCATGCTCTAAAATTTATATTTAAAATCATTTTTGAAATGAATTGTTTCCTTAAAATTGTAACCCTCTTTTTATTTGTGTGGGAGTTTTATGAATTTTTTTTTAAGGGTTACTTAATATTTAAGACTAGGCTGAAGGCCTAGAAGGAAGCATAAAGTGTGCTGGGTCCAATGAGACGGGACTTGCAATTAATACTCTCTAGTAACACCAAGATAACAACCTTTATTATTTCATAAATTTATATTATTATTTCTTGAATATTTATAATTTATTCATTTCATAATATATTTATAATTTATTTCATAAATTTCTTGAATATTCATTATTTCAAGATAACAACCTTTGTTAGACGATTACACATAATTTAACATACACCATACATGTAAATCACAGACACAATTATATATATCTGTACAGGGCCTATAATTTCATCAAACGCTGACAGTACAGCAAGGCAGAAGTCCACCTGGGAATCATCTGCATAAAACAAGGTGATATTAATCCAATATTTGCATAAATTTGGCCTCTGTATAAAACAACAGATATCGGGCGTTAATCATCTACAGGTTGAAATTACAACCTGTTAATTTCGTCAAAATACAATAATCCCCAAAATTACTCACAAGGCAATTGGCCATCATAATGAGAAAATACAATTTATACATGTAAAATGCCTGTAAACACCCTGTATAGTTTTATCAAAATATAATAAGCACCAAAATTACTTGAAAGGCACTTGGCCATAATAATAAGAAAATACCATTTATAAACTTAAAGAAAATAACCTGGATTGGCCCGGCCGCTGACATGTTCCACACGGCATCCGAAAAGCCAATAAACCAATACAAAATTTAGGAAAAACTTCCCCAAAACCAGACAGGGTAGAAGAAGGCTGGACAAGAGCCAGACCCGACATACGGTAACATGTCCGGGAGCTTGCATAGATTTGCACAAACAGGTGACTACCCCAGATTTTAAAATGTAACCTGACCTAATTGCAGATTAAGGAAACTCCCAACCCTATTATGAAATACGAAAAAGATATTGTGCAAAAAACCCGAGATTATAATCAATTCTAGACCAGCCGGTCCAGATCTACATGTTACATACAGCACCTACCTACTCAACTAACATACCAGCCCCCCCAAACTTCTACAAACCCATTCAGTACCAAGGTAAAACATAAAGTATAGCATAAAAAAAAATAATGAGCGCTGGACACATGCCAGCGAACGGGCCTACAATTGCTCTTGAGACTAATTACATTATCAAAGCAAGGTTACATGAACGTTTGCATTCAATTTTATGTCCAGCAGGGCACGCGCACAATTAAAATGGTTTTATGCTGTAGTCAGTCAATTAAATAGAACTTGAGTTTTTGTAGATGATTAACGCCCGATATCTGTTGTTTTATACAGAGGCCAAATTAATGCAAATATTGGATTAATATCACCTCGTTTTATGCAGATGATTCCCAGGTGGACTTCTGCCTTGTTGTACTGTCAGTCGTTCATGACGAAGGTGGTTACAGTTGCATCCTTACGGTTTTTTCCCCTCCGGCAGGTGAGAAACGAGAGTCTATGTGTGTGTCGTTAGTTCAGGGCATGGTGGAGGATGGAAATTCCACCATGCTAGGATCAAGTCCCCGTCGCTCCGGGAGCCCTAGGCATGAATAGTAATTAATTCACGGACAAACTAAATCGCTCTCAAGCATAACACACACATGTTCAACTGCCCAAGCTTGTATTAACAAAATCAAACATGAAGCAAACACTTGCCACACTTGACCATTTCCATTGAGTTCTTTATAAATAGGTGTAACTTTCTTTCTTGAATTAATAATTCACACACAAGGCCTCAATGCCTCATTATTTGGTTTAATTTATAACGCTCCACTACATGCGTATGCAAGTTTAGCGTTCTTCGACATGTTATAAGTTAATAATGGACACGTGCTCTCACAATCACTAAATCACAGCTCCCCAGAATTACATAACTTTTACACCCCTTTTGACATGGGCAATTACTATTTACTAAATACCTCGTACATATGTATAAGGCTGTTTCAGTGGTTAAATAAATCAAGATATATGATAATGAACATACTTTAGGTCACACACACGAGGCATGCTTACCAAACTTATCTGTTCACATCTACGCCAATTATTGTTTAAATTTATACTTTTTACAAGCAAATTAATAATATATATATATATATATATATATATAATTTACTTACCGGAGGTCTGTAAAAGTCTACCTATGCATGATAGAATAGAAAAAACAAGAATTAACCAAAACTCTGTCTGCCGGAGGAATAGGCTGTTTACGCTTTTGCTGACGACGGCCAACTGAACAATCTTGGAATCGGCAGAGCCGGCTTAGAGAACACAATTGCCTGCTTCCGCTAACAGATGGCGCGGGCGTGCAGTAACGCCAAAACACGGCGCAGCTGAACATCGCGAAATTAATAAATTCGCAATTCATATTTATAAATTACATTTTTATACTGTCGCCCGGTTTCTTTGAGAAACCGCGGCACAAAACTACTTCTTTCTTCAGCCTTAACCACAGTACTGTGGTCACTAACGTATACCACCTCACGTTAGCGCACTCGATTTTCACTGATGATGGCAGTCGATGGCAATAGAGTTGTCTGGTTTTGCAGACAACATTGGACCACGGCCAAACGGCCCGGAAGGAATTTTAACAACAAACTACTTCTTTGTTGCCGACAACGTAGTACACATATAAAAAATTATCCCCTCCCCTTCAAATACTCTTTCTATTTATAGATATTTCATCTACCTTTCTACAGTGGATTATTATGATCTTCTTTTCAGGATACTTTATTTATCGAAATTAAGTAATTTACTCTTGTTAAAACATAAAACGTTGCAAGTAAACTACCCCTTCCCTATAACCGATCTTCACCAAAATCAGTAGGCCTCGAGTCCTCTACAACTTAGGCATATGTGCAAAAATTTATTTGATTCTGTGTGAATTTGCGGCAGTTTTCGTTCGCCAAAGAAAAAATTACACACACACACACACACACACACACACACACACACACACACACACACTTTTAGGAAAATGATTTTTCTTTATGCTTTGAGGGTAGTACAATCAGAATCACCCTTTATCTCGAGCACGATTTTTTTCGCCATCACCGTACTTCCATGTCCTTATTGAACATGGAAGTAAAAAATCCTACTTTTTGGCTTGAAAAAAATCTTCTTTCCTTCCTGTTTAAAATAATACGTGTTACGCAAAATATTTTCCACACGTGATGTTATATGTGTAGGCCTACTTTACTTCGCGTGACGTCATGCATTAATCCACTCGAAAACATTTCAATAGTGGAAACGTTTGTTAAAATAAGGATTCTGGTACCAAAAAAATAAAGAGTGTTCTGGTAAGACATAAAATGAACAGAGAGAAAAAGGAAGAATTAAAAAGGAAGAAAGTGAAAACAGTGAAAAATAAGTAGTAATATAGTTAAACGAGCAACCGAATTCTCCGTTTTTGGTTCCATATGTCATTTGGAATTTATTTATCTGGCTGGCTGGCTGTCTGTCTGTCTGGAGTATGCTTCATAATAACTTTTAAACGCATCAACCGATTATCGTAAAACTTGGGCATGGTTATCCATAGTTTTATCCTACAAAACTAAGATTGAGATTGATCCCCCCAAAAATAAGGGGCACAAATGTGAAGGGCTCCAAATTTTGGAAAAATCTCAAAACTCATGAGAGGTATCAAATTAAAGAAAATTGTACCAAAAATATGGATTTAATGTTCCGTTTTTGAAAATTTCAAAATTATGAGACGCGGGAGGCTAAAAAGTTTAATAAAATCACAAACATTTATGAGGCGTATTAAAAAAAAATCTGAACGGAGTGTTAACTTCGGAAATTAAAAACATTTTGGGGCACTAGGTCCCATATAGTGGGACAACAGTAGTTTGATAAAACTGCAAATTCCATGTAGGATATCTAAACGGAATGTTAACCAAAATCTAAGTATAGTTTACAGTTTTAGAAATTTCAAAATCTTTTAACCCGAGGGCCCAAAAATAGGATCGAAAATTAGAAAAATTGTAACAGTCCAGCCCAGCTTTATAACAATTAAGAAAGGTAATTTTAACACAAAATCGATTATTTGCAAGTTTTAGCGTTTATTGTGTAAATGCTCTGCAGTTGTTACTTACTAAACAAAAAAAGGGTAATCAGGAGTTTTGTTAGTTTTTTCTTACATTTAAAAAATTATCTAATACCAAAATGTATCCACCCAGTAATAAATGTGCTTCGTTCAAAATAGTGAGGGGATTCTGCAGGTCAAGAAGCATACTAGTATAAGGCTATTTGAAACATATATAAAACTTCAAACAGGGTTTTTTACTTCCATGTTCCATAAGGAAGGAAATGGAAGTATGGTGATGGCGAAAAAATCGTGATTGAGATAAGGCCTGATTCTGATTGCATTCCTCAAAACGTGAAGAAAAGTCATTTTCCGAAAAGTGTCTGTGTGTAGAATATTTTCTATGGCGAACGATAACTGCCGCAAATTCAAACAGAATCAAATAATTTTTTCCATATGTGCCTGAGTTGTAGAGGACTCAAGGCCTATTGACTTTGGTGAAGATTGGTTAAGAGGAAGGGGTAATTTACTTGCAACGTTTTATGTTTTAACAAGAGTGAAGTACTTAACAAATGAAGTATCCTGATCCAATGAAGGTCATAATAATCCACTGTAGAAAGATAGATGAAATATCTACAAATAAAAAGGGTAGTTGAAGGGGGAGGGGATAATTTGTTGTTAAAATTCCTTCCCGGACTGTTTGGCCGTGGTCCAATGTTTTCTGCAAAACCAGACGTTTCGGCAGTGCCATCGACTGCCAACATCAGTGAAAATCGAGTGTGCTAACGTGAGGTGGTAAACGTTAGTGACCACAGTACTGAGGTTAAGGCTGAAGAAAGAAGTAGTTTCATTTCGAAAATTATTTTAAATATAAATCTTAGAACATGGAAGTCATGTATGGTTCTCCATACCGATATTTAATATTTAGGTACATATGTTAAAGACTAGGGATTTTATTAAATTATGTTTGTGTCCTAACTGAGCCTATCCAAGGGTTCTATCCAAGTCCTAGCAATGTTAACTGGACCTAATTTAAATTGATAATGGCCGTGTGGGTTTATTTAAAGTAACCTATTTTTTGTGTTGTTAAGAAGAAATCATAACTGGATTTTATTAAGCATTTTCTTTTAAAAATCGCCTTTTTTTGTCAATATGTTTATTTAATTTAGTTCAGAGTAGGCCCTATACTTCATGTATTGAGGCTGCAGAGAAAACGTTTCATAAATTAGTCTTCAGTATTTTTTTTTTTTTTAACAAATGTACCTCTAACTCACAAACTAAACTCCCTTTAATTAACATGGGACTCGCCTTCACGACCTTCTTCTCATTCAAACACGTCTTTGTTTTAAAACGAAAAACGTTTACTAAGGAGATTAAAAATAATAATAGTTTCAACAATTCCCATATCTTTCGAAGCAAGAGTTTGTATGCCAAATGTAAATAGGTCTGCACAATTGCAAGCAATGACAATGAAACCTTCACGTCCAGAAAAGTTTAAAAGAAAAGAAGAAGAAAACAACCTATGAACACCTCTGTAATGTCATTGGATTTCTCTTAAGGCTCATTTTCGCTTGGTATTACTTTAAATAATGCGGACAGGGACGCCGTTGTAAGTGCAAATGTGTGTACTACATAGGCTCTTATTATCCATTACAGCGCGCCTCGCTTAATAGCGTCGACTCAATCTCTTCTCGTAAAAACGAATCTGCGACCAACACACAACACCACAGCCTCCTTCTACAGTCAGATTTCTACGTTAACTTTCTGCGCAAGAATGGGGCGACGAAGTAGCTTCAGTAACGTGTCCCGAATGGATTTTTGTTTTTCAGCACCGATTTTAACGAAGTTGGTTTTTCGTTCAAAAGAGAAACGTATCCAACTTCGTATTTCGTGATAAACCAATCTCTAATTTCTTTACCTTTTTCATCTTTCCCATCAAAGTATGTAAGAATCCTTAATAACGTGCATCAACTTTCTTCATCATTATAGTCGTGGGTGGATCAGGAATGTAACATTTGTTAAAAGTACCTTTCTGATCCGCCGTTAACATTTTCGTTCCGCTCGAACTAAACTGATACAAAGAATCACGCAATATATTGCGGTATTTTCTGTATAATTTCACGGCGTTAATTTTCATTATTTTTCTTACGAAACTAACAAGTCGATTAGGTAAGTTTTTATTCTTCTTCTGCATTGGCGCAACTGACGCATGTCCGCCCATCGCCTGCTGAACCCCTGTTGTTCTGAGCAAGGCAGTTGATTATCCTAAGATGCTTTACATCACTGGACAGTGTTTCTCCACCCATTCCTAGACCGTCCTCTAGGTCGCACTCCATCAGGAGAACCCTTGCACAGCTTTTTGATTGTCCCGCTGTCTTCCATTCTCAGGACATGTGCGTTATCCAGGCCGGAGCCCGATGAACGCGTTTTTTACAGTGGAGTTCGGTCGTTCGCTCGGCACAAGGTCTTGGGGAGCGGTTCACGAATACACGATATGCGTGTATGACATGGGACAGATCTTCAGTGAATTGTTCCAGCCAGTCGCCAGGCCCGAGGTGCTCGGTGTGGCCGATAGACCCGTCCGGAGGTGGCTTGTCCGTAACGATGGGTGACGATGGGCGCACGGCTCCGACAGTTAGGCACTTGCACACCTCGCGGTTACCCATAGCCCAGTCGAGACGGCAAAGCGGGTGCTGACTCGTTGTGGAAAACACTGTCCTCTCTGTCTTGTATGATGCAACACCAGCGTCGACACACCGCAGCCTGGGGAAGTGTCTGTCTATTCTAGGCAGGATGCAAGGAAGCTCAGTAAAGTTGGGGGGGGGTTCATGTGAAGTTATTATGGGGGATCGTCTAGCAGCACCTGTGGTCGCCTGACGAAGCGAGGTGGCGGAGCACTCTCCATACTGCTGAGTGGACGGGATACGGGTAGGAGGATTCGCCGGCTTTTGCCACGATCGGTTTAAGTAAGGGCTCATATAACTTGCATCTTGACAGTGATTTTGTAGGGTGGTGCTCGAAATATGTCTCAAATAAGATGAAACATCTTGGCTTGAGATTAAAATGATATTGTTGTTATTATTTATATTTTTTTTGGTGAAGGGTTTGTGAGGATCGGTCAAAACTATAGCCTAACACAAATTTTAACTTATATTTTTTATAAAATGTGTTATATTTATAACTTATAAAATGTGTTATATTTTTGACCGATCCTCACGAATCATTCACCAAAAAAGTCATAAAAAGTCATTGATTGACGGTCACTACGAATTTAAGGAATTGTTTATATTATTATTACTATTTTATTTGTATTTAGTAATTATCTTTGCGGGATAAGAATTTATATTTGTTTTTCGCTGTAAAATATTTCTCGTTTTATTTTAAAATGGTCTGTTAATTACGAAATGTAATATTTAGTGATTATCTTTGCGGGATAAGAATTAAGTATTGGTTTTTCGCTGTTAAATATTTTCTCTCTTTATTTAGAAACTGTCTGTTAATTACAAAATGTAGTAGACGTCTATAGATTAAGTTATCACAAGTTAAGGGAATGGAACAAGGGGACTGGGTGGTGTAGACTTGTGTATACATTTTCATTATATATCAAGAGTTATTTGAGAGTTCGTAAGAAGAGGGTTAAAGACTGGGAGGTGGCGAAGTGAAAGAAAATTAAAAGTAAGTACGTCTACGAAGATAATGAAATGCTTAATATGAATAAATGAAATATGATAGTACTTTTTCATCATCATCTACCGCAACTGTTTGTTCTGCCCGATAGAGGCTACACGTCCTGCTGCCAGAGCTTTATCCTTCTGTAGTCGGCATCATAAACTCGGTCCGGCTATTTCACTGCCGGGCCTTACGAGTAACAGAAGTTTTCCATGGAGGGATTACCAGACCCTCGCACAATCCCCAAACTGTAGAAAGAAAGTTTTCAGATCTGTTTTCTCATAACTGAGTTGGCAACCAAGACTAAGAAGATTCCTCCCTCGGTAGAAGACTCTTTGTGCCATTGCTCTAAGCGTGACTGTGGACACTGCATAACAGCGTAACGGATTCAGACGCAATGATACATAGGAAAGAAAAAATATATAATGACTTATGACATAACGTGAAATTGTCGTTGATAATTCAAT
This sequence comes from Magicicada septendecula, assembly GCA_034769895.1. Lineage (NCBI taxonomy): Eukaryota > Metazoa > Arthropoda > Insecta > Hemiptera > Cicadidae > Magicicada > Magicicada septendecula. Next base: position 483,511,629 of record CM068371.1, on the reverse strand, counting down.
TGATAATGTAAGTTTATTATTGTAATGTTGTTGTTGATGATAATGTAAATTTAATTGTAGTTATTGTGTAAACGATTTGGTACGTTTTCCGCATTGCTTTCTTATAGATCTACTTAAGGGTGTCGAACACATGGAAAACAGAAAGACATTCAACGACCAGTTATTGCATTTAGGAATCGGACAGACGACCAATGTCAGTTTAGTAATCACCACGGCTGACCCAATCGCGTGTAATTAGTTGACACGAAAAACAGTTGGCATTATTGGTTCTGTGTGGTGAAGCGGAAAACTTAGATTATACACATACTATTTCCTAGTTGTTCGGTCTAATTAGTGCTTCCATTCATCGATTAGAATTCAATGAAACGACAATTAGGGATTCTATTCTGCCAATTAGTCAGTTTTTATTGTAATCTATTTAAATAAATAATATTGTATCGCCGTATATTATATACGAGATGTGTTTACGCTATAAAAATGATGAAATTGTATACATTTATAGCATTAAAGTACCTGAAACTCCATAACAAATTTCAAGTCACTTTGTTAATAATTAACGCCATATATAACCTCCACTGGCGCCAAATATATATACTTTCAACATTGTTTCAAGAAATGCCTCATACCCCAGCCTAAACTATCTCCCCCCCCCCCATCAACAACTGATGTCATATGTCCCTGATTGCAACTGAGAAAATATGGTCACTGTATATATATGTAAGAAAAAACAAAAAACAAGCAGACGTCCGATCCCTCCCCCATTGCTTTCTTAAGATTTTCCAAATTTCTTATCATTAATTTGTAGGCCAAATGAATGTTTAATCTTTCGATTTCTTGTAGATTTCTGAGTAGAAATGTAAACGTGTTGACCAACTGACATAAACACCATTAAACAATAAATTACAACAGTAAAAATGTTAACGTTTTGTTAAGCTTCTTCTTCACCTCGGTGTCTAGACGTAAAGCCTGTTCCGTCTTCAGTCCTCCCATCGTCTTCTCGGCCTACCTACATCTCTTCTTCCTTGAGGTCTATAATTGATTACCTGTTTTTATCAGACAGTCATCGCTCATCTTGTCTATATGCTGTATATCCCCAACTCGGCTCTTGTATCTTCTTTTTCTTCATCACGGCCTAGACTGTGTAGTCTGTTCCGGCTCCAGACTGGTCGGACCGTCTCTTCTTGGGTCTTCCCTGGCTCTCTTTCGGCTGATACACTGAGGCTACTTACTGTTAGCATGCGTGTGCCAGTTTCTGGTCATTCTACCAAATAATTTGTATTATACAACCGTTTGATACGGAAGTGTTGTGCGTATTCATTAAAATAGAGAAAATTGAGTATATCGTGCGGTCATAAAGTTTTTTGTGAAAGAATGTTGAACACCAGGCGAAAATTATTAAAAGGTTCGTTAGAGAGTATGGAGACTCTTCTCCATTTTCAACAGTTAACACATGGGCTGCCGAGTTTAAACGCGGTCGTACCAGCCTGGAAGACGACCCACGTGAAGGACGTCCAAAAACGGCAACAACACCGGAAACTGTGGAAAAAAACTGTGCATGATATGGTTTTTGACGTTCGCTCCACGAAATTGCTGAGACTTCGAAATTGCATTTCGAAAGTCCGCGCCGGACATATTTTACATGAGGAATTGCAAATGAAAAAGCAGATGTGGGTGCCGCGCTTGCTCACATCAGATCAAAAATGCATGCCCATGAAAATATCTGAACAGTGCTTAGAGCGTTTTAATAAGAACAATGCAAGTTTTGTGCGTCGGTTTATTACGATTCTGTTAAACTTGAATCCACCACTACACACCAGAGTCCAAACAATAGTCAAAGCAGTGGACTGAAGCTGTGCTTGTTCAGCGCCAGAGAAGGCAAAGTCAATTCCACAGCAGGAAAAGTCATGACATCGATGTTTTGCGATGATAAATTTGTTTTGTACATCGATTACTTTCAAAGTGGTGCAACAATAACCGGGAAATATTATTCCGAAATTTTATCAAAATTAGACGAAAAAATTCGTGAAAAAAGTCCCGGTCTGCAGAAGAAAACAATCATTTTTTACCAAGACCGTGGACCTGCCCACAAAACTGTTTTGGCAGTGAGAAAATTAACAGCTCTCCACTACTAATTGTTCGAACATCCTACCTGTTCCCCAGATTTGGCTCCCTCAGACTTGCGCCCTTTCCCAAAACTCAAAACTCTTTTTAGCTGGTCAGCGTTTTTGATAGCATCAAGAGGTGATTTCAGCTGTAGAGAGGTATTTTGCAGACCTTACAGAAAACTACTTCAGGTATAGGATAATGGCATTGGAACATCGCTGGAATAAATGTGTTTACGCTACAAGGAGTTTATGTTGAAAAATACAAATATTTTTGAAATTATAAGTTCGTTTTCCCATTAGTAAGCCGAGAACTTTTCCGACCGCCGTCGTATTGACAGTTGAGTTCACCGTATTCGTATGCGGTTATTGAGCACAAAAATCAAAAGGGACTGTTATACGTCTGTAAGATGATCACTTCACTTATTATTAATATACTCAATCGTAAAAAAACACGCACACACTCACATACCAAGTCTATCATTATTATTATTACTAATATAAAAAAAGTCTTAAACGATACTTCAGGACGGTCGCTTCACATGATCAAAAGAGAATTTTTCTACTTACAACTAAAAGGCTTTTTTCTCGTGCTCGCGTTTGTGTGTATGTATGTGAGTTTAAATTATACAAAAAGCGTACGCATCTTGTGTGTGTGTGTGTGTGTGTGTGTGTGTGTGTGTGTGTGCGTTGGGCACATAAAAGCCTTTGCCTCTGGTCCGGCGGTTTGGTTCGGCTCGGGTAGTTTTATCGCGAAACGCCATTACCTCTGTAATGGGACGCGTCAGCGGACGCGCGCGCGCCCGCCCGTCCCCGTCTATGTGGACGCAAGAGCCGTCTATCTCTACGTAGTAATTACCGTGTGTCGTGTGTCTGTGTCTGTGTGTGAGGGGGATTACGACGACTTTGTGCTGCCACGTGGACACACGAGTCTTAGTTGTAATTGTACAAATTGCACAGTGTTTTTACTGCGCTCAAAGTTAAAGTTGGAAAATTTACAAATTAAGTGTTCTATTCTTACAGCTGAGTAAATAATTTTATTGTTCGTTAAGTTGGTACAACGGTGGCTGTAATGCCTTTTCCTCTTCACTTTTATTCATATCTCTCTCTCTCTCTCTCTCTCTCTCTCTCTCTCTCTCTCTCTCTCTCTCTCTCTCTCTCTCTCTCTCTCTCTTCTGGCAGAGTAGAATAATTACAGTATAATGTCTTCTTTTCTCTTATTTTTATTATTCTCTCCTTTCCTCATTTCTCCATCATACCCTCTTGCAGAATGGTTGAATGGTTGTACTGACCCCCTCCACCCTACTACTACTACTAGTACTGCAATTACTACTATTCATTTTCATTCTGTCTTCCTTATATAAATATCAATTCGCTTTCCTCCCAGAGTCATTGTAATCCCTTCCTCCTTTTTTTCATTCTGTCTATCTGTCTCTTTCTCTGTTTCTCTCTCGCTTCTGTCCTTTGCCTAATAGTTGTAATATCTTGATTTCTGCTATTTTTATTAATTGTCTCTTCTCCCCACTCCCTCTCTCTCTTACATGATGGTTGTCCCGAGTACTCCTGTTCGGTCTATTTCACTTGTACATCTCTTTCTGCGGGTGTGGTTATAATCCCTTCATAAATTACGCTTATTCATTCTGTCCCTCTTTTTCTCGTTCATATTCTTACAAACTATTAAAATGTCTTCTTTTATTTGTATTCGTCCTGACTCGAATAAAAATAATAATTTTATAAAATAAAATAAAATAATTTTATTTTTTACTTCTCGCTCTTCCTCTCTTGCTGAATATTTATAATGACTTCTTCTTGTAATCGTTCTATCAGTTCTCTCCCGTATCTCTGTACCTCTTTGCTTCTTTCTGTCACTGTCTTTTGCATAATAGATGTAGTCCCTTCTTCTTGTATTCACATTATTCTTTAGCTCTTGCTGTCCCCCGTTCCTTGCAGTTGTAACTCTCCTCTTTTGTATTCTTGTTCATTCCGTCTGTCTTCTTTGATTATTACAAAATGCCTTCCTATAGAACTCTTGTTATTCATCCGTTCGTCTCTCCCCCCCCCCACGTACATAGACAGGTTTCAATTCAGAATGAGTATATCCAGGTATGTCCACACTAGTGCGCTTTTCGTGCATTTGAGGCATGCGCAGTAGGACCTTCCTCTAGCGAACGTAACGCATGCACAAAGCATGCCTCCAAATCAGTTGAAGGTCACCGTTTTTAGTGACGCATTCAGTAACGCATGTGCTTCCACCACCAGTGGATCTTCTTTCAACATTCCGTGCAACTTCATAGTTTTACAGAAAGGTTTTGTTCTGTTTTCGTGATCACTGTGACTGTGTTCATTGTTTACCATGTCGGCAGAACAAACGTTGGCCTTTATTGAAGATTATAGGTCACATTGTGCCTTACGGGACATTACGAAAAAAATTATACAAACAAAATGAAAAGAAATTATGCTTACGCTGTATTGGCTACGAAGTATGGACTGACTGTGAAAGAACTGCGGGAAGCATTGATGAAATGAATTGCTTGGATACTTTAAATAAGTACATCAAAGAAGTAAATGAATCACCGGTAGCCGAATACCTAAATGTGATTGCTAATTTCACTTCAGCGGGTATTTTTTCTCTAAAGCGAGTATTTTCTTTTGCGATCTTAGGCTTCGCCATTTGTAAAAGCATGTAAAAGTTTGTTCTAGACATTCACGTAAAGTTCTTAAACAGAACGTTATCATCCAGGTCTCTCATAATTCCAAAATTTCGCGTTCTTAAATAATCTTTCAACCATATCGAGCGTTGATATTTTTCACGCCTTTTTCTAACTCTTTTCAGCACTAAAAATGCAGCACTTATACCCGCTAACATAGCAGTATCAGTCACGTCCATTTCCATTACACTGGAGAAACATTAACAAGTGTGACGCACAGGTGTAGACACTTTGTGGTATATATGTTCAGTACTTTCGGTCTAAGGCATGCGCAAGAACTAGCCTACTCGGTGTTGAAAGCGGAATTGAAAATTGAAAGCGATGTTTAAGTTGAAAGCGCACAAGTGTGGACATAGCAAATGCCACACGTCTCCATTCCGCAAACCGTTGGCCTCCTTTTTTTACGCAAAATTTCGTGTCGTCTTTGAATGAAGAAAAGCTCTTTGTTTGGAAAAAACCTATTGTAAAAAGTTCGGAATGTCTGAAAACATACTAAAATCAGTTTTGCAACTTTTGAAAATCTGTGTCCTTTTTTCTACAATGTGAGAATAAAGACGACGATTTTTTCTCGATCATGGCTTGTACAGTCTTTTAGTTTACAGCAGAAATACAATAATCGCGGTTTGTGTGAATTTCATAACTACCAAGGACCAGGCAGTATTAAGCAACTTGTACCAGAAGAAGTTAGTTAGTTAGTTGCATTAAATGCAATTAATGTATCTAATATACTCGGAATTGACTTGTAATATACTTGTCGTGAAGAATCGATTACTATTGTTAATTTTTAAAGCATGACGGTCGTGGGGGGGGGGTACGTATAAAACACGATTGCTAAATGAGAATGCCAATACTGTGACTGAATCGAACTCGAGGTTCTGTTGAATCGCACTACGAGTACATAACGTACATTTAGTGCCGTGAACGTGAAAAGAGCGAGACAGGAGAAGTAGCGCAGAACGAGATATTACGCAAGGGGATCGGCGTATTTTTAATCTTTTCCCTCTTTCAAAACGGCCGAAATTAATCCAAACAATAATTATCTTTGCTTGATGGGATTTTAATTTTTCTTCTTTCCTCTTTGTCACAGAACGATTACGTTGTCATTAATTAAAGAAATGACGTAGGTCCAAAGCCCGACTGAAAGGTTACGAAAAGTAAATAGTTAAAACAAAGAGATTGTACGCAGGGATAGAAATTTTATTTCTTCTGTGTTTGAATAGAAGTATTTCAGTATCTGAAAGTGAGTTTTGAGATTACAGAATGAAATGAAAGGTAAACAGCGACAAGAGTGATTCCGACAAAAACCTTTAATATTAAAAAAAGTGGATTCATACTTTAATTTATATTTTTTTTAATCAGATATCGAATCTAAAGACATAACATCGTAGAAATTAAATTTGGCTTGTGCGTCTGTGTATACAATCTTTTAAACGGGTTCAGTGAAAAATATTTAGTGCGTCACAATTGGCAGACGAAACTTGCGGAACATTTTATGATGGGTAACTCTGCAGTTGACATGTTGTTTCCCTAACCTGTCGAACTGGGAAAGCGGCTTGCAGATGGGTATACACCCGTTGGATCGAGTCAACAAGGCCAATTACAGATCCCCACATTGACGATAAACGAGATGCTTCTTTTTTCATGGAACTAATCCCGCACGAGGAATAACTGTTGTAGACGGTAGCCTACTGTTCTGGAGCAGGTCAGTAATTTGATTATCTGTGCTACAATGTGTCTTATATTACAAATAGTAATGTGGTGAATAAGTTGCACAAGTTCAGCCATCAGGAGAACATGCCTAAAGTTCTACAAGTTCAGCCATGTGTGTCGGGCCATCAGGAGAACACGCCTAAAGTTCAGCAACGTGCTGACCGTACCCATACTTCTCTATGGGTTTGGGAGGAATCCCCAGGAAGCTCTTATTCAAACGGGCGACATTAGATTTCTCAGGCACGTGGAAGGATATACTGTCCAACATCGCAAAAGAAATGTCGATGTAAGGAAGGAACTCGTTATTATGAATATACTCGACAGGATTGCCCAGTATCGGCTATAATTGTTGGAAAATCTTAACCGAATGTATGACTGCCGCATCCCCAAACGGCTATGGAATTATAAGCGGACGGAGAGGCGTTGGAGTGACCACCCGTAAGCCATCTGGTTAGGACCAGAAAGAAACCATTTTTATTTAATCCTTGTTGAATATGATGTTAATTAAAAGTATAATATTAACCTGAATTAAGTCTTGATGTGGATGTAAATGCGGAACATTAATAAATAACATCCTTTTCGAGCTGGTAGGCTAATATTGGAGACTACATAACGTGAAGTGATGAGAGTAAGCGATTGACCAAAATCTCTTTCGTCGAAGATCTGAAATCGCGAACCTGTTAATTTAAGAGAATCGGCTCACTTAACTGTAATGTGACCTCTCGTTAAAAACATCGACCCCCCCCCCCCACCTATATTGGTTCACTATCATGTTAAAAAGTGAACAATTGCATTTATACAATTAATGTAAGCCTTATTACCACAACTGGCTTAGAAACAGACCTACGTCAAGTGTTGTGGAATTTTGTTGAAATTCTTAGTACCTGTAGGGGAGATTGTTTCCGCGATCCCCGCCCCCTTAGTTACGCCACCGCTGTTGAGTGAATGAAAGTCCGAACTTACAGCATGAAATTTGAATATGAAAAATCATTTTTTTAATGTCTGAAAGAAAGAAATGTGGGAATGTTGCACTTTCCAAAGTAGAAAACAGGCCACCTGTATTATATTTCCTCATACACTACATAAGTTTAATATTATCTTTGTTAATAAAAAGAAACGTGATACGTAAAACGCGTGCAGAAGGATATAACCCAGCCTTATTTTTTTTACGGCGACGAGATTTGTGTAGAATCGCGACATCGTTCCATCTGTTTCTTGTGATCATACTGTCTCGAACCGACGACTTTCGTGTTTTTTCACTACTGCTTCCATAATCCGTTATCCCGATTTAATTCGAAGCGGTGTGTCTGTTTGTGTAATTAACGAATAATCAAATGTGTTTTCAGTTTTACACTTATCGATTTTGTGTAGCGAAGCTGAAAACGTATTTGTTTTAACTAGATTGGGAACGGAAACGCGTGTTTTGCCACAAACTAACGTGCTCATTAGGTTTAATGGTAATCAGATCGCATTGTTACGTGAAATAATTGCAGCATTGCGCGCCGCTCAGCCAGTCCAGCCATTTAGCGAATGCAATTATTTTTTTATTAAGCCGACTACATTTTAAATCTATTTCAATAACTTTTTGTTTATTGTTTTCAGTTACTATGTACTTGATTAATATTGTTCGTCGTTAATTAATTTTAACAATTAGAGCTGATTGATAATTACCGTGATTAGCCATCGTACAGCGTACTTTATTTACATAATTAATTTTTAACGGCAATATATTGCTCACCGACGGTCGATACAATTGTAAATGGCCAATGAGAATTCTATTTTTGTGATTAGGGAAAACTATAAATTATTAAAACTAACTAATCACTATTATCTTTTCGTTAAACCACTAAACATAAGTATGGTTATTGAAGAAAACAGATTGTGTTCAGTAGAAGGGTAGTATAGTTCTTGTCGAGATTAAGAAGTAACCGTCATAATCAGTGAATTATGGCATGACAGAATCGAGCAAGTCACCATTGGAGATGGACTAAATTCTAAGTGCAATCCAAACTATTCTCGTTTCTCTCGTGTCGTAGCCGCCTGGCTCTTAGCACGAAAGTTACCATTCTTCTTCTGTTTCTCAGGTCTGTACTGACCTGTGCGGCTCCTGCATGGTGGTCACATCTGCCAACCACCAACAGATGTAGACAGTAAAGATTCCAATCGAAAACCCTCCGTTCCTTGTTGGGATCTCCTTGGTTTGTCAGAAATGATGTAATCCGAGGGGATCTTCCAGTTCCTACCTTGTCTGCTTTTGTCCGGTTGTTAGCTATATGCTGCAGCTACAACCTCATCCTTCTCATACCTGAGGCCCATCAACACCACAAAACCTCCACAATCGATACGAGTCAAATATCCTCGGCGATTCTTGATGACCCGCCATAAAGCCATCCCAATATAATGATATGGGTTTCGTGCTGGCCGACCTAAAATAGCTTAAACCTTATAGGCTACCTGTATTGTATTGTTTGATTGCATATTTTTGTAGTGTTTTCGACTGTACGACTCAAAGTAACAATATTGTAAAAGTGTTGTTACAAAAGTGTGTGTTTTAAGATATAACTTCCAATAACTCCATATTGTAGCTTGCAACGGCCAAATTGCTAATTCTTAAAGCTAACCACGTCGTAGGCGTAGGTAGGCTGTATATTAATTTCTAAGCTTTATCAGTTTACATGCAGCCACGAAAGTAACAACATAACAAATTATAAATCAGCGGCCTTCTTTTCTTTTCACATCTGGCTTAGAGCGAACAAAACTGACCGCCGCGCGCACCTTGTATAAACCCGCGGAAAGGACCCATTGACCGCCGCGCGCACCTTGTATAACCCGCGGAAAGGACCCATTGACCGCCGCGCGCACCTTTTATGCTAACTTCGAGACTTTTTGACAAGGTGCGCGCGGCGGTCTTTGGCACACGAGACATTCTGAACCTCGATAACAGGAATTTTGTCTTCCTCAGACAACGATTTACCAGACAGATCAATCTTGTGGTCATTTACTATGAAAGTTAATTTCCAAATTTATGTTATTGTTTCATAAAAAGCAAATTATTTCATATTTACTCCACAAACCGTACTCAATGCGAAATAGTTAAAGAAATTTATCAGTCTGTTACAACGAAATGTTCTTCAATGTTTTATGCAACATATCTATAATGTGATTAAAATTACTTTCGACCTGACTGACTGCCACGGGCCGCTCGCTCAGCGACGAATCACTTAGGATTATAATACTGGCATTGGGTGGACTAACGGTTGTTTATGTACTGTATTCTCGAACGTGAATGTTTATGTGTATTAGTAGAAAGTCCACGTTTTTTTTTAGTAACGATAACTCCATAGAATTTAACGAATAAGATACAAATATTGAAACGTTACTGTGAACATGTGTATTAATTTAATATGTATATAAACATATAAAATAATAAATCGACTATTAATGATAACTATAACAATATATAATAATATAAAGCATTGAAATGTACATAGATGTAAGTAAAATATAAATGAAAATTTGAATCAAAAGAGGCTCGACTATGCGACAGTCAGGCGCCGACAAAATAAGTTACAATAGACCCAAAACACCCTTACATGTCATGAAAGCATAAAATGTTTTGTAGAGTAAATCCAGCAAAAAACGCCCATGTACCGTTAGGTTAACGGTACTGTGTCCTTCAAGAGACAATAGATGACACGCCAATAAGTATGACTATTTTAGAAAGTAGCGTCACTTTTTAGGAGTCTAACGAACGTCCGCGTAAGTTTATCGCCCGCTCTCTGGCAACCAATCAGGATAGCGTCGGTAGTGAGCGCGAAAAAGATACAGCACCGGAATGTGTACGTTCGAAATTACCGGCAAATATTTCAAAGTCAAGCCAATGGTAGATGATCAACAAGAGCTGTAGTGAGGGAAGGACTCGGAATACTATAAAAACAAGTGAAGCAAACAAAAAGGGGAAGTCTAAGTTTAAATTTCACGCAAAATACGGGAAACCTGCGTCACTCGATGTGAGCATTTTAATACTATAATTCTAAGTTCAAATCAATAGATTAACTCGGTTAAATAGTTGAGAAAGAATTACAGTCATCAAGAAGTTTATTTTATATGTGTGCGCGATAGTACGTACGGACCAGAAAGATGTTTAACTTGTGCGCATAGATTGCAGCAAGAAGTATACTTATTTATATGTGCGCGACGTTTAGTACTAACGCGAGCGAGTGAAGTAAATAAAGAAGGTTTAATCAAGCGTGATTAGTGCAAAGTGTAGTGCGATTTTCAACGCAGGATTACAGTTCATCATCCTTTTACTTGGAATCCAGTAACAAGTAACAGTATATCATTTATGATTCACAACTCAATAAATTAACGTAGAATTTGATCTCAAAAATAACTCATCTCATTCTCAAAAGACCCACGAGTTCAGATACTAACTATTACAATTTATGCTATATGACATGTTTGGAGAGTTATTGTATAGTAAAGTAAGGAAACAAGTTATAATAATTATAGAAATGGTAACGAAGTTGAATAATTGAATCTATTGAAGATCATAGAATTTCATAGTAGTTAAGAATTTATGATACATATATGTTTTGATTAATATTGAAGATTTAAATGTGTTAAGGGAGTAATTTTGAATCTACTGATTGCTCATTTGAATAATACTTAATTATTATGATTTTGAAGAATCCGTAAGCTAGAGATATTAATAAATTTTTTTTTTTATTAATTATAAAGAATAGTAATGAGTATAGATTTGAAAGATGATATTAATGATTAATTCTCAGATGTATTATGTAATAAGAAGATAACAATATAAATCTTAGTATCTGAACGAAGTGTTATTATTTCATAACAATCCTGAGATACTCTGCTCTGGCGCCCAAGTAAATTAATCAATAATACAAAAATGAGTAGAAGTATTTAGTAATAAACATATCTAAATATAATTTGTAACACAATAAATCAATGTAATTACCGATTACATGCAATACTGTCTTGGATAAATTAATTATTCAACAGTCGAAAATTACGCGCTCTGAACGAATAGTTATATTTGTCGCCAGCAACGTGGTGCAGTTGTTGGAAGAGTTATATTTGACGCAACCAACGTCTAGCATAATAACCATACTTAACAAGAAGTTATATTTGTCGCACCAATACGTGGGGCTAGTCACGAAAAGTTATAATATTTAGGTGCCAAAAGGCATTCGTGTACATCGATTAAGTGGCGTGTACGTGAATCAGAGAGAGAGAGAGAGAGAGAGAGAGAGAGAGAGAGAGAGAGAGAGAGAGAGAGAGAGAGAGAGAGAGAGAGAGAGAGAGAGAGAGAGAGAGAGAGACTAGTTCCGTGCCAAAGCTACTAGATGGAACTGAAATAAGAGAAATATATTAAGTAAATAAAATGTTGCCTCGCGACCACCTTGTGTAGACCCCAAGAGCTGCATCCACGCGCACCTTGTATAGACCTTTTTGAGGTTGTAAAGCGTCCCTTCAAAATCCCTTGACCGCCGCACGCACCTTGTAAAACCCCTATTAATTTGGAGCATTTTTCCCAAACATTTCACTTCTTCCTACCCACCAATATACTGTATAGGCCTACACGCGGTATTGATTGAACAGTCTTGTGAAAATGTTGGCCGACGTAAATAACAGTTCATTACAGTAAAGGCGGCACATTGTGATAAATAAAGCGACAGCGGGTGTCAGAGCCGTGACAGTTTTATCTGTTCATATCCATTAGGCAAACGGCCAGCAAGTATGTTTTCCGTTAAATAAAAATGAGGTTGGCAGCATTGATTGTCCGAGACAGATAATTGGGTGAGCGCCGCGTGCGAAGTTAAGTTGCTAAGTTCCATTGACTCTTGGTAGTCAATGAGAAAGAGAGAGAGAATAGAATATGTCTAGTGATTTGTTTCTGATTGCATCATGTATAATATTATGTGTACATAAATAATGGCGACGTTTTTTTGTTTTGCTTACAAATGTATATCTCATGCAGATTTATTTGCATAAATTAATTATTCCATTATTTATATAAATTTTTATCTGTATTTATGATAGTGCTGTCGGTACGAACTTTGTCGTACTTATGTGTATTTAGCCCTGTAGTTGGACGCCATATACGGCTGTATATGTAGTTTGTTATGCCCCACGTTCTTTGGGAGCCATATACGAATGTAATATTTATGCAGATTTAATAATTGCATAAATTAATTAATTAAATAAATTTTACTTATTGTCCCGCGTTTGGGCGGCATGTACAAATATACATGTATTATGCAAATTTATTAATTACATAATCTAATTGAATTTTTAATTGTATAAAAATTTTCTCTTGGTTACAATTATCTACTAGAATTTGCTTCCTCGTGTCACGTGTTGGGACACCATATGCAACTGTAATATATTTTATGTTGGTCTCTACTTGCATAAATTAGTTAAAATTATTCAAAGGAGTTTCCATAAATGTAAGTTTTTATTACAGATCTTGTTTACTGCTCCAGGACGGGCATGCCATATCTGATGATACACTCTGATATCACTGAGCCATAATACGCCCCGCGTGCTGGAGCACCATAAGTAAACAGGTGTTTTGGGTGAATAACAATCATCTGACTCAGACACTATTAATTTTCGTAAACAATACAAATTTAATTTTTATAAACGATACAAATTTATTATATGTTTTCAATATCATTTAAATACTGAATAACGTCAGCGTTTCTAGACAACATATCAAATACACAATGCTGTTATATTATCTCTACGTTATGAACATCTACAAAATCAATAAAGACTAATTAATTAATGACCATATAAATTTCAATATATCCTACTCTATGGATTCATATTTCTCAATTTGCGTTACTTTTGAGCAATTAAATATATGTATATTCAACAATTAAATAAATGTATATTCTACGATTAAATAAATGTATATTCTACTCAGTGGCGAGTTCTTTTTGAGTGGCAGGACAGTGGCGACCTAATCTAATGTTACATGAATGATAATAATTTACTTGTTGTTTGTATCCAAATTGCGGTGATTAACTGCGTCGTACCTCTCATCCTACGAAGAAATCCAGGCTGAAGATACGCCAATTAAATTACACTTGACACTTCGTCACGACACTATTTGTCCCACATTTTATCCGGATACTCGCATGAACGATAATGACTAATTGCGTTAACTCGAATATGACTTCATCGTCTAAAACACTGCGTGTAGGTTCTTTGTCACTTTTGATGTACGCGTGCAATAGTTTATGCTGCGTTTAACTAGAGCGATTGTACCATTTATACTGTATTCACAATGCAAATATAATTGGTTTTAATTGCATTTTAGTGAGTTAAGAACGTGGCACAATCTTACTATATTGTTTCATGTCACTTATGTCACGGTAATGTGATATTGTCAATACCTTATCACTCGCATTAGATTCATAAAAACGAGATTTTTTATGATCACAAAGTCTGATCGTACTTAACTCGACATTGTCATAGTATTTGGTCACGGGTTAGTTCTACAGTTTTACATAGTCCCTGATACACTCCCGAACAATCTCTCTGCTCGTATCAATACACTTTGCTACCGTCCATCAGAAAGACTTTGGCTGGTTTATACCGAAATAGAATTGACTGACAAAATTTAGAATACGACCGAACTGAGACTGAACTCTCCAAATCGACCGAACTGAGATTAAAATAGACTGACTGACTGATTTTTATAGACTGACTTAAATTGTTTGAAAATTGGAAATCGACTGAACTCTTCTTCTCTGCGAACACCTTATTTTATTACTTCAGCAACACGACTCCCTCCACGGATGTCATACCCTTACCACAATCACTGTCATGATTGGTTTCTCGCATCAGATTCTGCGAAGGCTCCTCCTGGATACTCCGGCTGGGGTCTCTAGTCTACTTCCCATTCGCTCTTCACCCTTGTCTCCATGTTGACGTCTTCTTTACACCCGCCTTTGCCGAATTCCTTGCTCCTGATAGGTCAGCCAAGACCCCTCTCTAAAAGTCTTGCTGTCCACACCATCTCCCCGTATGACGACGGACCTAATTACACGGTTGTCTGTTATGTGATTGTTCTTACGTTCCCAAGTGTCCTTTCTAAGCGATTTCCTTTCCGCACATGTGTGTACCATAACCCGGGTGTGTCGAATCGCCGTATTGTCCTCGACTTCCCTTGTTACGTTCACACGCTGATGGTGGTCATCTTCCAGGAACTAACATCTGTTCTGCAGCCTTACAAGATGCTCCGTATGTCGTGCCAGTAAGCAAGTTTCCCGCTGTGCAGCTATATAAGTTCCTTTGTACCTAACTGCATCCGCTCTTAGACTGCTTTTGTGGAAAATGTTATGTCCATGTGCAGCCGCTAACTCACACGTATACGTCGAAAATGTTGGCGTCCCCTTAGTACACTCCTTGTCGGTAGTTGTGATGAACTGACACCGTCTTTTGTTTCTTTGTTATTGTCGCCACTTGCGCTTATGTCGTTCATCCATGTCCAACATCTGTTATGTGCCAAGGCGTTGTCCTTCTTAAATCATTGTCTAACGGCGGCCGTTTGGCTATACCATGCATCACTCTTGACAGTTGACGCCCGCTACAGTGCCGTTTACGCAAAAAAAAATTCTCTGCCGTAATTGCTTTACAGAGTCCCCAATTTGGGTTCATTGATGAGTCCCGAATCAAGGAATCGCAAATTAATGCCCTTGCTGAAGTTTCATCAATGGTCATTCTTCATTGAAAAGAGTGTAGTCACTAAAGATCATCTTCCACATGAAAGAGTGTAGTGTCACTTACCCTTTCCTTCCCCCTTTTTCAACACTGTCTGTCATTATTACACCACTGTCGTTCATAACCTTGATACTGAATTTATTGCTCGCTTGTTTGAGATTATGAATCCATTTACAGATTTTCTAGTAATTATATGGTTAAGTTAATATTCATTTACATGTTCTATATCTACAAAATTCCTTCCTTTTAGGAAAATAAAGTAAAAGAATATTCTTTTGTTGCTAACTAGTTATCACATTTTTTTTCCGTTTAGGTTTTTAATATTTATATGCATGACTCCTAAATAATCTATTGGCTAAAATTTACATTTTGTTGACAAGCGTTCGACCAACTTGGTTACAACAAAAGAAAACACAATAAGCTTAAGTATTAATGATAACCTATTCACTCTAATTATCCTTGGTTAGATTTTCCAAAGATTATATTACAATTTGATTTACGCTAAATTTTACACATATAAACATTAATACTGTACTTCTTATACGTATCAAAGAAAATTTTCTTCCCCTAAAATTCTACAATTTCTCAACAAAATCTCATTTCAATTGAACAAAACTTTATTTACATTCCCCTTTTGTTTGAACTTAACAACTATCACACTATAATTCTCATTAAAGTTTTTACGATTACACAATCTATAATAAATGATTTTTTTTTTCTATTTTACATTCTTGTAATTTATTACTGCTTGTTGTACATTCCAATAATTTATAGCTAATTATTTCAAATGATTAAGTAACAAACCTTTGTTTACTTTCTCTTATCGATTACTATCTTATCACGTACATTATTCAAAATTTTACCATGAAACAAGACATTTAAATTTTTACAAATTAGTCTATGATTTCACTACTAACTATAACACAATGACATAGTTCTTGATTTATTTACAAAGACAATTCTATCTCTTAGCTAAGCAAACTTGAATGGTTTGTTTTTTTTATTACCGTTAGAGGCGTTACGCTTTCCTCTAACTTCTCCCCACTTAGCCGTTGAGTAGTTTGCCTTTTCCCTTCTTTACGTAACATAAACGCACGTCTTGTCCTTAAATAATTTGATGTATTATTTATCACGTTGATTTCTTTCTTTAATCTCTTTCCTTTCGGGAATGATAAGCTTTCAACTGTCTTATGTTAAATCTGCCGCGTATTTTCTGTTCATCGCTGCATTCAACCAAGATATATGTAGCTTCCCCTAAGACCTGTTTCACCTTATAGGGTCCACAATATAATTCACAAAATTTGTCAATTTTCTTCTGCATGGCATCCGATTGGCAATATGTCCTTACCAATACTAGATCTCCCAATTTAAATTTGGTAATTTTGTTATCCTCGTTCATTTTCTTTGCGTGTTTCTCTCTCTTCAGCTTCATCTTCACGAAGATTTGGCGGTTGTCCGTTATGCTATGTTCATGTATTTCTTGGTTTAAGTACGTTTCCCAAACGCGTGCTGGTCTCCTACCAAACTGCGCTTCGTATGGTGTTACTTCAATGGTGTCGTGATACGTTTCATTAATGCAGCTTTCGATTGTTGTAATGAAACGTGACCACTTAGTGTGTTGTTCGCCGACGAATATACGGAACATGTTTCCTAATTGTCGATTAATACGTTCGGCAAGGTTGGCGCACGGGTTGCGAATGGCAGTGTACTTCGGTTGTATTTGAAGTTCACTCAATCCTTCCACCCATTGTTTCGATGTGAACTGCGTCGCATTGTCCGTTAATATTGCTTTCGGTTTTACAACTTCTTCGATGTATTGTCGGACTCTCCTGATAGTTGCGGCCGTTGTTGCCCTTCTCAACGTGTATAACTTCACGTATTTTGTAAAGTTATCAACCATGACGAAGATGTATTTTACGCCACCCGTCGATACCGGTAACGGTCCGTAATAATCCCCGCTAATGAGTTCTCCTTTCTCTGATGGTAAAATTGGTATCGTTCCGCCAAACAGATTCCTATTTTGGCTATCCTTGCAACGTTGACATTTGTCACAAGTTTTTACGTACTCTTTAATTTTCCTTGACATTTTGTCAAATGTGAAACTCTCCTGTAACAGTTTGGTACATTTCTTACCTCCTAAATGGCCGTACATCTGGTGTATTTCGGAGATGATTATGTCCGTAATACTCTCTGGCACGTATAATTTCCATTTGTTCTTACACTTTCTATACAATTTGTTATCAACATACTTATAAAACTTACACATATCATTTTCATTACCATTATCTAGATTATCTATAATAGATCCTAACTTCGTATCCTCCTTCTGGAATTTTCCTATGTCTCTTATCATACTACATACGTCTTTCTTCATTTTTATAGTTACCTGATTTATCTGGTATTCAAAGTTCTCATCAACTTGGTCCTCTTCCGTTGCATCTTCTGGATATCGGCTGAGTATGTCGGCCACTACATTCTCTTTACCTTTACAGTGAAGGATGTTAAAGTTATATTCTTGTATGGATAGGATCCACCTAGTTATCCTGGAGTTGTTTAGATGGCATTTATGCATGAAAGTGAGTGCTTTATTATCAGTTATAATCGTTAATGGTTGACCCAAGATATATATTCGAAACTTCTCTAAACATCTGACAATGCTTAAGAGTTCCTTTTCAGTCGTGAAATAGTTCTTTTCCGCACCCTTAAAAGTTTTACTCGTGTAGGCAATTACACCCACATTCCCCTCTTCATCCAACTGATACAGTTGTCCACCGTAGGCGTATTTACTCGCATCGCATTGAAGAAAATATCGTTGGTTGACTTTCGGAAATTTTAATATAACCGTTTCAATAAATAAATCCTTTACTTCCTTGAAGCATCGATCTAGTTCTGATGTCCATATAAACTTTTTATTTTTTTTTCAATAAATCCAGTAATGGTTGAATCGTTTCTGCATACTTATCAGTAAATCTATTATAAAAGTTAGTCAATCCTAAGAATCCTTTCAATTGCTTCTGGTTTCTCGGAACTGGGAAATTTCTGATCGCAGCAACCTTTTCTTCTGTTGCTTGAACTCCTTCTGTAGTTAAGCGATACCCTAGGTAGGCGATTTCTTGACGAAAGAATTGCGATTTATCGAGGTTAATCGTTAGGTTTGCTCTGCGTAGATTGCTTAATAATAAATTCAAATGTACCAGATGCGTCTTGACGTCGTTCGAGTAACAAAGACAGTCGTCAACATAGATGATTGTGTTTTCCTTCACCGGATCTTCAAGTGCCATGTCTAGTCCTCTCGTCAGAGCGGCAGAACTGGTGCTTAATCCGAATGGTGTTACTGTATATCTATAACATTTCCCCTCATACATGAAAGCAGTGTAATCGCGACAACATTCCTTTAGTGGCACCTGCCAAAAACTGCTGGTTAAATCCACTGTGGACAGGTACTTCATTCTACCGCACCTTGCTAAAATCTCTTGGATAGGAGTTGGTCCTTCATAGTCGGGAATGGTAACACTATTGATTTTTCGTGCGTCCAAACACAGCCTGACGTTTCCGTCTTTCTTTATTACGGCGACCATTGGATTAATAAATGGGCTATTTCCCCTCTCAATTACACCGTGTTTCAACATTTTGTTGATTTCGGCATCAACTCTTTGCTTGTATGCAAGTGGAATTGGCCACCCGCGTTGGAAATAAGGCGTGTTGTCCGTTACTTTAAATTCATGCTGATAGCATTCCATTCTCCCTGGACTCTCCCGAAATAAACTTTTATTATTCATTAAGACTTCTCTCAGATCTTCTAACGTTTCCTCATCCACACCTGTTATGTTGTCCACTTTCGCGTTTATTTTCTTCTCGATTTCATCCTCTTCTTCTGCTTCTACTACTTCCATGTGTATAATGGGTATGCTGACATTTTGTTCTTCCTCTCTTCCTCTAAATTCGACGACTCCCTTTTCCACGTCAATCAAACATTTTTCATCTTTCATAAAGCTAATACCTAATATACAATTTCTAATTAAATTTGGAATAATTAAAAATACGCAGTCTATCTTGATATCACAAATGTAAATGTCACATAAGATTTGTTTCCGTACAAGCTTAGACTTACTACCTACTGCACTAATAATCAGTGTATTAGTCATGCTTAATTCCTCATATGGTTCTAAATAATGTTTATTTTGGTTGAACCATTCTTCTGATAACGCATTTATCGCGCTCCCAGTATCCAATAAGGCAAGGACCGTAATATTATTATTGAACTTAATTAATATTTCTGGACACTTAGAAATCCGTTGTTCGAATCTTAATTCATCTTCAGAAGTTAATTCATTTCTAAGATCTGGTAATAGTATGTTGGTTTCGTGAAGTCGGTTCTTGGTCAGTATATCGGCTATCTCATTGTATGGTAGGGTTAATTTTTTTTTTCTCTATCTACGTCGTTCCCCTTACCAGTCGAGGTCGACGCACCGTTGTTTACGAATTCTAAGGAATTTATGGGCTGTCGGTTAGTGTGTCGTCCAAACCCCTTAACGTTGCGATCGTTTTCACTTTCTTGGTTCGGCACCTGCTGTTTTTGCTTCCAGCTGACACCCTTATTGTGAAATGGTTGGGGTGTGTTTGTTGCTTCCCCCACACCTCGGGCATTCACCTTCTCGTGACTCCCTACAAAGTCATTATCTCTAGTTGTTCGCTGATTAATCGTGGCGTACTCTGCAATCAATGATTCAAGGTTTTGGATTGAATTAATCCCCCTTGTCACCACAGCAATTTCAATATTCTTACAAAAATGGCGCGCTATCTTTTTGATTAGCTGACGATCAGTGATAGCTGGCGTTAATTGGCGACTTTCAAGAAGCTTGCGCTCCATATATTGAATTGCGCTCAGATTGCCCTTCCAATTAAATCGACCAAATTCTAGGTTGTCCCTGACTGCGTCCTGTCTCTCTTCTCCCCAATACTTTTGTGTGAAGAGGTCTTTAAATTCATCAAAGTTGCGGATTTGGTCTCGTATCACCCTCCACCAAATCGCGGCGTCTGCTTCTAGATGTCGACCGATCCATTTGACATCGTCACTTGGGTAGAATGTGTTCTGGATTTCGGTCAGTTCTTTGAGAAATTCGATGGGATATCGGTCTGTGCCGTTGTATTTTAATTCGTTGTTATGCGGCCCACCTGTTCTTGCGGTCGATCCGACTTCTGCGTTGGCTAATTGACGCTGTAGTCGTTCTTGGCCTTCTTTAACTTTGGCGATGTGGTTTCTTAATTCTTCTAGCCGTGTCTCCTTCTCTTTATCTGTCTCACTGATTTTCTGTACAGCCGACCGTTGTCTGTCATCTACTTCTACGATCTTCTGTTTTAACGAGTTTACTGCTTCTCTTTGTTCTGTCCGTAGTCGTTCTACGTTGTTCCTGACAACTCCTTTCAATTCTTCATTCCTGCTGTTGGTTTCTTGAATATGTGTGTCTAGTTTGTTATTTATTTGGTCTACTGACTTCTGTGTATTATTAATTGCTTCTTGCCATTCTTGTCGGTCCTTCTCTCTCAATTCTTTACTTTCTTTGGTATGTCTTGTTAATTCATTCTTCAACTCTTTCATTCCACGTTCATTCTTTTTCTGTAGCTCGCTAATTTTCTCTTCCCATTTCTTGGTGTGTTCTTGCAATTCTACTTTTATTTTTCCAATCTGTTCTTCGTTCTGTTGTCTCATTTTTTCGCTCATTTTTTCACTCATTTTTTCATTCTGTTGTTTAATGAACTCGAGCAATAACTGGAAGTTCATCTCGCGAGGTACTAACGATTGTCCCCCCGCCCTTGTAGTCTCGTCGGCGCTGGTGTTTTCACTCTGCGTCGTATCTTCCTCACGTCCTTCGACGCCTAGCTGGTTGTTCACGTCGAACTCCATACTATCTGAATTATTGTTTGTCATTTAGAGAGAGACTAGTTCCGTGCCAAAGCTACTAGATGGAACTGAAATAAGAGAAATATATTAAGTAAATAAAATGTTGCCTCGCGACCACCTTGTGTAGACCCCAAGAGCTGCATCCACGCGCACCTTGTATAGACCTTTTTGAGGTTGTAAAGCGTCCCTTCAAAATCCCTTGACCGCCGCACGCACCTTGTAAAACCCCTATTAATTTGGAGCATTTTTCCCAAACATTTCACTTCTTCCTACCCACCAATATACTGTATAGGCCTACACGCGGTATTGATTGAACAGTCTTGTGAAAATGTTGGCCGACGTAAATAACAGTTCATTACAGTAAAGGCGGCACATTGTGATAAATAAAGCGACAGCGGGTGTCAGAGCCGTGACAGTTTTATCTGTTCATATCCATTAGGCAAACGGCCAGCAAGTATGTTTTCCGTTAAATAAAAATGAGGTTGGCAGCACTGATTGTCCGAGACAGATAATTGGGTGAGCGCCGCGTGCGAAGTTAAGTTGCTAAGTTCCATTGACTCTTGGTAGTCAATGAGAAAGAGAGAGAGAATAGAATATGTCTAGTGATTTGTTTCTGATTGCATCATGTATAATATTATGTGTACATAAATAATGGCGACGTTTTTTTGTTTTGCTTACAAATGTATATCTCATGCAGATTTATTTGCATAAATTAATTATTCCATTATTTATATAAATTTTTATCTGTATTTATGATAGTGCTGTCGGTACGAACTTTGTCGTACTTATGTGTATTTAGCCCTGTAGTTGGACGCCATATACGGCTGTATATGTAGTTTGTTATGCCCCACGTTCTTTGGGAGCCATATACGAATGTAATATTTATGCAGATTTAATAATTGCATAAATTAATTAATTAAATAAATTTTACTTATTGTCCCGCGTTTGGGCGGCATGTACAAATATACATGTATTATGCAAATTTATTAATTACATAATCTAATTGAATTTTTAATTGTATAAAAATTTTCTCTTGGTTACAATTATCTACTAGAATTTGCTTCCTCGTGTCACGTGTTGGGACACCATATGCAACTGTAATATATTTTATGTTGGTCTCTACTTGCATAAATTAGTTAAAATTATTCAAAGGAGTTTCCATAAATGTAAGTTTTTATTACAGATCTTGTTTACTGCTCCAGGACGGGCATGCCATATCTGATGATACACTCTGATATCACTGAGCCATAATACGCCCCGCGTGCTGGAGCACCATAAGTAAACAGGTGTTTTGGGTGAATAACAATCATCTGACTCAGACACTATTAATTTTCGTAAACAATACAAATTTAATTTTTATAAACGATACAAATTTATTATATGTTTTCAATATCATTTAAATACTGAATAACGTCAGCGTTTCTAGACAACATATCAAATACACAATGCTGTTATATTATCTCTACGTTATGAACATCTACAAAATCAATAAAGACTAATTAATTAATGACCATATAAATTTCAATATATCCTACTCTATGGATTCATATTTCTCAATTTGCGTTACTTTTGAGCAATTAAATATATGTATATTCAACAATTAAATAAATGTATATTCTACGATTAAATAAATGTATATTCTACTCAGTGGCGAGTTCTTTTTGAGTGGCAGGACAGTGGCGACCTAATCTAATGTTACATGAATGATAATAATTTACTTGTTGTTTGTATCCAAATTGCGGTGATTAACTGCGTCGTACCTCTCATCCTACGAAGAAATCCAGGCTGAAGATACGCCAATTAAATTACACTTGACACTTCGTCACGACACTATTTGTCCCACATTTTATCCGGATACTCGCATGAACGATAATGACTAATTGCGTTAACTCGAATATGACTTCATCGTCTAAAACACTGCGTGTAGGTTCTTTGTCACTTTTGATGTACGCGTGCAATAGTTTATGCTGCGTTTAACTAGAGCGATTGTACCATTTATACTGTATTCACAATGCAAATATAATTGGTTTTAATTGCATTTTAGTGAGTTAAGAACGTGGCACAATCTTACTATATTGTTTCATGTCACTTATGTCACGGTAATGTGATATTGTCAATACCTTATCACTCGCATTAGATTCATAAAAACGAGATTTTTTATGATCACAAAGTCTGATCGTACTTAACTCGACATTGTCATAGTATTTGGTCACGGGTTAGTTCTACAGTTTTACATAGTCCCTGATACACTCCCGAACAATCTCTCTGCTCGTATCAATACACTTTGCTACCGTCCATCTGAAAGACTTTGGCTGGTTTATACCGAAATAGAATTGACTGACAAAATTTAGAATACGACCGAACTGAGACTGAACTCTCCAAATCGACCGAACTGAGATTAAAATAGACTGACTGACTGATTTTTATAGACTGACTTAAATTGTTTGAAAATTGGAAATCGACTGAACTCTTCTTCTCTGCGAACACCTTATTTTATTACTTCAGCAACACGACTCCCTCCACGGATGTCATACCCTTACCACAATCACTGTCATGATTGGTTTCTCGCATCAGATTCTGCGAAGGCTCCTCCTGGATACTCCGGCTGGGGTCTCTAGTCTACTTCCCATTCGCTCTTCACCCTTGTCTCCATGTTGACGTCTTCTTTACACCCGCCTTTGCCGAATTCCTTGCTCCTGATAGGTCAGCCAAGACCCCTCTCTAAAAGTCTTGCTGTCCACACCATCTCCCCGTATGACGACGGACCTAATTACACGGTTGTCTGTTATGTGATTGTTCTTACGTTCCCAAGTGTCCTTTCTAAGCGATTTCCTTTCCGCACATGTGTGTACCATAACCCGGGTGTGTCGAATCGCCGTATTGTCCTCGACTTCCCTTGTTACGTTCACACGCTGATGGTGGTCATCTTCCAGGAACTAACATCTGTTCTGCAGCCTTACAAGATGCTCCGTATGTCGTGCCAGTAAGCAAGTTTCCCGCTGTGCAGCTATATAAGTTCCTTTGTACCTAACTGCATCCGCTCTTAGACTGCTTTTGTGGAAAATGTTATGTCCATGTGCAGCCGCTAACTCACACGTATACGTCGAAAATGTTGGCGTCCCCTTAGTACACTCCTTGTCGGTAGTTGTGATGAACTGACACCGTCTTTTGTTTCTTTGTTATTGTCGCCACTTGCGCTTATGTCGTTCATCCATGTCCAATATCTGTTATGTGCCAAGGCGTTGTCCTTCTTAAATCATTGTCTAACGGCGGCCGTTTGGCTATACCATGCACCACTCTTGACAGTTGACGCCCGCTACAGTGCCGTTTACGCAAAAAAAAAATTCTCTGCCGTAATTGCTTTACATGCTTCTTGTAATATATTTGTTGTTAAGTGACAGCTGGCGTTCATGTCTAGCTCTGTTGGTCATTGTCTATTCCTGTCTACAGTAGTAGTAGTAGTAGTTGTTGTTGTTTTTGCTGTTGCTGTAGCAGGAGGAGATGTAATGAATTGTTATCTTGGACCCAACCGGAAAATGGACACGAAATTAATCAGATCTGTAGGTTATGCTTTCGATGCCTCCTTTCCGGTACAGTATTAAAGAAAAAAGCAGAGGATCACCAGATTGTTGATGTGTATGTCAGAAGTAGGAATGGAAGAAAGTGACATTGGGATTTTTGATGCAATTGAGAGGAAAAGAAATCGGGTCATAATTAATCATACGGATTTAGTCTTTAAGAAAGTTTTTGAAAAACGTTATTGTTTGAGTGGTTCTACGTTGCTTTGAAGTAGCCCTACTAAAACCTGGATGTTGGGGAAGAAGAGAAGGTTCGGCCGGACATGACGTAGGTATGAATATGGAAGAAGATGATAAAGACAAAATTATGTAGATAGGAAAAGGAACATTGGGGTTCTAATGATAATAGAATAGGGTCGAACACAAACAATATGACGAAATTTGTGAGAAGTCATAACGAAATTATACTGAATATTGTTAAAGGAAAACTAAGGGGAAAGGTAGGAATAGGTCGCCGTAGTGGGGTGGGGGGGGGGCATTGGACAATGTGTGGAGGTTGTCTTCTCGTCCGCAGGATCAGACTGAATACTCATTAATCAAACGAGCTAAGTGAGTTTTTAGTTTTAACTCGACCGTTTGACATTTGTCTGTCTGCTGTTTGGAGTATGTCTCACAGCACTTTTGACAAGTTTTAAAAGCACCAACCGATTTTCGTAAAACTTGGCATGCTTATCCATACTTTAACCGTACAGAATCTTATTGTTTTTTAGATTGATCCCTCAAAAATATAGAGGGGGAGGCGAAAATTTTAGGGGTTGAAAATTGTGACAAAATCACAAAAGCTCGTATGGATATCAAATTAAAGGGAATTTTAAACACAGTTTAAATATAGTGCTCATGATTGAAAATTTCAAAGTGTTTGGACGTCAGGTCCCTAAGAGTGGGTGAAAATTTTGAGTACCAAACTGAAGAAAATTTTTAACCCCCATTTAATTGTAGTGTTAAGTTTTGGAAACTTCAAAATTTTTGGGCTCCAGGGACTAAAAGAAAAAATCAAAAATTTGAAAAAATTTTGAAAATCCAGCAGGATGTCAGAATAAAAATGAAATCTGACTCGAATGCGAATGTTTCAAATGTTTAGTGTTTTAATTGCAAGATTGTATGGTCTACAAATTGTTATAATATTATTAAATGACTAACAGAGGAATCGTGATGTTTGTGATGTTTCCCATTATTGTAAAATCATCTAATTTCGAAATTTATGTAATAATAAATGCAGATATTTTTAATTCTTCTCTGAAATCGGGTTCCGAAGCCTGTACAAACTTGTTCATTCTGTGACGCATCTCGGAAACATCATTTCCGCAGCCTGAATGTGTAGATCTCGTTTTCTCTGTTCGTCGTTCATACTTCTTTTCTAGAAAGGGGCCATAAACTTGTCAAACCTCAGCTGAGTTTCTCTTACGAGTTTTACTCAAGTAAATGTTCGTTGAATCTACGTAGTAGCACACTATAGCTTGCAGTGCGACTGGAAAGTTATTGGTGATTGTTTACTATCGTGGATATCCTATATCGTGATATCCTGTTGATTATTTATATCGTGATGCGATATCGGAAATAATCCCTCCGACATCCTGCTCTACAGACTCAGGATGATCTTGACAGGTGTGATCTTTGGATCTCAATCGATTTTTTTCCATAGAATACCATTGACGTAGTTTTGCTGTTTAAAATTTTTTAATTTATGTCTGGTATGTAATTGTATGCGAGGCAAGCCATAACTTGTTCTCTGTGGACCGTGTTTTACTACAATAACCACAAATTTAAAGCGGATTACTCGTAATAGGGCCTCTAATCGTAATGGTGATTGAGGAATGGAAGCACACAAGATACGAACAAAATCCTCTTCAACAAAATCGTGTAATCACATCGTACTTCCAAATTCACATCAATTTTGGCAATCTCATAATTAATTGACATTTTTTACTTAATTATTCTCATAGTTAAGTAAGTATTGATTGCTTTCGCATCTAATTAATATTTATTTGCGAAATTATTGAAGCACAAATATGAAAGTTAGGATATGATGAACAGCAGGGAGGGTAATTTGACTTTTTCAGTTGAGCGACAAGCGAAATCTAACAGCGAAAACGTAAACTAAAACAACACCTGGGGGGCGAATAAGACATCTGCCGCGGCGTCGACGTGTAACTCTGTTTTGCATAATGAATCATAAACTTATAAATACAGATGGCAGTGCAACATCTGTTACAGAGAGGTTAAACAAACAAAACGTCTTATGATGAGTAATGCATTTATTTGTCAGCGTATTAACGATAATAAAAACTAACCTAGATTACAGTTTGCTCTTCCATATTTCTCCCCCCTCCCACTCTTGTGTGCCGGATCAAAACCATGGCACGTGTTGTATGTAGACGGCGGCACGGGTTGGAAAATATTTTGTACGGCGGATTAAAACCATGGCAGGAATGTATAACGACACCAACCTTCCGAAATGTTCTGAATGACGGATCGAAACGAAACCGTGGCAGATGGCGTTGCTTCGAAACATTTTCCGTGACGGATTCGAATCATATCGTGAATATGTTTACGGCACCGGTTCAAAATACAGTATTCTGAGCGGTGAACTGAAACCGTCGTCGGATGTCTGTAATAGCGTAAAGTTGGCGAGACCATGCATTATCGCGTCAGCAGTGTTCAGAAAGTTTTAATGGTCTCTAACTGACTCATTGCTAGTGTGGTACTACATTAGTGAATTTGACGTGGACACGAACAGTGAGGATGGAGGGAGAGATTATAATAATTACTGTGTAGTTTCCTCACGGTATCGGACTACAAATACACATTTCCGTCTTCTTCGTGTTCCGGCTGTCTTTGATTAGTCTTGTCCCACGATCCATCGACAGTCTCAGTCAAGCCACTGAGGAAGCTGGTTCGTAGAAAGGTGAATTCGTTCGTTTGATACCCATCCTATTGTAATTCTTCTAACTTTGGGATACTACTCGTTGGATTTCCGACCCCTTTCGAGGGGACAGTGGCCGTGTAAAACCAATATTTTATTTCTCCCGCAGTGGGAATCAGACTAAAGCCGCGAGTTGTAGCGAACCAGCACACAACCGGCTGTAACACGGTCAGAACAGAGAAATTAACAAAAATAAATCAAGCAGAAGATAATTTGCGTCACATTTATTAAGAAAATAAATTAATAACGTGCAGAACCAAACAAATGGTTTTACAAAGTTAAAGTGAAAAAGTAACCGGCCGAGGCGGAGCAACGACTGAATTAAATCGCGATTCACACAATAAATCGATTATGCATGAATCGCAGCAGTCAGCTGTGCTAGGCTCGGTTACAGTTATTGTTTACAATTCGCGCGCAAACTAAACGTTGCTTTAGTCCATCAATTTCCATTTATTTGTTCCATAAATCGTCGTCACTGACTTAATGTTTTTCCATATTTCTCTCTCACAAGTTAGTAATTAACTAAATACATCACCTGAATACTTAATGCCTTGTCGGTTTTTTTTTACATGTGGAATCTACTTTTCTAAGGCCGTCTTGTGTCAGAATTATGACAGATTGTAGAAAACAGAATTATAGGGAACTCAACGTTCACAAGTTGTACAGTTTTATTAGTATTTTTCAAAAATCAGTCAGCATACACGTAATTAAATTTAAACTGAATAAAAATAATGTTTACAGTATGAAACGTCCCCCTGCCTTTTTTATAAAAGTTTTGTTAAGTTTTTTTGTTTAAAAATTTTTTTTTGGTTTTTCTTTTTTTTTCTCAGGGGTCGTTACTTAATTATTATTACTAGACCTGCGGTCTAGACGGATGAAAAATTGAGTTGAGCCCATCGTGACAGGACTTGGAATAAAACACTTGCAAACGATAACAGCTTTTATTAATGTTCTCTTGTTATAATAATCACACCTTTATTACAATATGCACGGCTATATTTTCCACTATCATTAATAAACGTGCATCTCTCCAATATTGAATAACAATTGGCAATATTAACAAAGAATTTTGAATATAATTAATCAACAACAAATTATTCAAACACCTTAAGTGCATTGCCTTCACATAAGCTGACATCACTAAGTATTAACCTTTATTCACATGACTTTTCTAAATAAGTTCTAATAAACAATTACTAAAGGTTGAATCTACAGAAACTTTATGAATTAAACTGACCCTCAAACAATGATACATCATGCCTAACAAGAACATGTAATATGCCGTTTTATACTTGCCAAATAAAATATTTCTCTTTTCCTTTTAAAATAAATGATGCATCACAGGATTAATACATGTATATATAGATATATATATATATATATATATATCTTAATACTATCACCATGCCTTACACACACCAGTTGCCCGCTTAAGACAAAATTTAAGGTGTCATACTACAAGAATTATACTGGCTCAATTCTGTAACAGCCCCCCTAATAAGGACCTGTACCCACAAGAAGATTTATGAAGGAACTACTCCATAGTTATTATCAATGCGTTAAGTACAAGTTGTTAATGACATTTTATCTTCATAAGAAACAGTTAATTAAACTGCCCAACTACCAGTTTTAAATTATGCTAGGTCACTAATCACGACAAAGGCAAATGGTGTGCTATAAAATATAGCATAGTAATTGACATTCTTCAACAGGTAGATTCTTTAACTCTTTAATTACACTAGTCACTATAAGTCCACCGGACATGCTATAATAGACAGTTGGTCATTGAACATCTAAAATTACGGTTGTGAAGATGTCTTTCATTTCATGTTTTAACTGCAATAGGTTGCTGTTTCTTTTTGTGTTTTGTGGATTAAAATATAGGAAAGGTCCCACCTGTGCTTAGACGATTTGTTGTTACCCAGAATGCGCGCTGATGTTGACTGGGGTGTAACCACTGGTGTCTCCGAAATTCTGTGCTTCATTTCTTCCTTAGGGCAGTCATTTTGGGCTGGCAGTGTGGGGATTTCTCGAGGTCTGACGGCATTGGGGTGGTGCTGCGATAGTCTGCAGATGACGACCGATGTTCTGTCCCCATCTTCATTGTCCCATTTTCCCTCTCGGCTAGGCGGGAACCCTGGAAAACATTTTATTTGTAAGTAGCCGTCAGGAAAAAATACCCTCACACAATTCTTTCTCGCCCCGGTAAGCACAGATCATAGACACACACTGTCACAATTCCATTCCGAAAATTAAGTGTCAACATAAATATTACTCCTCACAATTTCTCTTTAAATTATCCACTTTTAGAATTAAATTATTTTTAACCTTAAATCTTTATTACTTTACATTGGAATATAGTTGTAACGGCAAGTTCTATTTAATTTTCATGCAAGCAAAGGCAAGTCGGCAACGTGCTCTTAACCATCCCAGACGCAACACACACAAAAAAGACGTACATATATCATAATATAATACCCCCGCAAGCGCTTAGTTAATTAATATTAAAGCAACGCTTTGGCTCACCTGAAGCTCTTTAAATGATCACGAACTCTGTTCAAAAGATGAATCTTAATTCATAACGCCGCCAGACCAGTGTCCCGTTTGAATGCAAAAGAAGAAATGAGAGCGAATGTCGAGACCTGCGATCCCACGCGAACAGAAAATTCACAAATCAGCTGAATGGCGCAGCATGCTTGATAACGTACACACACAATTATCGCCACGTCACGGTCAAGGTTAAACGATACAGTAAGCCGTGGCCGCTCAAGCAACCCTTGAACCCGTTATACAGACGGCACTGTAGCCGCGACGTACGCCGAATAATTTAAGCTTAAATACTTCGGCACAAGTACACTCCTATAAAATAAAAATAATTAATAAAAAGTTTATTGAATGTTTTTAGTTGTTTTCAAATAAATTGCGGATGTCGGCTTGTCTTGTGACTGACGATCGCTTGCAATGCGATTGTATTCCATTTAATAAATACTGCTACCAAAAATAGTAAATCGTTAAATTCAGATTACATACTCAACATCACAAAATAGTTCTTTTGCAATGAGTAGAGCTACTTGGGGGATAATGTGCCGGTAAACGCAAAGGTTTTTTACTGTACATACAGAAAATGAAAAACTTACTAGCTGTGACCACAACACCAAGCAATCGGGACACGCTCTTCACTATGATTTATTGTGATTATGAAGCCACAGCCTTCTGTTTCGTGATGTTATTCATTTCGATCACTACCGCTTAATCTAATTTGATGCGTATCTTACCCAGCTAGTGTCCAGGAACCAGTCGCCTTGAATTGTACATTAGTACACCCCGTTTAATTACATACATGCGGTCTAGATTCCATGATCGTCCACCAGAACGCTCCATTTTATTTTTGTGTCACTATAAACGTTTGTGTTCCGATTGTGTCACATACGCAGCTAACTGCCTTGTTATTGTTCAGAAATTTTTAAATAATTTTATTTATGGCTTTGTGACGAAAGACGAGTTGCCCGTTTTATGAGACGCCACAAAACATGTTGTTGTTGAGAACACCATTATTTAAAGCATTCGCTTTAGCGTCGTCCTGGTTTCCGGTGAAAAAACTCCAGCGGGTGCCGGTGCCGCGGACTGATTTATCGGCTTGTTTTTCGGTTCGTTTCGAACCCTTCTATATTTAATTTGGATAATGTTTGTAGCCCCGCGTGTATGTAGTAGTTTTTTATCAATTTGATCGGATTGAATTCTCTGCGCGTGTTAAATGGTTTGTTTCTGTGCACGTTTTTTATTTCCGAACTACATAACAACGGGGGTTGAGAGAGTGTGAAATTAACACTGGTAGTAGGATAAGTAATGTATATAATTTTGGGGGGGGAGAATTGGAAGGTCGAAGGGCAGCGGAACTGTGAAAACACGCTGTAAATTTTCCCACGCCGATCGATAAGGAATGAACAATCAATTTACGGCCATCATCAGGGGATAGAAGGCGGACAGCTTATTGTTAATTGTGTAAACTGATTCAGTCAGCAAACGACGGCGAAATGGATTTTGTAATCTCTCTCCCTCTCCCTCCCGCCCTCATGTCTCATTCTTTATGTGTCTATCTGTCTACCTGATTGTATGTTTAATCGATCTGCATTGGAAAATGTTTACTGGATATTCGGTGGCAAATCTAAGCTAATTCATTTTCATTACAATTGTGCTACAGACCATAAAGAGTAAATCCAGGCCTGGCCTTAACCTCTTCCAGGCATTCCGGTTCAATAATGCTCGCCATGCTCTCTGTCTCTCCTCCCCCCCACCCCAACGTCCTTCTATAATCATTCTTGAATTTTCCACTGATTGTTTCCTCCCTGTGTGACGTCTGTAGACGGTTTTCAGGGGGCGTGGGGAGGAACTGCTTTGTAGCCGCAGGGTGTGTTTCTACTCTCGGTTGCAGCGTACGAGACGAGCCCGATGATTGTCAGAGGATAACTATTAGAGGTCAGTCGGAAGGCACCTGAAAACTTCAGTGGATGTCGCTAACGCGATTATTTACTATATGGCGTCTTTGTGTCGTGGCACTGCTTCTCCAACGACAGGGTGTCAACTGTCTGACCTTGAGGCAGAGGGCCTCCGCGCCAATGACGATGGTAACAGCAGCAACCAGAGTGTCCAGACGTGTGTGGATTTCCTGGAAAAGAGACGTGTTCTGTATCTTACTGGTGGAGACGCTTACAAGCACCAACCGGTGGAGACGCATACAAGCACCATCCGGTGGAGACGCTTTAATTTTGAGCTTTATACGGTTCGAGAGAGTTTGGGTTCTTTGTATGGCTCGCGTTGTACCAAGTTGCTCCGCATATTCTACACATCGCTTTCAGTTCCATTACGTATTCTACCACTCGTCAGCTGATGAGAATGGTGGAATACATCACGGACGCCGGGTGCCGAAGAGTACAGATCGTTGGCTGTTTCTTAGATGTAGAGAAAGCCTTCGGCAGCGTATAGCACGATGGGCTTCTGTTCAAACTCAGGGAAGTCCAGCTCCCAGACTGCTACCTTCATCTGATTGCTAGCTTTTTGACGGAGAGGACCTTTTGCATGAGAATAGGGGATTCTGTCTCTTCCGAGAGACAAATCACTGCCGGCCGTCCCTCAAGTAATGTTCTTAGCCCCCTCCTGTCCTCAGTCTACCTCAACGGCGTGCCGAGACAGCCTGGAGACCAGGTGGCCCTATTTACAGCCGATCATAACGCAGAACGGGGCGTCTTACGACTGAAGCGCCAGCTCGACTCGCTCGGGGACTGGAGTGATAACTGGAGCGTGTCTTTAAACGCGGCCAAAAGTGTAGCCCTCGTAGCCTATGAACCCGCTTAGGCAACTGCGCATCGGCAGGACGTACACGAGTTGGTCCAACGAAGTGAAGTACCTCGGTGTACACCTCGACCGTCGGCTTACCTGAGCTTACTGTTTCCACTTCTGATCAGCTCAGGTATGATCAGGTGGGCAAAATGATCGTCGACGCGTATTTCCTGCCGGTCATAACTTACACTTGCCCGGTCTGGGGTTAGCTCGTCAACGTGCATAACAAGAAGTTGCAGATCGTCCTCGACATGGGACTTCGGCTACCGGCCAAGTCCCCCGCCGATTCTCTTCTCGCCTTGTAAGGAAGAGGACTTGGCGTTCGCTCCTTAGATGACACCCTCAGGCGGCTTGCGTGCAGACAATCATCTGATAGCTGGTCTGGGCACGTTTTACGCCGCCGCTCTGTCTCCTATCCTCCGCCTCCGCCCTGTCCCAAACTGGAGAACGTCCTCAACTACTCCGCCTTTAACTCGGAACGAGAACCCAGTATCTTTACGGTCCATCGGCGAGCCTCCATCCTCACCACATGTCCAGTCTTGCCCAGCTGTGATGGCGGCGACGGGAAATCCGAGCATTAAACGATTGCTTTCCAGTGAAGGCAGTGGCGGCAGTAAACGAAAGGAAGCCCGCGGGGAATCGAACGGCAGACGTCGTTATTTATCTTCGAAACACAGAGTAGTAATGTGTCGGGCAGTAAAACAGCGAACCAACAACGAGTGAGCAAAAAGTTTCACATTACGTACAACAATAGAGCGAGCTTTGAAATAATACTAACACGACTCACACACTCAGTTTTACAAAACGTTTTCCACGTGGAAAGCTCCGTGTTTCGGTACTTCATATATATATAAATGTATCTGTGTGTGTAACACAAGAGTATTATTTTTATAGTACGAAATGGTGCGTGACATCACAACACGATGTGTAAGAGCGCGCGCGCGCGTAATGGCAGAGACAACAACAGTGCTTTTTAGCCGCCATTTGTTTGAGAGTAATAGCCTTTTAGACAAACAGTAGCTAGTAGCGGAGCGCCGTCTAGCGACCGACCGTGTTTTCTGTTGTTCTCTACAAACAATATTTCATATATAAAAAATTGCGTGTTACGGTCGTGTGTATCGCGCGCGAGACATTAAAACGGCTCCGTGGAGTCGGTACCGCGGCGGCAGCGGTGGAGGGTGAGACAACGGGGCTTCGTGTATTGTCTTTCATTAAAAAACAATACGGTGCCCGGAATGGGAAAAGATTAGTAGCTGTGTGTGTGTGTGTGTGTGTGTGTGTGTGTGTGTTTCTATTATTATGATAATGATGTACCTCTGTTTTAAGGAAAACATAAATATATAAGACTTTCGCTAGACTGTGTATAAACAGCTTGGAATGTTTGTGCAAAATGGAGAAGATAATGCGGTTTAAAAATTGCTTAAATATTTCCGACTTCTTCGTTTATTGAATACTATTAAATGTTTTCCTGAAGCAAGTTGTACGAATGATAAGATAACGAAGGGTATAAACAACAACACATGACAGGATACAAGTAAGAAATAGGTCATACTATACTAAGAGTAGACTATCGAGAAGCAAGCTCATTAATCATTAAGACTAATAAGATATACGAGACTAATATATATAAGACATTTATTAGATCTGTTGTCGCTTATGGAGGTGATGTGTGGATGTAGGGAGTAAAAAGGAACAATAGCGCCACTGATAAATTTTGAAAGAAAGGTTGTACGTCATGTTTATGGCTCGGTTAATGAAGATGATGAATGGAGTAACGAGGAGATAGATGAGGATATTGTAAGATTCACAAAGTCTCAACGAATACAGTGGCTAGAACGGATTGATGATCAGCGTATGCCAAAGAAAATCCTGAGGGCACAGATGTATAAAATCAGATGGAGGGGTCGACCTAGAATAAGATGGTTGGATGATGTGCTGGAAGATCTAAGAAGAATGAATGTGAGGGGTTACACTGGAAGCACAATGGATAGGAGACAGTGGAGATGAAGCTAGTGCTCACGTTGGGCTGAAGAAGAAGAAGAAGAAGAAGATGAAACTAATTAAAGAAGACAGTATCTGGCGAACACGCATGAAGTGAAGTTATAGGCCTACAAGGGAATGTTTCGATGAAGTTGCGTAGACTTGCCTGGTCAGGGCACACAACGGGTAGGAGATGATGGAGAAGATTGGTGTTGGAAGCCAGGTCTCTCATTGTGCTGTAGCGCTGAAGAAGTTCTACGTAGCTTTTGTTATTTGGTGTCCAGAAGAATTCTAATTCTATGGTAAGCTTTACAGGGTTTAGACCTAGCGAAAGAACCGAAGAGAACTGTTCGCAAGTTATGCCGAGAGAACACAACGCGATGAGTTGAAGTTGGGAGTAAAGCGTCGTGGAAGTTTCAGATAACAAAGCGTCACCCTACTACACGTTACCGAGTCTTTTCAAAATTTTCATAGACCATACGTTGAGACCTTCGAAAAGTAAACGGGAATACGATCAAGAGTCGCCCACCTTTACAATTTGAGCTTGGAGATTGATCAGGTGGTCATCACGAAGGACAAAGTTCTTAAAAGGTTGACAACCTCCGTTGTAGATTATGTAGAGGTAAATAAAACTTATTTAATTTATTAAAACTTATATTAACTTGTGTCCAAGCTCAGGTGGTTTGGACACGTAGAGAGAATGGAGGAAGGACAGCCTACGAAACATATCTTCTCCCAGAAAGCAATGGGTAGTAAAACAAGGGGAAGACCCCGAAGTAGATTCAAAGATCGGATAGAGGAGGACCTCAGAAAACTGAACATAAGAAACTGGAAAGCCAGGGCACGCAATAGGGAAGAATGGAGTCGACTCGGTTGTAGACCCACGGCTGATGATCAAGTAAAACTTATTTATTATTAAATTTTACACGTATTTTAAACAAAAGTCGACCACGATTATCTGGTTTTTTGTTACGACAGTTAATTAAATTCTGTTTCATTTTCTAGTTTCATAAGAGACTACCGTGGTGTAAGGTCAAAGTCTCTCTTATCCGAGGTTTCCGGTGTCTTGGCTCTCGATACGAACCGGAGGTGCAGCGATAGCTGTGAGAAATACTCCCTGCCTGGCCAGAGTTTTACTGTAGGCTATGCAAGATGTCTGCTGTATAGAGTACATTAACTGTCCGTAGTTGTAGCAATAACTGTACGGACGGAATTAGGTTGAATGAATTTGCATGCATTAAGGCAATAGGAAAGCGGAAACGGATATAATTACGTTTCAACGTCTGTCTATTAATAACTAGGAGAGCGCCTGCAAAGTGCGCTGTTGTGCGTTGTCAGTGTTGCCACTCGAGCCGATTGTCCGTATTTACCTTAAATTCCCCTTTTTACTTAATTTAAAACAGGAAGAAAAGTCGTTTTTCGAAAAGTGTCTGTGTAGAATTTTTTCTATGGCAAACGATAACAGCCGCAAATTCAAACAGAATCAAATAATTTGTTGCATATATGCCCGAGTTGTAGAGGACTCGAGTCCTGTTGATTTTGGTGAAGTAGTTCTGTTGTTAAAATTCCTTCCCGGGCTGTTTGGCGTGGTCCAACGTTTTCTACAAAACCAGATGTTTCGGTAGTGCTATCGATTGCCATCATCAATGAAAATCGAGTGCGCTAACGTGAGGTGGTATACGTCAGTGACCACAGTACTGTGGCTAAGGCTGAAGAAACAAGTAGTTTCTATGGAAATATTTCATTTCGAAAATGATTTTAAATATAAATCTTAGAACATGGAAGTCATGTATGCTTCTCAATACCGATATTTATATTTTGGTAGAAAGGGACGTGTGAGCTGTATTCGCCTGTATGTAGAAACAGTTGGTTCGACTCCCGCGTCTCCTTTACACATAGTTTTCTCTCATGCTTTTAAACATTTGATTATTTCTCATTGTGTCTGTCCGTTAAACGCTATGGTTTCTCGACCACATCAGATAATAACCGGACGTCCCGATTTAGTTCAGACGGTTCTGTTTTTAATCAGTGTCCCGACTTTGTCTGGGTGTGAGTCGGAACGCAAAGGTGTCCCGACTTTTAGTGTTCGTAGACACATTTTTAGGAATTGTGTCACGTGTAATTTATGATTATCGTGAACAGCAATGTATCACGTTCTTCAAACATTCACAAACTGTTTGAATTTCATCTCTGTTTACCTGAAACAAATGTTCCAAGACTGTTTCCGTTTATAGACCAGAGACTTAGTAGGCCTACATTTGTCAACATTAATGAGGTCAACTTTGATTACACGCACGAGATGTGGCAGAAAAGTAATGGGACTGGTTCTCTTTTAATTTTTGTCTTTTTATAAATCAATGTTTTCCCTTGGCCAGCGACGAAGGCGTTGTTTCCATTGTTTGTCGCAGTGCTGGAAGGCTTCTGCTGGAATGCCTTTCAGCTCGTCAGAGTTACGTTCTTCTGGACATTATCCAAAGTACCAAGGAGCATCTTTTCAAATGGTTTTTGATCCGGGGGATTAAAACGAAGTCACAGACACTGAGATCCGGCAAATAGAGGGGAGGCACAGGAATGTTTTCTGCCAAAAATTAATCGACGGAGACGGCCGTGTGACGCGGTGGGGGGCGTTGTCGTCCTGCAGCGTCCAAGTGGTTGCAGTGCCTATTCGCACATGTACCACGCTCTTCCTGAGCCTTTCAAGGACTTCCCGGTATAAACGTTTGATTGACAGTTTGTCTTGAAGGCACAAATTCCTTCTGGACGAGCCCCTGACTGGAAAAAAAGATTTGGTTTTCGATTTGCTCATTATCGCGTTGTTGGGTGCGACGAGTTTGTAGTGTACCACTCTCGACTTTAGTGGGAGCGAGTGTCGGGGTCGTACTCGAAAATATATCTGTGATTACGGGACTAAAGAATTCTGGCTCCCACTGAAGACGGTACATGGGACCAAGACACACGTTCCTTTGCTCAGTGATGAGATTCTTTGGAACCATCTTGACGCACACACATTTCTCATGTTCAAATCCTGTGTTAAAATCTTTTGCGCGGTAAACCGATTTAAATTTAACTCACTACTGATCATTCTCAACGTCAGTCGACGATCTGGCATCAGAAGACTCCTTGTTCTTTCACATCGTCGTCCGTTTTTGAGGTTGAAGGCCTTCCCGCACGAGGTTCGTCTTCCACTTCTTCTCGGCACTTTAAAAATGCCGTGTGTCGTGTCAACTTATGTGCCCTGGATATGGAATGTGCCCTGGATAGGCTGTGAAGCTTTGGAAGTAAATCGAATGAAACTCCCGAAGTCTGCAACTGGTGTAGACGGACTTTTGGAGAAGGTCTTGTGGAGTATCCCGGCTCCAGCCAAATGCATGCGGAAATGCAATACGAAGTGGCTCATACTGTAACGGCCACGAGGAACGGATGTCTGAAGGACAGTGGTCCAGTAAGGCGTTAAACCGATTTTTCAATAACAAATGAAAAGAGGCATATCTAGGAGATCATATAAGGAAAACGTCTGGTGTCAGAGAGCCATGTAGGAGCCAAAGACATCTGGCGAGCAGGATGCGAGAGACCCCAGTAGCTGTAGCCTATACATACACTCGCGCATGGATGGGGTTGATTATAAAAATAATGACTCTGGACCTTAAGGGAAAACATGTTTCTAGGAATAACGCTCCTCCTCCTCCTCAGTATACTCGCATTCGTGGTCATCCAATTCGTCTTTTATTTTTACATTTTGGACGATTATCCCGGGCCCTCCTGACTATCCTGGTCATCATCCATCCTGTCATTCTGTTCTGTCTCGTCGTGTTCTGCTTAACGTTCTTCTCAATGGGTTCATCTCAGCAACTTGTGTTTCCCTTCTAGTTGCGGCTGTTTCTGGTCCTGCCTCTGCTCCGTACGTCAGGATAGACCTCGCTGTACTTTTACATATCCTTTCTTTCGTTGTTCCAGACAACATCACTCATACATCCTGACGTTCTGCGTTTGTAATGTGGCAGCTTATTTCTTTGCATATTGGGGAACCACATCTTGTTGCCGTTACCACTAAATAGTTCGCTTCCATTATCTGCTCCACAATTTCGTTGTCTACTGCTAACTTGCACCTTACTGCCAAGTAGGTCACTTCTAGTTGTTTTAGTCATAACTGTAGAGATCATCATGTTATGTTGTTTACATGCGTTTGTAAATTTGTACAGAAGCCTTTGCAGATCATCTTCGGTCTCAGCTATAAGTATGGCATCGTCACCATAACAAACCATGTTGAAATTCGTATTACCCATTTTGTATCCCTTCATATCTCATACGTCTATTATTATTTCGTCAGTTACCAAGTTAAATAGTATGGGACTAAGTGAAAGAGGATCTTGTCGTATCCATTTCCCAGCCGCGATTATTAGTTATGATAGTTCCCCATTGTCATGGTGGTAATTATTTGTATTTGCCTTTTATGATGTTTATAATTTTTGCACGTTTCTTTCTTCTTAGTATTTGTATACGTATTTGTGGGGTATTCTGTTGTTTTATTCTATCAAATGCCTTGTTTAGATTTACAAAACACATGAACGCATGTTTAGAGATTAACAATGTAAGCAGGAAAAGAAGTAAACGAATGCACAGCTAAATTAGAATAGATTATAGCGTTTGTTGTTATCACTGTCGAAGCATTCACTCACAAGACAGAGATGATGATGATGATGATGATTATTATGATATATGTAGATCTGCATAATTGTTCATTAATGTTTATTAATATGTGTCTGATCCCGTATGTATACTGATGGATGGTTGGCAGCACTGCGTGTTGAAGACTTAAATGGTTTAATAAATGTTCATTTGTTTCGTAAAGGCAGAGACCCGGTGATTACTCCGGATCTGTTATCATTAATATCAATTAAATTATGTCTCATCACCGACGACCGGCAGAAGCAACCAGCATTCTTGACTGACAGATTTGTGAGCGCTTCTTACCCGCTCTTAATCCTGCCCCACTCTCTCTCTCTCTCTCTCTCTCTCTCTCTCTCTCTCTCTCTCTCTCTCTCTCTCTCTCTCTCTCTCTCTCTCTCTCTT
The DNA here is from genome assembly GCA_034769895.1 of Magicicada septendecula. Taxonomy (NCBI): domain Eukaryota; kingdom Metazoa; phylum Arthropoda; class Insecta; order Hemiptera; family Cicadidae; genus Magicicada; species Magicicada septendecula. Next base: position 483,471,562 of record CM068371.1, on the reverse strand, counting down.
CCTCCCTTTCTTTCTCTCTTTCAGTGCAATATTGAATAACACTCCTCTGTCATTTTCTTTTCTTGAGGATTTAATGGTATTGCTATGTTGTTTCCAGTATCTGTTACAGTTTGATGGGAATTATCCGGACTCTCACAGCGACTAGTTGTGACTAGGGTTATTGAACGAACGACAACTGTCGCTCAAGCCCGATGTGTTTGTATGACACAGGCGTAAGAATGTCGGGTGTTATAATAGATAAACATGACCAAAGTACAATCTTTATTGCTGACGAACCCACAGAGCATCGAATATGGTACACAGCATCTTGGCCTCAATAGTTTGATAATGGCACCGTTGGATTTTTTTGGAAGCAGTAAGGGCCCCTTTTATGCATTCGATTTGAATCGTACGATAACCTACGATAAAAACTCGTAGAACAACATAAAAAAATGGGCCGTTTTATGCACTGTCGTACGATAAATTTATCGTTCCAAACTCAAAAACATATCGTATGTACTAGGAAACGCGTCTGATAAAATATCGGACGAGCTGTCTGGATACACGGGCCGTAATGGTTCCGTTTATGCACTCGCGCGAGTGTTTTATCGTACCTGTGACTTTCAGACATCAGTGCTACCAACCTTCCTGCCTAGCGTCGGCGAGACCAGTTGTGCCAAGTAATCAGCGGTATTCACGTCGTGGTGTGATTTTATTAATTTGCTTTGTAAATATGGAAGACATTGATACAGAAAGCCTCATTGACGAAATCCAGAATATGAGAGCACTATGGGATCTCGCTTCCGAAGATTATAAAAACAGAAATTTCAAGAAGAACCAATGGATTGAAGCACTGTCTACGTATCGTGCATAGTTAGTAGAATGGACATCCCGTTTTCTTTTCCTTCTTCTCTTCAAAATACAACACGCACGGATCCATTTTCAGTACTGATGATAGCAACTCTGAAAGAGTTTGTTCACACCCTAGTACGATATAAATCGGATGCATAAAAGGGCCCGTAATCAAACCTGTAAGCCGTATGTCCTCGCAGGCTTAGTGTTAGAAGCTTGCAGCGTATTTCTTATTGATAGCAGCTATTATCTACCCACGAGCCAATAACGTTTGCGAAATTCGGTCTCCAGTTTTATCCATAACGCCAATTCACTTGGGTGGATGCGTGCAAGAGAGAGAAAGAGATACAGGCAATGTGTATTAGTATGTTTGTTGGTAGAGGGCGCCCAAAACGAGTCGTTAGAGCCACCAATTAGTCCGCTGAAAGCATTTCCATGTGCACACAAAGTCTGCTTGTACACATTTATTATTACTTGAGAGTAACAAGATCAAGCTCGCGAGGGGCGTAAACTGCATTCCTTATAGTTATCGTCAAATCGACTTCTGCACTTACGCACCTTAGTTAACTCGAACAATATTAACATCGTACCCGTGTTGTTTGCACGAACATGTAATAATATTTTCGTTGCCCATGGGTTTGCCACCTCCCCATATTCTCTGACAAGAACAGTTATGTTCATTTCCGTTTACAAAATAATCACGTAATTGTCTTCCTCTCAGCTGTAGGTAGAGGTTATATTTATAATAATTTATGGATTTTTTTGTCCATGGCGTGTCCGTTGATTAAACAGTTATAAATATATTATTACTGACTCTCGGAATCCTAATTTTTTTATTGGTAAAAATGTTAAACTTTTAACTTGTAACCTGAACTAGTTTTAGGGATATATTGAACACAGAAAGACACTACACACCGCCACCGAGTCCACCTTTGCAAAGCACCTCATTGAAAACAACCACACATACACAAACATAAACAACAACAACATGGAATCCTTCACGTATACACCAAAAGGGCGAAATCTTGACACTCTTGAACAACTAGAAATATAGAAACACATAACAACAACACCCTACACGAACAGTTACAATTCAAATCACACATACTATTCGAATAACACACACACACACACACAACATCGATGTTTCGAACGACGGTGCCGTCACCAAGAACAAGACAGACAGCCCTCCTAGCGGCAGCCTCTGATGAAGCTTGTAATAAGCGAAAAGTAGTTCAGGTTTACTGGTTTGGCATGAATACAACTGACTTATTCCGTGCAGCAGTACAAAGAGTTAACATAGTCTGTATGATATCCAACATCTTTCCTATGTTCCATTGTATGGTCCAATTCAAAAGTGTATCATTTTTTAATTTAGCTTATAATCCAGTTAAACTATCATTTTTCTAATCTCCGTGAAATTGTGAGAAAAATGAGTCCAAACAAAACATAATCGCAATAAATATGAGCATTTTAGAGATTTATAAAGCAAACGCAGAATTGGGGTACTTGATAAAGATTTTATTATAAATTAGTAAGGATGTTGGTGATTTCTTGATTATAAACAAAAATGTATTTACAATTTACACTTACGGTCCAAATTACGTCGGTAATATGAAAATTTGTATTTTTTTTTTTAAGAACAAATGCTGTCTTGTATATTGTATTCATAAAAAAAAAATATTTTATTTAAAAATGTATCCCAACGAAAAAGAAAAAAAGAAATCAGAAGATTAAATAAAATTTGCAAAAAACTAATTTTTTAAAGCCAAAATGAATATTAAATTAGACTTAGTTGTACATCTATCACAACCACGTCGTGTTTAGTGTCATTTTCTTTAATCTTGTATGGAGATTGCAAACATGCTGAGCTCGTTTGTTAAAAAATTCATATTATAAAAGTTGCAGTTACGTAGTGGACGCCCCAGTAGTGCGGGCCAGCTGCGTTTGTGTGTGTTAGTAATTACTATTTCTATTATGAATTTGCTAACTGCTATAATTTTTATTGTTCGACTAAGCTTTTCGTCATCACTGACATCTTCAGGTCTTAAACAACGTCTATCAAGCCAAGTTGCCAAGTTGAAGTAGGGCACAGCACAGTGCGTGCCCCGGTGACGGCAGCGTCCGGGCAAGCCCGATGACTGCCTGTTGCTGGACGAGTGCTTGGTGCGAGACTTGTCGCTGCGAGGATGGGTACCCCCTTTTTTATTTTGGCGGAGGTGAAGGAGACGGGCTATGAATCGCTGACGCGATCCACCAATGGCCTGAGAGGGAAGTCTACGCGAACGCTTAGCACGGATTGGCGGGATCTGTCCGCCCACAACGGGTCGATACACCTCCGCCAGCCCGGTAAGAGTCCGGTAGACTGCCTTATGGCGATACCGAGGCAGGCGAGAGATCGGAGGGGCGAAGTTGCCGACTGAAGGTGGCGCTAGGCACACCTAAAGCCGGCACAACGCTCGACCAATCTGTCGGCCTGCAACGGACCGGATTTGACTGGAAGGATGGTGGTGAGATCCGATTGGTCGGCGCGTGGACAGATGGTGAGAGGGCAAGTTGGTATTTTAAAATTACGGTGGGTCGTCGAGCAGAGCTCGAGGGCGGCGGCGTTTGACTGGTGGTGGTCCATCATCGTTATCGAGGTGTTGGAGGTGCGGAAAGTCTGAAATGGATGCCCGATGGAAGAGGTTGAACGTAAGAGTTCGCGCAAATCCATCGAGCGACGGAACCTTCAGCCCTCGCCTGATAGTAACATTTTTTACAAACCAGGGAGAGCCGGAGATAAGGCGAAGGGTAAGGGCTTGGAAGGCTTCCATGCGTATAACGACGTCGGGGGCGAGTTGGGTCCAAAATGCAGGCGCTGCGTACATAAGGACGGCTCGTAAAAAGAGCAGATATATCGAGAGCTTCGTGCGCAAAGGCAGTGGCCCTCGAGGCGATAAGAATGGGTAGAGTTTGGCTTTGACGCCTCGGGCGCGCTGGAGCACTGTGGATACGTGAGCTCTGAAGCTTAGGCGTCGATCAAGAGTGACGCCCAAGTACTTCACAGTACGTTGCCAAGCGATTGGGCTCCCTTCAAGGGAGAGGGTCTGGCATCGGGAAGTGAGCTGATGGGAGAAGGCAATCGCCTCGGATTTCTCCGTATTGATCGCCACCCGCCATTTCCTTAGCCAGGCCGGAAGTAATGCGAGCTGGCGCTGCACCACGTCAGTCGCAAAACGAAGGTTTGCAGAACTGGTGTGATACATCGCATCGTCCGCATAGAGAGAGAGCGTGACTCCAGGCAAAACTGGCAGGTCGTTCGTGTACACAAGGTACAGAACGGGGCCGAGGACAGATCCTTGAGGAACGCCAGCGGCGACGGGGCGGACAGAAGAGTACGTCCCATCGACGCAGATCCTAAATTTGCGGTCGCAGAGATACGACCGCATCAGATGCACAAATGAGGCAGGGAGAGGGGAGGTGGCTAGTTTATAGAGAAGGCCTTCGTGCCAGACTTTGTCGAAGGCCTTACTCACGTCCAGAAGGACGGCGACAGTTTGATGGTTCCTGTTGATGGCGTCAGTGAGTTGCGTGACAACTCGGACAAGTTGAAGAGTGGTCGAATGCTGCCTGCGGAAGCCGAACTGTTCCTGCCGGATGAAATTATCCAGCAGGGGAGTAATCCGGCGATGCAGGAGGCGCTCGAACACCTTCGATAAGACTGGCAAAAGAGAGATTGGTCGATGATTCTCCGGGAGTGTACGCAGCTTGCGAGCTTTCGGCAACATGATGACTTTGGCTCGTTTCCAAGGGCTGGGATAGTAATGGAGCCGGAGACATCCATTGAACAGCACGTGTATGAGTGAAACGAGACTTGCTGGGGCGTTGAGTAGGGCCGCTGCACCAATACGGTCCTCGCCGGGCGCCTTCTTGGGGCGCAGTCGACTAATGGCCGTTTCCACTTCGGCCTCGTCGAACGGGTCGATTGGGTCTGCGGGAGGGCGGGAAAAATAGCCAGATATGAAGTCTGCGACCGCTGCCGAGTGGCCGAGGTCACAGACGCCTCTGTGAACGGTAAATTGTTCCTCCATGGTATCGGCAAAGACTTCTGCTTTGTCAGCCGCGGAGTACACAATCCCGTTCGGTGATCGTAGGGGGTAGCGGGTCCTTTTCTCGCCAGTGAGTCGGCGCGCAGCCCGAAAAACGGACTGTGGCGTGACTTCCAGAGACTCAAGATATGAGTCCCAACGATGAGCAGTGGCATCAAGCAGAAGCTGCTTGACAAGGTCTGATTGGGCGTTTAGCCTGCGTTTTACGGCAGGGTCCCGGGTGTGTTGCCATCTCCGGCGGAGCTGGCGCCGTTTACGGATGGCCAGAATCACCTCTTCAGGTAACTGCGACCGTCTGTTGGGCGCAGGGACTTCATAGGTGTGTTTGTCCATAGCGGACGTGACGACGTCTTGAAGATAGTCGGCCAAGCGGTCTACATCCTCCGGGCTGGAGATGTCGACCTGGGGGTCAGATGGTACTGTTCGACCCAGTTCATCGTGGAACGATCGCCAGTACGTCTATCAACTGTACGTTGTAGGCTTTTATACTTTAGGCCCCTCCCCTTATGTCATCACCCCTCCTATTGGTTCTAGCTGCTACCGCTCTTCACGGGAACTTTGTCTACATTTTTCCGTCAGGCATTTTTCTAACGTCCGTCAAATTGTTTTAAGAATCTCCCGTTAATTTTTTTTTTTTTTTTTACATTTCGTCATTTTTAGTGTGTTATTCTTATTATTTTAATTTATTTTTGTTTATTGTTTAATATATAATAAAATATTTCTTCATTTGTAAAATCCACTTTTATATTCATTAATTTATTTTTATCTTCTTTTTTAACTTTAAGTATTTCTAGTTCTTCTATTAATTTTCTTTTTTGCGGATTGTTTTCTATTTTGATTATTTCCATATTTTCATTTGGATTTATGAATTTATGGCCTGATTCATTGAAATGTCTTGCATATAGTAATTAAAAGTAATTACTAGTTGCATGTTAGTAATTAGTTATTAATCCCTCACGTGCCATGCGACTTGGAACGCCGTATAAGCTACATGATAAATCGACAAAACAAAGCAATATAATGTGTTTTGTTCCTGGTCGGTGTAAGAATTTATTAAGACAGCTGTTTTCCCAATTGTCTTCTACTCTGCCCTTAGCCTACCACTGCTGTGACGTCATGACGCTCATCTTTCCACACGGTGAGTGTGAGTTCCAGGTACAGATACGCGGATGGTGCCAGCTACCCCAGTGATGGGTAGCAGCTAGCAGGCTCATTATATCTCGCGCAATACAGCGAGGTTTAGCCGCTGGTAACGTGATTAATACAACATAGTGGGGACGCCACTGAGTAAAGCAGACAGTCTATGGCTCAGTGGCGTAGAGATGCGCAGTGTACAAACATCTCGTTGCGAGGCTAACAAAATTCACTTCGCACATGCGCACAACAGTCTTGTACAGTGTTTCATAGTGTGAACGTCGGCTACAAGAAGACTGGCGAGAACAGTGGAAGCATGTGTGTGACAGAGAGCGAGGTAATATGTAAGCGAGACGGTGCACTGTTATCGCGCCGTCTCTCCTCTCTTCTGTCTAGGTAACTTAGCTATACTTGTTAGCGGGGGTAATTCATGCATTGGGTCGGCGCAGATTACTGTTCAGAACCGTCTGTCGGGCCTATGCGCGCGTGTATATTGAGCGCTGAAACGCAGTCACATCGTGCCCCATAGTATCCCCCCTCCCGCTCCTACACGGGCTTGCAATTTCTTTCCTTCCCGCTCCTTTCGTTTCTTCCTCCTTTTATTTCGTTCATGTACTCCTGCCTGGGCCTTCCCCTTCCACTACGCCTTTCGATCAGGATGGTGAATAAGTTTGAATGGTGACCAACCATACTGCGTCTCCTTTCCGCAGTGGTTCTAATTCCACCCGGAGAGCAGTTAATCTGGAATGGAAGGATAAACAGAAAGGAAAGGCCGAGGAAGCAGTTCATGCATGGTGTGACAGACTGAATAGGAGCTGGGAGTTATAAGGAGTTGAGTAAATTGCCAACGAGTACAAAACTCCGAGTGTCTGCACGTAGTCTGCACTCGAGTGTAAGCGAAGAATATGAGTTATATTCTCTCTCATATACCTCGATCTATTTAATATGTGTGTGAGAGAGAGGGAGAATATGGAAAACTGTACCTGGCCTCCCAATAAAATTCAGACCGACAGCAGTTTATTTCCTTTAAACGTAACTTTAGCCTATTATCAGAAGGGTTATGTCGGACAATAACCACTGTTGGAATTTATCACACAACCAGTAGCGTGGCGTCCATGTAACCGCTGTTGCCGCTGATATCACAGAACAAATACTTTAGTTATTTTAGTTATTCAATAATTTGAAATCCGAACAATATTAGTAGGGAAGCTTGAAGAAAAGCGTACTGTTGTAACCTATCGAGTGGCTGCTAGGCTACAACTGTTTGTTGACGTGGTTCCGGAGGTGAATTTGAAACATTGATATGAACGGTTCTTCTCTGAAGACAATTTATTGATGATTAGCAAAATACAAAATCTTCTACAATTTATACAATTCTTTTTGAAATTAATATAATTCAAGTCATTCAATTACTTTTAAATTCTAAATACCTTCACTTACTAGTACTTAGTTCAACAAAATAATGTAACTCTTTAAGTTACTCTTTTAGTTACTCTTTAAAAGTTACAAAGACAAAATCTGACCATTTCTGGTTAGAGAGGCTCTCTCACAACACCTTCTAAAACAGATCAAAGTCATGAAAAAGCGTGAACCGTCAGAAAAATTAATAAACCACCCAAAGGTAAGCACAGTTGAAGAAAAACTATATAAAAGAGAACCGCTGCTTACCCTGTAAGTCCGCTGGACAGAACCGGGAAACACAACCACAGTGGCGCAAGGTTACACAACCAAAAACGAGTAAAGGATAGGCTTCCAAGAAGCCTCGGAATGCAAAACGACTGGAACCGATACGACAAAATGCTGGAGTGGAAGCATTACGACAGCTTTGATGGCAAGGATCGTTAATGAAGATGTACGGAGAACGAAGTTGCGCGTGGGCAGAAGCTATACTTTGCGTAGGTTCTGTAGCGTAAAATTAAAACAAAAATTGATCAGAAATAATTTTCCTCATTTGGCTTATAGTTTGTAGTAATTGCGTGCAGTAATTTATTGTCCATGAAATACACTACAAGCAGCAGTCAGCCTACGCCATCATAATCTGGTATTTGAATATAACAGTGTAAACATCTATTATTAAATTATTAAATTGCTCTTAAATATAGATCTCTCTCTCTCTCTCTCTCTCTCTCTCTCTCTCTCTCTCTCTCTCTCTCTCTCTCTCTCTCTCTCTCGGATCGGTTATACGATACGAGCCGCGTGGGAGCTTCGATGCCCCCCCACGCTGTTGACTCGATTTAATTAATTACAAACCCGCGACGCACTGTGATTATCTACACATCAGAATCCGCGGGTCTGTGTTGACTCTGATCTCGAAAACGACTTGTTACATTTTCGTTATTAGATGAACTTGCCGAGGTTAATGTTTCTTTTGTATTTCCCGGTGCGCGAAAGTAATAAAAGTAATTTAATTTAAAAACAGAATACACTTTTCTTCAATTTGATACAAGACTCTATTATTTGAACATGTTGGTAAATTTCCAAACTTAGCCACTGAAATTAGCTTTCTATAAGTGATCAGATTTTATAAATGATGTGCATATCAGACCCCATTCAAACAGAGTAAACGTCCGTCTAGTGCTAGTGACGGATCTAGCTGAAACTGAGAAACTCAAACGCTTTCCGATAGATTCCGATTAGTGTACAGTACTCGTGTCAATGTAGTTTACATATACCATCTTAAGACACGAGGTGGGAAATGCTTCACTGGAATCTCTTTCTTCACATCTGTTGACATTAATTGTCAAATAATGTGCTTCTTATTCGCAAATACAGACTGTACGTATAAAGATTAAGAAAATATAATTTACCCCTGAAGACGACCACCGATTCCGAGTGCCCGAAACGCCGTGTTTATAATTAGTGTTTCTGGAAGGTTGAAGTTCTGCATATAATGAAGGAGGACTAACGATGCCCGCGCAACGACTTGTTTACAGGCATCGAACCTCACTCGCAGACAGTACTTGTAGGACTGAATCAAATTCGGTAATGTTATTGAAGCGTGTATGAGCGTCACAGAATCGTGATTAATTAAACGCACCAAATAATGTAGGGGGGGGGCATCGTTCCCGTACCAGGCGTTTTATTGTATTTGTGAAATCAATTCTTGTAATTGCCAGGGAGAGATGGTCTGTTTCTATCAACAATTTAATAATACTACAATATATGAGCTTAGTATTAATAGAATTTTATAATATACACGTTTGCAGTTCGTGATTAAATGCCCTGCCAGATTGCAGTGGCATAGGCTGGCCGACTGTAGTAATATATTTACTGAACAACATATTAAATACAAATTATAACATTTATCATGTATATAGCAAAACGAAACCAGTCAAATATTTTTTTTTTTTTTTTTTTTTTTTTTTTTTTTTTTTTTTTTTTTTTTTTATACGACGCAAAGTCAATAACAATGAGAACTGAAATTGTATAGAACAACAATGGAAACGACAGACATACGTTGAAACGACAGACATCGTTTTCAATAAACTCGCCGAACATAAAATCGAATGTTTTGAAACGGTTCTAATAAAATTACGTGATATACGATTCGAGTCCCGGCAGAAAGAATTAAAAAAAAAGAACACGATCGTTAATATACTACTAGAACGTTCCCTGAGCTGCATAACTCGGGTCACTATTTTGAACCAAGTACGTACATTTATTATTACATAAATTTCGTGATTAGGAAATTTTTCTGTTGTGTGAAAGATTACGAAAATCCTTATTGCTGTACCAATTATTTAGTAATATAACAATTGCAGAGCACACAGTCGTACAATGAGCAGTGAAAATTCGATTTGAGTTACAATAAACAGTAAAAATGCAATTGAGATTGGAGTTACAATTCCTTTTAATTGTGACACCCTACTGGGTTTTCATAATTTTTTCAAATTTTTTATATTTTTTGTGGGCTCCGAGGTTCGAAAAGTTTTTAAAGTTTCCAAAATTGAACACTACACTCAGTTACGAGATTTCTTTAATTTGATACCCGACAGGAATATTTGCGATTTTGTCAAAATTTTCATCCAATTTTGGGCGCAGTCGTGTAAAAATTTTGTAGTGTAAGAAAACGAACAGTATACTCAGATTGTGGTTAAAATTCCCTTCAACTTGATAGCCTATATGGGTTTTTGCGATTTTTTTTACAATTTTAACCCCCATACATTTTTACCTACCACCTCCCTATTTTTACGATGATCGATCTCAAAAACAGTAGGGTTCCGCAGGGTAAAAGTTTGGACACGTGTCGGCTAAGTTTTACGAAAGTCGGCTGATGCGTTCAAAAGTTATCGTGAGACATTTCGCACACAGACAGTGGCTGTAACTCTCTTTGCTCCAGCCTCGACCTCAACCTTCCCTTACCTGAGAACTATCAGCGCATCAGAACCTCCACCGCCAATCCGGGCCTTGCGCCCTCGGGCGCTTCCTGATGACCCGCCATAAAGTCATCCTCGTACTAACATCAGTCCACAGCTCCTACCACTAACATCAGTTCACTAATACAACTGTCCTTCTGCCCTTCCTTCCTGACCGCCTCCTAGTACGCTGAGACAGCTGCTTGTTGCTGTTACCTTGGTCACCGGCACGGAGGCTCTCCGTCTGGCGGGGAGCGACCGACGCCTCTTAAGGGGTCTGCTGGCTGGGCTTGAGACAGGAAACAACATCTGTTGCTCGAATCGGTTCCAGCGACAGTGCCACAAAAATAGTTTTCTTTCTCCCTCCACCTTCTGCGTTAACGCGTTGGCGGTTTACTTCTCCAGTTTTAGGTCACCAGTCGACTAGAACCAGACTATGTGTATCCACTGGCAGCCATTGGACTCGAACCACATGCTGCAGTCAAGCCACGGTGCAAAGACACGCCGCACCCTCAGTGCAATGCTATGCACACAGACAAATGCTACTAAACGGTCGAGTCAAAACTGAGAACTCGCTTCGCTCGCTCAATAATTCAGTAAAAGGGAAAGCTTTGTTTATTACACGCGCAGTTTGTGTTGTTAGCATAGCCCTAAGTAGGGTAAATATACAGCTGGGGTCCACGTGTTTCAGTAAATAATTGGTAAATATAGATGATGCATGTCAAACAGAGAGAGAGAGAGAGAGAGAGAAGTTAAATAAAGAAATGGCCGTCATTTATTGAAAGACGAGTTAATATAATATTTTCCCTGTTTGCTTGCGCGCACGCACACATGTAATTATTTTATCACACTCGCTCTCAACAGTCAACTTCTGTATGTAATTATTTTATCACACTCGCTCTCAACAGTCACTTCTGTAGTATAACAGCGTGTAGTGTTTCGCGCACATACACTGAACGTGGAAACCAGCCTACGAGTGGACGGACCTTGACGCGTTTCCTACCTATAGTGATATTAAAGACCACTTTAGGCGTAGTCCACGCGAGCGGAATTTCTCTGTCGCGGACATTATTTCTTTACTACTTAATATTTGTGCGGTTCTATGTTGGCAGCAGTGACGTAATTAGGAGCTGATTTGTAGGGGGGGGGAGTAGCTTGAAGGTTGTTTTTTCTCAGGTTAGAGGTTACCCCCTCCCCTAAAGGGTAGAAAAAGTTGACGGAACTTTTTTAATCTCTTAATTTTTAGGATGTTTCAGTGTTTTTTTTTTTCAGCCGTGTACGCTAATATAGTAGTAACTCTTCTTTAAATATACAAACAGCTTTATTACATAGCATTAGCGTATGTGTTTGAAATATAAAATATGGGATATTGCGGTATCGGTCAGTTGCGACGAAGCAACGCTTTTACCTATTTTTATGCGGTCATCTGCGCCCCGCACTTTTAATTACTAAATGAATCTGTCATTTAGACACGTCGCTATTCTGAATTTCGATGAGATTTCAATTCTGCAACTTCTTATTTGTGCGAGTAACCTCTTCCTTCCAATATTTTTGTTACGTTAGGTTAGGTTATATTACGTTAAGTTATAGGTCAGGTTGGGTTGGGTTAGGTTAGGCTAGGAATGAATAGAATTATAACGGTAATTTCTGTATTGTCATAATAATAATATGAAAATGCAATTTACCAGGTCCAAATTTCTACCTCGGTCGCAGCTGACTGGGTTTTAGACGATTGTGTCGCAACCTGACAACGGTCCGAAAAACAAGTTAAGACTGATCAACATTGTTATCTCTAAAGTGCCTGAACTCAGTCCCATTAACGTAAACAGTAATAACAAAATAAAAGTAAGCTTTATTGAAACATTGTTTACAAGACACATTCTGATTCATGTTGATTGAATAGATTTTCCCGGACCGTGGTCTATTCATTCTATATCTATTCTTCTATGTATTCATTCATATATATATATATATATATATATATATATATATATATACACACACACACACATATATGAAGCGAACCCGACCCCGGACCCTCCCAAGGCCAAATTCTAGATACGCCACTGACAGTGTGCTTTGGGAGAGTTCGTGGCCATGAGGGATATCCGTTTATTTATACATGGCAACAAAGAGACGAAATTCAATTAGTGTAACTGTGGTCCGGTGAGGAATCACTCAAAGGCCACATTTTCTTTTCTTTTTTTTTTTGTATCGGCCATCTAAGGATCACGTGCCAATTTCAATTCTTTTTTCTTTTCTTTTTCTCCAATATTCTTTCATCTTTTCACTGTGTCTCTTCTTCCTGTCTTCAGTCCACTTTGAACCTGCGTTTTTCTCTCTCCTACCCTGGACTCCATTCATTTATAACACTGTTGCCCGAAAAACTTCTCTTTCAATTGCTTCTTCTACGTTTATATTATTTTTTTTTTTCTAAATCCTTTTAGACTTCTTTAATCCAACTTGATGTTGACTTCTTCCCCCACAGATATTTGAAGATCTTGTTAACCTATTGTCGTCCATTCTGTATAAATGTTCAAAAAATAATAGTCTTCTTTTTCTCATCGTTTCTCTTATATTTTCAATACTTCGATAGATTTCATCATTACTTCTTAATTTCCAACCTTCTGAAGATTTTCGTAGGCCTAATATTTTCCTAGTAATTCGTCTTTCCAATATTTCTAGTTTGTCTAAATTATAATTCAATGCTAGACATTCACTAGACATTTTGTTTGTTGATTAAACCTTTTATTTTTAATTTATAAGGGTTTTGTTTATGTAATAGGGCACGTATTTGGTTGGATCGAGTCTGTTAACGTATTCAGTATTGGTGTTTGTTTCCAAAGCAGGTATGAGTGTGCATCGACGATAAACAGACAGAAACAACTGCTCGACACAATTGCAGTTGTGTTGTTATTTTTCGCCAGCTGACTTTGTGTGTGTATTCAAGTGTAAATGTGCAACATCCAACCAATCAGCTGACTACACTGCAGACCTGAATACTGAATCGTGTACACTGTTTTGAATCTCTCTCTATCTCTCTCCGCCCAAACCCCAAACACATACGCGCGCGCGCAATGTACTTCTCTGCATTCTTTTACCCGGTGTTTTTCTCTGTAAAGATGCCTATGTAATATCTTCAGATAATTACAACTGCAAGTAGGTTTATTTACACCTGCAGTTGTAATAATTTGAAGATATTAGATGGGAGACCTCAACGAGTTACTTACAAAGGAATAAAGATGCCTGTGTATAGTATTTAACTACTCGCTTTTTTGCTTATGAATCACTGTGGACTACGGTTGGTTCAACTGGTTCCTCCCTTCTTCTCCTCTCTGTTCCTCCTCTCCCACATCTCCTTCATTCTTGATCGATGTCTCTCCCTCCTTTCGTCAGTCCAGACGGCACCTGTCTTCTTTGGTTTTTCCTGAAAACCTTGGGCATTTTTAAATTTCTTTTTGAGTGGCAAACATTCTTCCAATGTATTCTTGAGTAATCTGGAGTTCTTCTACGTCTTTTTCTGTTTCTTTGAACCACGTATTGGACGAATACAACCATTCGCGTTTTATGATTGTTTCTACTACTTTCCTTCTGTTTTTCTAGTCCCTGTGTTTTATGTCTCTATCTCTCCCCCCTGTCTTCTTCCCTGTCATTTTCTGTATCTTCCTCTCTGAGCGTCGTAGAAGTCAAGGTGCGTACACCCAATGGCGTAACTAGGAATTTTTCGTGGGTGTTACCGATCAAAGTTTTTTCATGGGGTGGGGGGGGGAGGGATTTCATATACCAGAATGTTTCTATGCTAGTGGATTAAGAAGACAAAGAGCATAGTCGTAAGCAAAAGCAAAATGAGCAGGACTGCTCTGATTAAAATAGCGAATGAGGAAAATGAACTATTCACAGGTTTTAAATATGTGGGAGGTGTTTAGCCAGAGAGGTGAAATGCAGCATTGTCTTTGCTTATTAGAAAGAATAGATTATTGTGCATGCTACTAGATAATATAAAGCTGAGAAAGGAGATAGTGAAATGTTTTGTTTAGAGCTTACCCCAGTACGGGGCAGAAACTTGGACATTAAGGAAAGGACAAGAGATGAGGTTAAAGGCCTTTGAGATGTGGACATGGAGAAGGATGGAACGGATTTCCTGGAGGATATAGTGACAAATGAGGAGTTGCTTGGAAGAATATGAGTTAAAATGATGGTGTTGGATATCATCAAGGAGAGAAAGAGAAACTTGTTGGGACACTGTATGCGGTAAACACAAGGCAATGTGATGGTTAAAACACTTGAGGGGCGGAATAGACGACTGAGGAGTGACCGGATGATAGACGATATACGGATGCCAGATCAGAAAATGGAGAGTCTAGCCCAGCATAGGAAAGCACGGAGGGAGCATGTCTGGTAAAACCTGCTCTTTGGGCAGAAAACACATGACGATGTTTAGTTATTGTGAGTGAGTCGATAGTAGTAGGAAATATTATGGCAGTTGAAGCCCACTATGTATGCCGTATGTTCTTAAGCCAGTGGTCCTGTACGGGTCCGAAACTTGGACAATGACAGTGACTGAGGGAGAGTGGTTGCACTGGTGAGAAGTAAAAGTCCTCAGGAGGATATTTGGCGCAGTGAACGTCCAAGGAAACATGGAGAATAAGGACGAATGCAGAAATCAAGCAAATCTGTGGAGAACCAGGTATAGTCACTGACATAGAGAAAAGTAAAATCCTGTGGGCAGGGCATGTCCAGAAAATGTTAGAAACGTCCACATTGAAGAAAATTTTGTACGGGAAGACTTTGGGGAAAAAAGGAGGGGTGGGCCTAGAATACGATGGTTGGTGTTGAGGGCGACCTGCGCAGGCTCGGTGTAAGAAGATGGAGACTGAGAAAAGAGGATCGAGATTGTCCAGAAGGCCAATGCTCTCCAAGAGCTGTGGCGCCAGTTAAGAAGAAGAAGAAGATGCATGCTGTATCACGACCGATAGCGAACTGGTATGGATTCGTGCATATTACGTGTAAATTGTATGGCGTACGGATCAAGTGTAACAGCCTACCCTCACATTTAGTTGAAGAGGAAACAACTGGACACCAAGTATCGCAAACATTATTGGCTTCAGGGCAGACAATCATCACTGCTGTCAATGAAAAATAACCTCCTGGTTTACAACACAGCCTTCCCGGACATACGGTTTACATCTTTGTGGAACTGCTTTCAAATCTGATGTGGATGGGTGTTGCGTGCCACCGTGGTTCGTCAGCAATAAACAGTAGCGTAACTCTTTTTTCTGGGCCAAGACAAAGACCAGTCGTGGGACAGCTACGCTGTTCGTGGGACGTGGTTCAGTGTTCGGGTACACCCGATGACTGCCTGATGCATCATAATTCTTGAGTGGCCATGTGCCTCTATGAGGATTGAGGTACACCCGATGACTGCCTGATGCATCATAATTCTTGAGTGGCCATGTGCCTCTATGAGGATGGAGGTACTCCCGATGACTGCTTGATGCATCATAATTCTTGAGTGGCCATGTGCCTCTGTGAGGATGGAGGTACACCCGATGACTGCCTGATGCATCATAATTCTTGAGTGGCCATGCACTCCTACGTGGCGGGATGGAGACTATTAAGGTGATGCTGAACCCCGTAGCGATTCGCAACGGCTGTTGTGTTTTTCTTTTTCAAGAGGAACGAAGAGAGCGGCAGTGAAACATTTTGACGTTCTTGTTAAAAGTGAGGCCGTAGAGGAGACGGTTAGGAAAGGAAAGGATGGGTGGTCAGTCGTCGCAAGGGCGGCGGTGAGGGGGAGATGAATGTTTAAGGGAGGGGGTATCTAGCAGGGCTCGCGAACGTTTGAATTTTCATGGAGGTGGGCCGTCGTCTGTAGGATGTGAGGGTAGGATGAGTTAGCGGCTCGTGTGAAGAGTTTGAGCGCCAGATAACGCACGAACTCATCAACGGATGGAACCTTCAGCCCTCGTCTGATAACGTCATTGCGGACGTACCAGGGAGAGTTGAAGATATAACGGAGGGTGCGAGATTGGAAAACTTCCAAGCGCGCAACAACGTAGGGCTGTAGCAGGGAGGACGCTGCGTAAGTAAGGATAGTCATAAGAAAGAGCAGGTAGACAGTGATTTTTTCTAGGCTCCCCCGCAAGAATCCTTTCCGGGGTCCCCTAGTAGGCCTACCTTTACTTAATTCATGCCATTGTTCCCTCTTGAATACTGATCTCTCCTTATAGCTGTGGCAGCTACTAAAGTCATACAACGTAAACAGAATACATTCTCCTCAAGACTGTTCCTCTACGCCTTTTGGCCAGTTTCACCGGTTATTACCATAAATTCTATAAAGCTTTTATTAATTTTTTTTTTTAAGTTTAAAGCGGGCCTTCCTGCTTCATCTTTAGAAGGTGAGAAATATCTGATTATTTGAGTCTTTTCTGTTAATGTTTTCTGTAGTGCCCATTATTAGAGAAATAAACTCCAGATTCAGTCTGTTTAAAAAATAATATTTCCAAAACGTTTACAGATAACAGGTGGATGAGTTAATTTTGAAATTTGAGACTCTTATACTTCTTCGGACCACTGATTGTCTCTTGCAACAATAGATCGCATTTACTCAAAAGATCGATAATTACCAAAACGTTTCCGCTATTTGGCCGGGCTGTCTCCTCTTTATGACCTCTAAAGGCTGAATTTAAAGCTGCCAATGTCAGAGTAACATTTACAACGCGATCCGATACTTTGGCCCGTTTATTAGTTTCCGTTTGTAGCTCATAACGAATAATGATACAGGCCTGGCCGGTGGCCTCCGCGTATTACCGCTGTATTGTCCAGTTGACCAAATGATGTGGGCTATACTCTCAAAGTATTATCATTAGGTAATGTTGTTAAAATAACAGTACAAAAACTAATGCATTTGTTTTTTACGTTAAATACATGCGGAAAAATATGGTTACTCAAGTTCATTGGCTTGTACCCATTATTAACAAAATTAAAAGACAATTTTTGCGCTGGCCCCTCTAGTCCACAGGTCCCCCCCCCCGCATTGCGGGCCCGGGTGTTACGCCACTGGCAATAATCACATCTGTAGTCACCTCTAGACCTGTTTACAGCCAAGAAAACCATCTTGGTGAAACAGCTTGAAGAGCACAAAATGCTGTAGCGATTAGTTTGTTAGATAATAGCCCGCAGACAAGAAGATGAAAATTAAAATTTCTGCTCGATTTGTTTAGACTTCTATGACTTTAAGTGCGTTCTGTTTACGTACCATGTCACTTTTACAGAAAAGTGAGAGTTCTCATATAGCGAACTAGTCATTGAACAATTTCTCTATCCTCTCAACAATCACGCTTATAATTTTAAAATAACAGATTGCATAAACGTAAAAAAACATGGTGGAAAGAAGAGTGTTGTTATTATCTTATAAATTCATTATAATATTATTTGCATTATATATACATTGTTGTTTACGTAAAATATCGTGTTTGTTGGTGTTTACGTATTTACACATTTGTATTGGTTTTTGTTTTCAGGTATGTGTGGCAGCGTGTCCACAATAGTGAACAGTCTATCAGGCATATCTCCCGTAAGTTACACTTACCAGCTTTCTCAACTGACATTTAGGCTTACATCCATTTATTATTATTTTTTTTATTTCTTTTTGAACTTATTAATCCCCCCATGCTTCTCCAGAACCCTATTCCGCTGCTTCGGGAGTTTCTTTAATTTATCTGTCAAGTTTCACGACATTACATATCAATTTCACGAGGACAATGAGAGACAGATAAAACAGATTTCAGGCACTATTTGCGGCACTATTAAAAGAACTTCAAAGAGGAACACTGAGATGAAGTTCTATGATGTTATGGCAGTCCCCGCACTTTTTTATACGGCTCCGAAACACGGGTATTATCTAAAACAGATAGACGCATACAAGCTGCAGAGATGAATTTCTTAAGTCACGTAAAAGGATGTACACGAAACGATATAATTAGGCACGATATGGTAAGACATGAATTGGGTATATTTTGTGTAAATGCAAGAATCGTGGAATGTAAGCTGAGATGGACTGAACATATAGATAGAATGGAAGCGAAAAGGCTACCTCGACAAGTTTTACAATATGCGCCTAAAGGGAAAAGAGATGTGGGAAGACCACGCAAAAGATGGCTTGAAAATAGAGGTGATGTCGCCTAATTCTGGAATGGAGAAAAAGAAGAAGTTTCACAGCCATATGCGACTGTATTTTATTAAGATGACAAAGTAAATTATCTTTTCAGTTTTGTGGGTTAACTTCCTACCGCAGATCTCAGGAAAAGGTACTATTTTCTTTTTACAGTGTGGGAATCTACTGTGGTATCGGTTCCTTCAGATATAATTAGCACCTGTTCGGTTTTCCCAAAAATTACGTCGGGGCTCCAAGACCCCTCGTGGAGATTTCGGATCATATGATTGCAGTCCTGATCGTCCATTACTACCACAACTTGTTTGTCTGCAAACAGAAGCCAAATTCTGTACAGTAGAGTGTAAAAATCCGAACGAATTCGGGGAGTTCGAATTAGCGATTAGTTCGGAATTCCGAAGGTAACAGTTATACGACAGTAACAGTAGAGAAAATTTACGTAAATTGTTTGGACAGTAATTACGTATTGCAAATAATATAAATGAATTGTACTTAAGTGTTTTGTCGTTTTCTGTCCAAAACGTAAACACTGAGCACTATTGTCGTAAAACATAAAATACACAATTACTATTGTTATCACTCATTATATTGTAGTAAGTTTCTTTATGAATTGACTTTATTGTTATATCGAAAAAATGTAATATTGTATATTGTTACAAACGATTAGTGTGAACTATTGTTACAGTGCTCTAAGACAATTCCTGTGCAGTTCTTATTGCCAGTGACAATCAAACAGTAATTAAATTTATGCTCGCTCTTCATGTCTGTTGAGAGAGAGTTCAGGTTTCTAAAGGTTCGGATTACTGACGTACGGTGTTCCCAAGTTTTTTTTTTTAATTCGGGGTCAAAACGTCCTACGACGTTGTCCGATGCCTAACCTTTGTCTGTCGTTGCAGTTTTCATCGTTTAGCCCTCTATCGCTCATTGATCTTCATATGCCCTCTATCCATGTCTTCTTGGGTCTTCCTTTCTTTCTGTGCTCTATTCATACCCATCTCATTGTTTTCTTTGGTAGTCCCACCCACATGTCCGTACCAGATTAGTTGTTTTTGTTCAATACAGTCGATGATTATCTTTGGTACGCCCATTTCCATTTGAAACAGCCTCGAGTCCGTGTATCACTTTTGTTTTAAACCTTCATCAGTCGAAATTCATTTGACGTTGTATTTTTGTCACCATTTATTTAGCCATTCGGTGTACAAAGCATTTATATAAATCTTTTCTGTATTGGCGGTTACAATTTACAGAACACATCGCCTTCATGTGTAACAATCTTGCTTGCCGTTTGAAATAATGTGTTCACACTGTAACTCCAGTCAAAATGGATTTTTTTGTGTATTGAGCGCTTTTTTTTTTGGATTTGAACACCTCCAGTACACAAAACTATTAACTATTACCTAGTTTATATACAGAGAGGGAGACGAGTGTAATCTAAAAGAGTATTGCTGTGTGTGTGTGTGTGTGTGTGTGTGTGTGTGTGTGTGTGTGTGTGTGTGTGTGTGTGAAACGCTACTAACTCGTGTTCCAATAAAATTCTGACTGACGGTCAGTTTTATTTAACTGTTAGTCTCTCTCTCTCTCTTTCTCTCTCTCTCTCTCTCTCTCTCTCTCTGTTACATTTCGTCTGATGGTAGTAAAGAGCGCACTCGCCCGCCCAATATACACGGTTATTTACTAAAAAATATCGTCCGTCTCTCCCCCCACCACCATCTGTGTGTTTATGGTCGCTCCTTATTTATGTAACGACATCCCTTTTGTGTCAGTTTCGTTGTGTCAGTTTTTCTGTTGCTCTGTTGTTTATCACCTACCAATTTCACTGTCCTATTTTCTCTGTGTCGTTATTTCGATCGGAGCTACCTCAATAGAATTTTATTAAAATTGCTGAAATATATATAAATAAAGCGACTTTTTATTGTAGACGTATCCAAAAGAATTTTAATGTTTGCCAATTTGTTTACAACATTTAATTTACACACACAGAAAATTGAATATTTATAGAGTGTTTACGTAACATTCATCGATATTCATTTACCGAAGGAAGAATCAGATTTAATCGAAATCTCGTGGGAACGGAAACCATCAAACCTACACGCATACAGTCGACGAGCCCGCGGATTTTATTGTCCACGCGCACAGTGAATTCTGTCCGTCACAATTATTATTTAATTAAATCCACATAACGACTGCTCGGGTATCGGTCCCATTACAGTCGTTATGTACCACCTATATATCGTATTCGTTCATTAGCGCTATCGATACAGAGCTCGTTTTGTTTTTCACGTGTAATTAAACAATATTTATATTATTATATATTGTACGGCTGCGATGTCAGAACGCCAGATTGTGGTGTTATTATGGCGGTGTTTCTAACAGATGAATGTTATTATTGTTAAACATGAAAGCGCAAACACAAATTGGAATAATATTAATCTCGGATGACATGGCTTTTACATCGTTCATACAATTCAAATATACTAAATAAAAACACATTATTATAATGTATAAATAAACTACGAAGTATTTTTGATATATTTACAGTTTATTTACCGATTAGTTGAAGTAATCGCTTTTCTGAACAAAATCAATTTCTGTGGTATTCAGAGCTGTTTCATCGTTATTTTTATTGGTCACAGTTCTGAGGTGTCAGTTACAATGCTTCTTATTGTTGTGCCGAATCGAATTGCTCTCATTTTAGAAGTTCGCTTCCCCAGTGAACCTGTATTTTCTCGAGTCCTAATCCCCTCCAAACATCTGTATTGTGCGACACTG
This sequence comes from Magicicada septendecula, assembly GCA_034769895.1. Taxonomy (NCBI): domain Eukaryota; kingdom Metazoa; phylum Arthropoda; class Insecta; order Hemiptera; family Cicadidae; genus Magicicada; species Magicicada septendecula. Next base: position 483,450,209 of record CM068371.1, on the reverse strand, counting down.
TCTGTCGTCCAACGACATCCACTAAACCTCTTGTCATCCCTTCTTATGTTGACCGTGGACTCCCCTTGTCGCTTCCACAGTGACCCTTCTTCTTTCAGCTTTGTGCGTGCCCTGGCCATGCAGGTCTCCGCAACTTCACAAAATTCACCAAAACGTTCCCGTATATAACTTCACTTTATGCGTGTTCGCCAGATACTGTCTTCTTTAATTACTTCATACGACCTAGATTCTTCTTCATCATCATCTTCTTCTTTTTCTCCTTCTCCTGGTGCTGCTGATCATCCTCCTCCTCCTCCTCCTCCTCCTTCTTCTTCTTCTTCTTCTTCTTCTTCTTCTTCTTCTTCTTCTTCTTCTTCTTCTTCTTCTTCTTCTTCTTCTTCTTCTTCTTCTTCTTCTTCTTCTTCTTCTTCTTCTTCTTCTTCTTCTTCTTCTTCTTCTTCTTCTTCACTACAGCACAACGTGAGCCCTGGCTTCTTCAACGTTTCCTATCCGTTGCCATCTAAGCGTAGCCCCTCACATTCATTCTTCTGAGATCTTCCACCACATCATCCAACTATCTTGTCGTAGATCGACCCCTCTATCTGTTTTTATATACCTGTCCCCTGAGGAGTTCCTTTGCTATACGCTGATCATCCATCCGCTCTAGGTGACCTAGCCATTGTATTCGTTGAGCGTTTACCAATCTTACAATGTCCTCATGCTTCAATAGTTCATCTACCTCCAGAGTAGTATATACTTGGGAGCGCGGGGACAAGGTCATTCACCCCACGACGTCATCAAAACAAACATACGTCATGGGGTCATTACCCCTCTGACGACGTCACCAGGTCATCATCCTCTGACGTCATCACCTCAACGTAACAACATATACGTCAATTATCGTGCACGTCATCATATCGTTACTTCGTCAGATGGGTAATGACCTGATGACGTATGTTTGTTTTGATGACGTCGTGGGTGATGACCTTGTCCCCGCGCTTCCAAATATATACTACGTACTCTCCTTGTTATTTGTTATTCTCCAGGCCTGGTTATTTCTATTGCTTCTTTAACCGGGTCACAAACACGTCTTACAATCTTTCTAACCTTCTTGTCCGTGTCTCGCCTCCATAAATAATAACTGATCTGATAAGTCTTATATATTTTCATTTTTGTTTTACAACTAGCGAGTTCGCTTCTCACTAGTCTACTGTTGGCATAATCTGCCCTATTTCCTATTTGTATTTGTACCCTGTCATATAATAGCCTGCTTTTTTAAATAGAAAATCGTATATATATTTTATTTTTAAAGTAAATACGACTTTTAAAAAAAATTTAAGCATTTCTACGTCAGTCATTTATGTGAACGTCCAAATCCACATGCACACTGTCCACACATATGTGAACTGTCTCGTTTTCAACTGGTAACGTCGGCCGATGGCACAACTAGGGGCTGCTCTTGAGGGGAGGGATGAGTGTTGCTTTAACGTTGGATTTCAGGACAAATGAGAAATACAGCTGATCCTTCCCATGTAAATACATTTTAGAAATTATTTGCGTGTCAAAGTTTTTGAGTAAACCAACGCGCAAGTATAATGGTTGAAAATAATATGGAAACGCGCTGATTTTAAAATATATTATCAACATTAATTGCCATACAAATTAAAGTTAATAAATCTCATTTATCTCATTCTTAAAGTTAAGAATCATTTTAATTCTGAATTTGTATTCTTAATAAGTCTTGTGAAAATTAGTCTTTCTGAAGATATCGTTTATTACCCCTTCGCAGATGTTGTCCCAAGAATGTTTTAAACAGCGTATACTTTGTGTTATCTTTTGTTATGAACGTATAGTACGTTATCGTTTACGTAAAAATCCAGCAATAAAGAAGTCTACTTTTCCCGAATTAAAGTCAAGAAACTACTAGTTTACCTGCCCAAAGACGACGATTAAAACCATACAGATATTAAACTAGATTAGCTATGACGTAGACAACCCTGTAAGTGTGTGTGTGTGTGTGTGTGTGTGTGTGTGTGTGTGTGAGAGAGAGAGAGAGAGAGAGAGAGAGAGAGAGAGAGAGAGAGAGAGAGAGAGAGAGAGATACATTTAAGGTTTGTCTTTGTTTTCTGGCACATGCGTGATTGTTATTATTAAGGAAACTCTAATTTATTAATTTAAAAATATTACAACTCCTTTTATTTCTACAGTTGTGTGTGTGCCTTATGTTGACGCACGCGATAGGCTTTGAAGTAGGCCTGCGTTGGGTGATTATGGAATTTTGCTGCATTTTTTATAGCTCTGGGGGGGGGATTGACTCCCACCCCGATTCACCCCATAGTTACGTCATCGGTCCATCTCATGCAAGTCTCAGCAACATCACAAAACGTAACTCTTGTATATACGTTCTTCACGCAAATTCGGCAAAATGGTCGTCGGCGCATATCTGCTGCCGGTCATTGCATACGCTGCCCCCGTCTGACGATACCTTGCCGTCTTGCACGAAAAGACGTTTGCTAAGCGTTCTCGACAGAGGACGTTGGCTGGCGACCAAAGTCACCCGTCGATACTCTTGACCCCTTCTGAGGAGCGGACTTGGGGTCCAAGGCGGCAAGGTTCCCAGATAATCTTCTTATAACCGTGCTGGGCCAATACCTTGTACTGTACGTCCAGGCAATTCATGGAAACGACCTCGATATATACTGCGCTAGTGTAGACCTCGATGTAAGGCCAGCTACGTAGCGAGATCGCCCTACTTGGGCAGGGCCAGAAGGCAGCTCGAAACCCAAGTTTCAGCGTGATACGTCTCTGCGACGCACAACCACAGTCCAGAGTCCAAGCATTCCCAATCCAGTCTTTCCTGTGACTGGCCAAGTCCACATCATAGATATTACTGTGTCCTTTGGACCATTAACGCAAGCAATCAAAGGAAAGTTATCAGTCGGTGACTTTCTTTTTTTTTGTTTTAGTTTCCTCTTATGTAGTCGTGTTGGTGGCGCGTGTCTTTTTAGCCTTCCACATAAACAAAGGCATTCAGCACAATGCCGACATGTCGGCTTTATCTATATATATAAAACTCAAAGTCTGAGGATTTATGGGTACTGAATACAAATCCACACCGTTACACCGATTGCCACCAAATTTTGCACAGTTAACCTTTGACACAAGGCGAAAAATACTGTCTAACTTGGAATTTTATATTTTACCCCGTTCGCACGATTTAGGCCCTTTTAGTTATGCCTTTTCGTTGAAGCGTATACAGATGTCAACAACACCATGGAGACCAGAGTTAATTACCATAGTAACAAGTAAATAAACAAATGATATTTAGCGGCATTGGAACTGCATCTTTATCCGTTCCTGCAGTTTTTAATATGCGATTGTATCGATATATTTTGTAATTTTGTATACAGATACGTCTATATATTTTCTAATCGTCTTGAACGATTATAAAATTTATGTTTACACGTATTTCTGATGATCCAATTAATAAGTAATGAAATATATTAAATACTACTATTAAAGATGTCAACAACACCATGGAGACCAGAATTAATTACCATAGTAACAAGTAAATAAACAAAAGCTATTTAGCGGCATCGGAACCGTACATTTATTCGTTCCTGCAGTACATTTTCGATGTTTTTATAATATGCGATTGTATCGATATATTACGATGTGGAAAAGAAGAATTGTACTAACTGTAAATATTGTCCTATTACTTAATGCAAAGCAAAAATACGTGTTGTTTTCATTTGTGAGGTTAGGTGACAACGGTTTTTGGTTTTTAGTTTACTGCTGAAATAAATAAAAGACATGGTTGAGGAAAACATAACGTTTAATGTGTTATACAATGCTTCTAACACAGTAACACTTAAAATAAAGAATTTAGCGTTTTTGATTTAACAGGTTCTTTATAAATATCTCCAAAGGTTTTGTAAACGGGTACTTTGAAATCTCCAAAGGCTGTTGCACCAACATAATAATTTAGTACAAGTTAAAATAGTACAAGTGTTGAAAACAGCTTTGGAGAGAATTTGACTAATGAGTACAAAATTGTTATACGAGCTCACAGAACGCCAAATAGACATAGACAATAAATATTATATTAAAATATTTATTAAAAGTCAAATATTCGCGTGCGAAGCCGCGGGTAACAGCTAGTTGAACATAAACTGCAATTGAATGTAGCAACGCCGCGTTCACGTGGACTCGATTTTCACTTTACTGCATCGATACGCAGAGGCCTCGACCGTTTCGATGTAGTCATTGCATGCGTGTTTTTTTTTTTTTTTTGTCGGATTGTATCAATTACCTCAATCATTGTGATTACGTTTTCCAGGGGGATGGGAGAAATCCCCCCCCCCCCACAAATGGTCACACTAAACGAAAGTTTTTTTTTGTCTTGTAATTGTAGAATGGTTGTGAGATTGTGAGTACGACACAAAATTCATATCACGCTATGTTGGTTCATGGTTTTACTCTAAAAGGACTTGAAACTGAAACTATACATTACCATCATGTTAATTTTTGTTTGATACATTACTTAAATGAGTAGTGTTTATTTTAAACTAAGTGAATATTATTAAAAGAACAACGAACTAACAAACACTAAAATGATCTTATACTTGGACGTTAATAAGCTGTATTATTATCAACACTCATTCCTATCATTTATACTTTCGACTATTAAAGGATGGTCCAACTTTTCATATCAATCCCCCCCCCCAAAATCAACTCTTACCTCCCCAAAATTGTTTGCTAGATCCGCCCCTGATGTCATCCCTACATTTATCTTCGACCCTTCCTTTGTCTCCGCTTCGTCGGATCTTCGTACGTTCCTACAGGCTCTTACCAGGTTCCGCTCCACTATATTGGTATATCATCAGCATATATCTTTATGTAATTGTACCTGTAACAGTTTTGACGAGGTAATAATTGCTCGTTATAAAGTTAACACGTAACGAATTAGGAGGGTCATTCAATAAGTAAACAGACACACAGCTGTGGACCAAAAACGTTTTATTCAATCAATACAATTGTTTTTTTACTTTTCAACGTAATCTCCAGCAACGTCTATGCACTTGTCGCATCTCTTTACAAGCTTTTTTATTCCCTCAGCAAAGAATTCTTTACCTTGATGTCGAAGCCAGTTTTGGACTTTTTCCTACACTTCTTCATTGCTGTTGAACTTGACACCACGCAGAGTCTCCTTGAATGGGCCAAACAAGAAAAAGTCAGATGGGGCAAGGTGAGGTTTATAAGGGGGATGAGGCAGGATCTCCCAACCTACTTTTTTTATTGTTTCGAGCGTCAGTTTTGCCGTGTGTGGGCGGGCATTATCGTGAAGAAGAATCACACCTTTCCTCTGCCATCCCGGACATTTCTTCTTCAATGCAGGCTTAACTTTGTTCACAATCATGTCAGAATAGTACGCTATTGATGGTACGCTGGTCTTGTAGGTAATCACAGAAAATTGGGCCTTGGGAGCTCCAAAAGTTGGTTAACATCATCTTACCAGCCGATGGCTGGGTTTTGAATTTCTTTTTGGCGGGTGAACTGGGATGCTTCCACTCCATGCTTTGTCGCTTTGACTCAGGTTCAAAATAGTGAATCCAAGTTAGTGGTTATAGTGGTTCCAAATCCAAAAAAACTTATAACAGAACGCTGTTCTTCGACAGTACTGTCCTCAAGAGGACACGCCATCGTAAATAAAACTGTATTGGTTATGTTTATGCAATATATTATTGAACAGCTGATCAAAACTCACAACGACGTTGCCAGATAACACTCCTGAAAGTTTCAATCAGCTGCTACAATTAATTTCTTTTCTACAGCTGTTTGCCTGTTTACTTATTGAATGACCTCGTACATACGCAGTTGAAACATTAGTATCCAGCAGTAGGTTGAGCCAAAAATACTTTTCTTTTATAGAATTGCTAAACTGCTATAATTGTTTTTATTATTTAGACAAACCTTTTCGTCATTACTGACATCTTCAGGTCTTAAACAACGTTGTTTAAGACCTGAAGATGTCAGTAATGACGAAAAGCTTTGTCTAAATAATAAAAACAATTATAGCAGTTTAGCAATTCTATAAAAGAAAAGTAAGGATGGCTGCTAATTTAAACAATACGAAGAACAAAAATACTTTATTGGAGAAGATTTTGCGTTTTTGCGATTCAATCAAAATTTTATTAAATCGTTCGCGCAATGAGTATATATTAGATAAGAGCTACAGGTATTCTCCATAAATGATAAGATCCAGACATATTGCAGGGATTGGTTACGCCATCTGGACAGAGTGGAGGACGGACGACTACCTAAGGTTGCGTTTCATTATAGACCCTTTGGTATAAGAGAGGTAGGAAGACCAAGAGTGAGATGGGCAGATAGTCTGTGAAGACGGAGCAGGCACAGTGCCTACTCGGTGAGGTGAAGACGAAGAAGAAGAAAAAGATCAAAATTTTATCAGGGCTCTGCTGTCCGAAAGTTTAGAAAATTTTGAAAATTGAATAGTATATTAAGATTTTTTCCGTAAAGTTCTCTCTAATTTTGTATTCTACATAGATTTTTCAATTTTTTGACCCCTAATATTGTTACGTCCCACCCACTATTTTTGAGGAGTCAAACTAAAAAACAACAGTGTGGGGTAAAAGTGTGGACATGCCACGTTTTACAAAGATCGGATGGTACATCCAAAAGTTGCCGTGAGACATATCCCGAACAGACAGACAAATACGAAACGGTCGACTTAAAACGGACAATTCGCTTTTCTTGTCTTATCAATGCTGATATTGTCAATAGGTTTTTGTAACGTTGTATTACACAACCATTAAGACTTTTTGTATAACTCTTTGCTGTGTCTCAAACCCATTGCTGCACGTTCTTATTAATGTAGACATTCAAGATATATTCAGTAATATGATACTGTACGGTACTGGTGTATATAGCGTGGTCGTTAGACAATATAACAAATTAATTGACGAATGAAAACAGTAATTAACCTCGACCTGTATCGTGTATGTAGCAGGACTTTTTTTGTTAGTGAGATTATGTTGCAAGGTTCATTAATATTTATTCCCATATCGTGTGTCAGGCGGGTCGATTCCCGCTACGCTGATGAATGGCCTCAGTGTTGTCGGTAGTTTAATAAACGTTCCGTGGATAAAAGACGACGACGATCTACTGGGCGGTGGTAACCATTAGTATCAATTAAACCATATGTCAGAGCGCCACCAAGATAATCTAGCATCGCTGACTGACAGCGGTATGCGCGCCCGCGACCGACCGCGCTCGCCGACAAATAAATTATCTATCGATCTTTTAGTTTCCTTGCATTACGTGTTTCCGTAATCGATGGAAATAAATATGAGGTACGTTTTTTAAGTAAGGTACGATCTGAAGTAAGAATAAGACATTAAATGATTTATTATAGAATAGATTTTTTTTTACATAAACGCCGTAGACTTTCCACGCCTTGTTTCTTCAACTCCTTTATTGAGCGTCGAAAGTCCGCCGCCCGTGTCTTGATCCAGATAATACGTCATAGTTCACTTCGTCGTCATTTTCGAACTTAGCCGTGTCAGTTTTCATCTCCATTGCGATATGTTCAAACGTTGCTTCATCTGTGTGTGTGTGTGTGAGGGGGGGGCTCGTATACATTTTCGGCACACATTTTTTGATAACCGAGTTTCTATGTCACAATCTCGTGTAACTCTACTAGCCCCAAGTTGTGGTGCCAAATGTTACTCTTATTTAATGTGCCCCTAGTTGTGGGTGTCATACTTTAAATTCTTATTGGTAGTTGTGAAATTAATAGTATGAAACTCATGTATTAATTGTTTACTCAGAAGTGATGAATACTAATTCTTTAATTTATTTGTTGGTGTTCATGAAAACTATTTCAAGTACTAGTGTTGTATAATCCATAAGGTTGATCTTTAATAAATGAAAACAGGACACATTTATCAGTCTAACCAACACATTTATTACATTTACATTAACTGTCATTAATATCAGTTCTCTATGCCCTTTAACATATCATTATCATTAATTATGTTAAACATGATTTCTACCAACAGACAATTTATATGCTAAGATCTCTATATCTCAGGGTTCATTTGATTTTGTATCTAAGCATGAATAACACATCTAGTTACTTATATTACAAAATATATATTTACTCCAAATGGATTCATTTTAAGATATGAATAAATATTCTTAATTGAAGTGATATATTTATTTTAAAATGTGCGTAGTTCGCTTTTATATTCTAATCATATGACTTTAAGTTTGAATGTGTAATTCATAGTAAGTTCTTTTAGAAGGACAGACAGGTGTATTGTAAAATAGTAATTAGTACATACAAGTTTTACTGTTGGTACGAATATTCCTGTCTACGGCGTGCTGATGTACTGTGGTTCCATCGCTGGCTCCTTAGGTCCGCTAAGTAGATGTAGATTGTCTCCCAGCTTCTTTGCATACAGTATCACTTGGATGAATCATAGTGTGGTTCGCTCTCGTAGTGATTGATTAATTAACACTTTTAATCACTTCACTTTAACTAAGTATATCCGGCTTCTTCCGATATTTACATAAGTTCACAGTTCGCAAACGACTTATTCCATTTCAATAGTTTATATCTTTAGCAGCACATGATAAGATCCGATTTTTTGTTGTTACGAGTTATAAACTAATAAAAACTCTAGTTCTCACTCTTTCGATATTTAACTGCGTTACACAAATTGTTCGTTCATTTTGACTCTACGAAAATTTAGAATAGATTTCTAAATTTTCACGAACTATTTACTTATGTTGACTTTACGGAAATTTTAAGTAAACTCTCAGAAATTTCATCGTAGACTCCACGAAAACTTTACAAGAGACTCCACGAAAATTTACCACAGACTCTTTCCGATTTTAAATGGAGACCCCTCGATTTTTAAGTAAAGACTCCTCGAATTTTAAGTAAAGACTCCCCGATCGCGCCTCAGTTCATTGTATATATTCAATACACATAATTCCCCACTAGTGTCCTACATTTCACTTTGTTCCGTTTTAATTGGTCCTTCTTTCTTTTCTTCTAGGAAAATTCACTCCTGGAAACCCACCTACCTTTAAAGCTATTTTCTGATAGGTCATCTCCGTTCCCTCTTTGTTTATTTCTCTTGGTTCAACCACCTCTGCCACGGTATGTCCGATTTCAGATTCGTAAATCTTCCTGGCGTTTTTATATGCCATTTAGACAGAACAACCACTTAGTGTCTTCTAACGTCCAGCTGCCCTGTTAATTAGTTCACTCACCTCTGCTGTAGCTTTCTCGGTATTGAAATCGTAACTGTCTCTGTGGCGTTTTTCTGTAACCTTTAGCCAGAACAAACCCTTAGTTTCTCCCAGCGTCCAGCTGCACTGTTGATTAGTGCAATCACCTCTGCTGTGGCGTTCTTGGTATTTCATAATTGTACTTCTCTCTGGTGTTTTTCTACGCCTTTCAGCCAGAATAAACCCTTAGTTTCGCTAAGCTTCCAGCTGCCCTGTTAATTAGTTCACTCGCCTCTGTTGTATCCTTCTCGGTATATCCCATTCATACTTATCTCTGGCGTTTTTCTATGACTTTCAGCCAGAATACTCCCTTAATTCCTCTTAGCGTCCAGCTGCACTGTTAGATTTATGATACATCCATAGACATGTACGTCGACGTTGAAGGATTTCACACTCTTTTGTACTAACTTCCTCTCCTGGTTTCTCTCCATACATCAATGTCACTTCAAGCGCGGACACATGTTTTTTTTTTTAGCGTTATACTCGTATATTATTGATCACGAAAAGTTAGAAAATTTAATAGACAATTGAGGAAAAAAACAAATCATTGATGCTCACGAATTTTCGCATTCCACTAGACCAGTGGTACCCACATTTTTCAGTCCGGGGACCCCCAAAATAATTTTAAAATTCACGGACCCCGTCTGAGCTCTGAAATAAAAGAAAGAGTAAATATGATAGATACGCTTATATTTTAATTAAAATGTATCAAAATTCTCATAACTTGCAAAATTATAATATTAATGATATCAAACATAGCTTAATGTGAACAATGAAGGTGCTTTTGAACAATTCGGTCTGCAGTATTGGGTTTAATGCCTGATAATCTCAATATTAAGTCACTCTCGACATTAAGTTTATTTCTTAACTCTGCCTTCAAGTACTTGAGCAGAGTGAAAGCGATTTCACACAAATAAGTAGAGGGAAACACAGTTACTTCAGAGTTTTTTTTTTGCGAGTTCAGGTAGTCAGTCAATACGTATAACCAGAAGTCAGCTAGCTGTAATTGCGAAAAACTGTAATTTTAATGACTGTCAGTTGAAAGTTCTGCCAATGAATCTTCTTTTTGTAGTGTAAGAGAGAGGTCTGGTCAGTTCGGCTGACAAACAGATCTGCTACACGGCATGATTTAAAGACTATTAAAGCCGTTAGTTTGAAATTACTTTTACAATTACAATTAATTTGAACCCCCCCAAAAAATACTGGAATCTTTACTAAGTCTTTTAAGATTCGACAATTTAGATTTTAGAGTATTAAAAATCGGAGAAAATTATGGTATATTCTAATTATTCTTAAAAGTGTCTGTGGACGCCTTGAAACATTGTCGCGGGCCCCACTTTGGGAACCACTGCGCCATCGCTGTTGGGCGACCGCTACGTTCGTCATGATGAACACTTGTTTATCCTTAGTGTCTTGTATACGATATGAGAGCGTTAATTTTGACATGATAATGTCTTATGGCTGGCCATCATTTGGAAATTTCTGTAACGCATCACGCTGCATGACGTCATCATTTACCAGCCGGGAATCGTTAACTAAAACCGCGACCGCTAACGTGCTAACGTCCGTCGCAGATTAAAGACCTAACAAGCAAACAACACTGCATAGCTGTAGATAGGTATGTAACCAATCAGTCAGTCAGTAACCATAATAATGTTGCGTTTAGCTGGCGGCTGAAAGACATTATCATGCTCTTAAGCTTTTACCATTTGGTAAACGGTACTTTACATTTTTTTTCACTTCGTTAATTTAACTGTTTGAAACATAGAGAGACACTGAAACGAAGGCATCACATGAACCTAACATTTTACGTACGTGCGAGTAGTTGTGTGTTTAACTTGATCAAATACCTCTGTCTTGTACTTATCTTGTAGGGACCAGAGGTTCTGATGAAACTGATGATCAGCTTGTTGCTCAATCCGTGCTCGGAGAGATACCTGAATAGGCAGTTGTCCCTCCATTCTTGCTAGACAAAAGAGGCCTTGTGATTCGTTTAAGTAGGGTTGCCATCCGATAAACTGAACTCCTAGCCATTCAGGCTCTAAAACTAGGATATTCCCGGACATGAAAATGCACGTGGGTGTGTGCGCGCGCGCTTGTGTGTAAACGTCTAATCTTACACAGGTGATGCGCCGGCATTAGCATGGTCAGTTATAATAAAATTACTAATTGTTTAAATTCATTCCCGGGCTGTTCGGCCGTCGTCCATTGTTTTAAACTAAAACATACATTTCGACAGTACTATCGGCTGCCGTCATCAGTGTAAAATTCGAGCTTTGCTACCGTTGGGTGGTAGACGTTACTGAAGTAGGCTACTGTAGTGAAGTAGGACTAACGTCTACCGCCCAACGTTAGCAAAGTTCGAATTTTACACTGATGATGGCAGTCGATGGTACTGTCGAAACGTCTGGTTTAGTTGAAAACGATGGACCACGGCCAAACAGCCCGGGAATGAATTTTAACAACATTGACTCCGGCCGTGTAAGTCTACGAAGTAACATTACTAGTTGTTGAAAACAATTACTTCTAAATAACTTTTTGGTTAACAAAACAGTTAATGTATAAAACATACTAAATATTTATAAATAAAAAAGGATATACGTGTACAGTAAGCTTTTTTTTTTTTTTTTTTTTTTTTTTTTTTTTTTTTTTTTTTTTGAAGTGTCAACTTCTTATAGCAGAGGAGAGGGAAAAAATTTACACGGGAGTGAATCCGTAGAATGTGACGTCATCAGAAAGGAATGCGACGAGAATCCGTAACAATTTCCCCCTCTCTGTTTACATGTTCATGTTTCATATATCACTCTTTGTTTTTTAGTAATATTTTGTATTCTGTATTTATACGCACTATTAGGTATTTATTTCGCACTTTTCCGTTAATTTACGCACTTTTTAAGGTTTATTAATTTAAAGTTTGAATTTTGTGCGCGGTCAAATGTAACATCGCGTGTTCGATCCCACGCGCGTTTTCGTCTTTCTCGCTCATAGATTCGATATTTATAAAAGCTATTTGTACAATGTTTAACCTTATTTACTACTTACACTACTTATAGTTATTTTACATAAACGTCATTTTTTCGTCTTTTTGTCATTTACGGGATATTAGTGCTGTCTTTAGTCGTTGTATTTGTATTCATCCGTCAATTAGTTAATTGTGTGTGTTGTTCTTTAGTCCAACTTCTGTTATTTTTTGTTCTGTGTATTAGTTGGCTATTATTTCGTAGTTTTGGTATCTCGTCTGTATCTTGTATGTTTTATTATTGCTCGTCTCTCTCGGAATTATTAATTTGCTTGATTTTATTTCCACTGATTTGTTAGTTTCTGTTAATTTCCTCAAATCTTTATCCCTGTGTTTGGAATTTTCGGGTCAACTTGTACTTTTGTTTATCAAACGTTCAACTGTTTATTTTAGAGACATGCCACATCTTCAACGTTGATAATTTTCTACCACGTCCGGCTAATAAAAGGAAATTATGGAGTGCTTTTTGTGCAATTCTTTAGTAGATAAACCCGGGTTTAGAGAAAAAAGGGAAAAAATTTACTCCGGACATCTGGAATTCGTGTAAACTTCACTTGAAATCACGTCATAAATACAGCGACGTTATATTTCCGGAAAGTTATGACGATGAAATTATTGGTTACCATTCCTCCTGCTACAAGGAATTCAATGTAACAAAAAAGTATTTGTTGAATGAAAGGTAAGTCTAATATGGATTGTACGTAAATGTTTAAACATTTAGTAATTATTTTCTTAAGTTGTGACGTAATTTTTAACGGTAATTTTTTAATAAATTATCTTTTTGAAATGATGTAATTTTCAATTAATTTTAAATGGTATTTTTAAGTTAACACTTCTGTCGGCAGTCCCACGACAGCCAGATTTTTTTTAAATCAAATTTATTATCTGCCGTCTTCAGTAGTTGTCATTGTCTATATACTTCAGGCAGTGTTTTCTTTAACAACATTAAGAAACTTTCACAGCAAGTGACGTAACACTGTAAATCATTCTAAGAACTACCTCCCGGGCCGTCAAGTTGTGGTCTTCTGTTGTTTAGCGCAGACGTTTCAACTTCGCCGTTGGAGCCCATCTTCAGTGTCCGAAGGACTTGAATTGTACTGACACGGTGTCCGTCACTAACACCACAGTACTGTGGCAAAAACGTCGCCGTTGGAGGTACACTGAAGATGGGCTCCAATGGCGAGGTTGAAACTCTGCGCTAAAGAACAGAAGACCGCGGCTTGACGGCCCGGGAGGTAGTTCTTAGAATTACGATCCCGGCCGTGAAACCTTAAGAAAACCTTTGAAGGAAGATGATTATTTTAATTCGGAAGATCTGTTAGTGAACATATTAGAAATACCAGACTTATAGAATATACTAGTGGTGGCCACTAGACTGACGAAAGGTGTCTGGGGATGGAAACGGAATCCGTGATGGAGAGGCTACAGGTATAGCGCGATAACCACACACACGATAACTGTAACACGGCACTCCAGGTTCCCGAGGGGCGCCACCGCGATTCCGCGCGCGCGGAACGCCGCCATTTTTTCTTTTCCCAACTTTCAGACACGAGAGGGGGAACTGTGTACTCACGCGCCCCCCCCCCCACCACCACCCGTTTTTAGTCATCTGTTCGTGGCAGTTACAAAATTCTGCCGTACAGAAGTTTCCTCTCTGCGTTTTCTGAATTAGTACCTCTTTTCTTTCGTCACGACTCTGTGTGTGTGTGTGTGTGTGTGTGTGTGTGTGTGTGTGTGTGTGTGTGTGTGTGTGTGTGTGTGTGTGTGTGTGTGTGTGTGTGTGTGTGTGTCAGTTTGCGTACAAATAAGCGAGCAAGAGCTGTCGGTCTGGAGTAAGAAACGACCCTTCATGTTGCTGCAGCGTAATTATTGTGTTTCGCATTGTTTGTTATGCCCCCACCTCCCTCCTGCGTGTCGTATTAATAAGAAACCTGCAGTGACTCGTACGTATGTACGCGATTGTTCTTGTTTATTTTTAAACTTACACTCGTAATCGTCATCCTTTACGGCTTAGGCTAGTAGCTTGTTCCAGTCTCAATGGAAGTCATCCAACCATCGTTTACGGGGTCTTCCCACACCTCTCTTCCCCCTTGGATTCTGCGAAGTGAATGGTAGTGTGGGTTCTTCCCTCTATAACGGGTAACGCGGAACACAAGAAGTATTTGATATTTTTCGGACTTATCTAACATTGTTAAATAAACAATAACTCTTATTAAACAGTGTTATCGAAGTAAGACTTCTTTTAATTCGTTATGTGTCGCGAAACCAGAGCTTCAATTTTGTTCGCACAACGAAAGTGACGTCAACACAACGCGAACATCTAACGGAAATTTTAGAATTCATTTAATTAACAACACACAGAAGAAATTAACACATCGTATTAAAAATAAGAATTAAAAATGGAAAAGATTAATGATTTTAACGCTGAAGAAACATTTCTCGGGTCACAAAAAAGACATGTTTTTGAAACAGAATACAACGTTAAATTAAATATTTAAATAATAAAGCTGTGTTGATTGGAATCAAAACAAAACTAGCAAATATAGTCAAAGAGACCCTAACAAACACAACATCCAGGGTGAAGTTCATGGGAGAGCTCTCTCGTCCATTCGAAATTAAGACAGGAGTGAGACAGGGCGATGGCTTATCGCCACTCCTATTCAACTGTGTCCTAGAGAAGATCGTGAGAATTTGGAACTGGAGAGTCGAGGAATAAACCCAATATGCCTCGGAAGAAAGTCGGGAGGAATTAAAGTCAACTGCCTGGCGTTTGCAGGTGACTTTGCGGTACTATCAGAAAACCCAGAAGAAGCAACCGTACAAATCAATCTCTTGGAAAAGATAGCCAGCCAAACAGGACTAAGGATCTCAGTTGAAAAGACCAAATTTATGACAAATGACAAACATGGACCAAAATTCCTTGAAACGGAGATAGGACGAATTGAAAGGGTCAAAAAGTTCAAGTACCTAGGTGAGACTATACAGGAGAATGGGTTAGAAAAAGCAGCTGTTGGAGATCGAATTCTAAAAATGGAAAGAGCATATGGATTAACAAAAAATATCTACAACAAGAAATGCATCTCCTGGAATGCCAAAATAAGGCATTACAACACCGTCGTAAAAACGGAATGTCTCTACGCCAGTGAATGCCTCTCGATGAACTATAACCTCGACAAACTAGAAGTCTTGGAAAGGAGAATTCTAAGAAAAATCATGGGTGCAGTTCGGACTGAAGATGGATGGAAGCTGCGAAGCAATAGGGAAGTCTACCAGAACGTGGAAAGAATCTCGGAGACTATGCGGAGGAGGAGGCTGACATTTCTCGGACATCTATACAGAATGGACAAAAATCGATTAACCAAACAAATATTCGACTACCTCTGGAAGAAGAAGACCACTACAACGTGGATTAAGGAAGTTAGAAAATATTTAGAAAAGTCGAATATCACAGAGTCCCAAATGTTACAAAGAAGTGAATTTAGGAGTGCAGTGAAAAATCTAGAATTGTTTCAAGATGCAGGAAGACCTAATAGAAGTGGGCGTACTTGAACAGAAGATCAAAGGAAACAAGCCAGTGAGCGTATGAAGGAGTATTGGAGACAGAGGAAACTCCAGGCAAAGAAAAAGAAATAAAGTTGTAGCGTGATCCTAAGTGGTCAATTCGCTTTAAAAAAAAAAAAAGCTGTGTTGGTGGTTATATTCCACAAACAAATAACATTGTTACATACGACTATAGAAAAAATTCCCGATTAACGCTATCAAGCTTCACATACACAAACATTTTATTGTATATTTCCGACCTGATGATTAGCTGTGATGCTTGAAAGCGCTAATCGGAAATGTTTTCTATAGTGGTGTGGAATAGTGTTATTTCTGTTTGTTAAATTAAAAGTACTAACGATAGAAATTGAACCGTCGCTTAGAGATGCGCAGTGTACAGACACCTCGTTGCGAGGCTAACAAAATTTTCATTCACTTCGCACATGCGCACAACAGTCGTGTGCAGTGTTTTATAGTGTGAACATCGGCTGAAACAAGACTGGTGAGAACAACGAAAGCACGCGTGTGACAGAGAGGGACGTAATATGGAAGTGAGACAGTGAACTGTTATAGCGTCGTCTCTCCTCTCTAGATAACTTAGCCTACCT
Organism: Magicicada septendecula; assembly: GCA_034769895.1. Taxonomy (NCBI): domain Eukaryota; kingdom Metazoa; phylum Arthropoda; class Insecta; order Hemiptera; family Cicadidae; genus Magicicada; species Magicicada septendecula. The sequence goes on along the minus strand of CM068371.1, from coordinate 483,433,742 downwards.
ATCAATGGCGGCCCATCCTTAGGTTGCACAACCCCCATTAAATCCCGAATTGTATTTTAAATTATAGAATTATGAATAAGACGATAAGTAATAATAGTGTTTTCAAGCTAAATCATCGTAATTAATCATTTGCCGATTGAAAAGCGTAGAGACCGGACACGCTCTTGTCGCAGTGTACATGGCAAGTGTGCACCAACTGTGACGCGCTTTGTACAGTCGCGTTACTATACGGTGGCCGCTTCATAGCTGCGCGAAAAGTTAGGGTAGTGGGCAGACTAAGTGTGCTCAGTTGTAACACTTCATTTCAAAAACGTCCGTTTTACTGTTGCTACAGCCGGCTTTATGGGTGTTCTTAACTATTTAATTATTACAACTCGGGTTTTACACGTACTTGACATTCAACAAACTACTATTTGTAATTTTACTCAGTATTATTCGAAATTGTATCAAATATGTGTTTGAAATAAGTAACAATACATAATGTACACTCTAATAATGAACAATATTATTTGTTACATAATGTAAATAATAAATAATTACTAGTATTGGCCGCTTTTCTGTCCTGAATTGTTTTATTTTCCTGAGATATTCAATTCTTTTTGCCCTTATCTCTTGACGTTCAATTAATAACTTCTATTATTTCTAATTTTCTTCCAATTAAACCCTAAGTTTAAAATAACTTTTCTTAAACATGATAAGCTACCTTGAATGTTTACACAAGACTTAAGTTGAAGAAGTTTTCGTACCGTAGGGTATGTTTTTTCTGTTGAAAATAATAATTAAATGAAATACAGGCAGTAGAGGGAAATTGGGGGTTCAAACCCACAAAGGAATGCCGCCTTCTTAAAAAACACTAAAAAAACACTAAAAAACATGATCTCAGAGATGACGCCGCCACCGCTGGACCCGCAGCATCCCGATGGACCACAGCACCGCGAATTTCCGCGAATAAATTTTTTTATTTTTTTTATTTTATTTTTTTTATTTTTTTAATTAAATTGATTTGGTGGGATGATGTTCAATGGACCACCAGCATCCGTGAATATACTTTTTTATTTTTTTAAGAAAGCTGATTTGCATATCAGTGGGTGGTGTTGGGTGGGAGGTTGTTTTTTTATTTCATATCAGTGGGTGGGGGGTGGTTCCAACTCGAAGCATTATAGTGTATATATTAAATATATGATCAGGTGTACCAACCTTTGCATGAGTTCAAATTTGTTGTGTGTTATAATGTATATTAAATCTATATGATCAGGTGTACCAACCTCTGTAGTATTATTATAGTGTATAGATATTTTATATGAGCAGGTTTGTCAACATTTTCTGTGGCGGGGGGAGGGAAATTCAAATATGTGTTATATTGTGTATGTATAGAGCAGATCTGTCAACATTTTTTTCTCTTCTGTGGTGGGAAATTCAAACTATATATGATCATAATTGGTACTCTCTCTCGCTCTCTCACACGTTGTGTATGTCTCTCTCTCTCTCTCTCTCTCTCTCGTTGTCAAACGTTATGCTCACCGGCATTATAGTGTATATTAAAATATATGATTAGGTGTACCAACCTTTACATGAGTTCAAATTTGTCGCGTGTTATAATGTATATTAAATCTATATGATCAGATGTACCAACCTCTGTATTATTCGTCCTCTCACTCCCCCTCTCTCTCTCTCTCTCTCTCTCTCTCTCTCTCTCGTTGTCAAACGTTATGCTCAAACTGTGGTCAGTACCGAGCGCATGTATATGAAATTAGAAAGTTTATTCGACAAATATTAACGTCCTCTCTCTCACTCTCTCTCTCTCTCTCACTCTCACTTGTTTCAACTGTGTCAACAAATAGTAACGTCCTCTCTCTCTCTCTCTCTCTCTCTCTCTCTCTCTCTCTCTCTCTCTCTCTCTCTCTCTCTCTCTCTCTCTCTCTCTCTCTCACTTTCACACGTTTCAACTATGCAAGGTTTCATACCCTTTCTCCTGTCTCCCTCTCGTACATTGAGTAGTCGGTGTGATGAATAAATAATTTTAGCCCTCTCTCGTTGTCAAAACGTCGTCTTCATTTTCAACGTATTAAATAATTAATTAATAGTTTTATAATGCAGTCAGTGTGATTGATCCTTGTTAGAAATATATATATATTTGGCGTCAATGAACTACTTACCTGTTATGTTGTTACAGACAATACTTCTGTTTTAAGGTTGCAGTTTACACACACATAGGTTCAGTAGTGTATAGCGAAATAAATTAAAATTATACACACACATGAAAACGGCGGATGAAATTCATACAAATCTTCTGATGTAACAGTTCACAAAAAATAAATTAATTGTACACATGTTCAGAGGTGTAGAGTGAAATAAAATAAAGTCATAATTTGTTTAAATGATTAAATATATTTTAGCATTCACAATATAAAATTCACAATTAAATAAATACATTAGAAATTGATATTTTTCGAAAGTTTATATATAATTGTGTGTCGTACTTGTAGAAGAAGCAACCTGCAACATAACAATACAACAACAACATTAAAATCATGTTAAATATCACACACACCCAGATGCACACGCAACGCGCGCACATACAGACGCATACGCAACGTAATCACACACACACACACACGCATACGTAACGTAACCAAACACGCAACGCGCCCACACACAGACGCAAACGCAACGTACACACGTTTGGGTTACACCACACGTGCACGCACACACACACAGACATACACGCACACATACGCAACGCGCCCACACACAGACGCAAACACAACGTAATCATACACATACATACAACATGTACATGTAGGACCAATAAACAGATAACAGATTTAAATATGCTATAGTCATTGTAAGACGTTACAATCATTCGCAACGTAATCACACACACACACACACGCATACGTAACGTAACCAAACACGCAACGCGCCCACACACAGACGCAAACGCAACGTACACACGTTTGGGTTACACCACACGTGCACGCACACACACACAGACGTACACGCACACATACGCAACGCGTCCACACACAGACGCAAACACAACGTAATCATATACATACATACAACGTGTACACGTTTGATTTGAATCATGTAGGACCAATAAACAGATAACAGATTTAAATATGCTATAGTCATTGTAAGACGTTACAATCATTGAAGTGTTTAATAAGTAAATTGTATGTATGTATATATCACTGAATAATAATAATATAATCGTTTGCTGCAACAGGTAAAGCAGTTACAAATAATTACATATAGGTTCAGAGGCGTATAGTGAAATAAATTAAAAATCCATTCATCAAAACTTTGTAAATTAGAATCTGCACTACATTCAAACATACGCACACACACACAATGATAAAAAAATTGTTTATTAAAAGTAGTTTGTTACCTTAACGAGATACAATTTCCACATGCGCTGTCTGGTTCTTCATCCCTCGAAACACAAGATGTAGGTCGCTGGGATTTATATGACGGAGTTCTTCATCTGTAAAGACGTCAGCATACCTCTTAGGTAGATATACACGATAGCGGCGCTCACAATCTTCCAACGTTACAAGCACAGACTTCCCATATCGCGTGTCCACATGCAACATGTTAACGATCGGATACTGTTTGTCCACTGTTAATTCTGCACAACGTTTGTACTCAATAGCAGAAACTGCGTTGAATTTTGTGATAAACGACATTATTTATGAGAAGTGAAGACGTCTGTATCAAGCAAGGTGGAACCATACAATGTCAGAATATTCGCTACAAAGAAGACTAGTGAAAGTAATGATGGTGATGTGGTCATCAGGAAAGTTGACGTTCATCGCCCGAAGCTTTGCATGTACATACACACAGGCAGAATTAGCGCTGTTACAAAATATATATATATATATTAGGAAAGTCAAGCCCACAGACTACTAGAAATAGTTATCGTTTGAAAAAAAAAAGAAACCACACATTACGAACAGTTATCGCCTGCAGCCATATACAAGTTTACCTAATGAAATTAACAATGCTATGAGACACTTACATTAAAAATGTTTGTATAACAGAAAAATCATTAATTATCCACTCTCTAAGTGCGTGCACATTATGGTTTGTACATAGTGTAGAAGAAGAATTGCAATGTGTAAGACATAACGCCCCAGGAATGTCTTTTGGTACGTCTTTTGGACAACCAATGTCATCAAGATTTATTATATGATAATGAATTATTTTCGATTCTAAAAAACGTTTTTTCTCAAGACCCTTCACAAACACATATTTATATATGTTCGTATACGTTGTTAACACTGAAACAAGATTGTCGTACGGTGTCTCTCCTTCATCCCATCTTAGCCCATGATAGTTTGTCGTTAACCAGCAGTTGGTTCTAGTGTATTTCGAATTCGTAACGACTGTAGCAGGCGGGGCGAAAATCCAATGTCTGTATGCAAAACGTGTTACGTCCATAACCGACAACACCTTTACTATATAATTGCCGTTGTCATCATAAAAGCAGTGAAAGTCAATTATTACAGCAGCGTTTTCCATTATACTATAAAAAAAAAAAAAGAAACCACACATTACAAACTAATATTTATAAACACAAAGATCGTTACAATAATAATACACAAACTTACGTTTACTGTCGTCCGAACTGAAGCGTGGAGAGAGAATAACTATCGATATCACAGTGAGAATTCTTTTTGTTTTTAACAGATGGAATTTTAGCAGGAGGGGGAGCAGAGTCGCTGTCGGCAATTAATTTGGCACGTACGTGAGATTTTAATAAAACAATTAACAGTTTTTAAATAATAATTTTCGGAAACAACCCCGGGGGTCCTCATGCCACGAAACACGAGATGTAGGTCGCTGGGGTTTTATAAATTGTTTATTAAGTCTTTTAGAAATGGTCTTATACTTGAGCTTGGCCTGTTGACTATTGCTTTTAATTTTGTAATTTCTACAGGCGTTAACCGTTTCGGAGAAAAAAACCATTTATGGAGAAGATCCTCCTCCTCTTGTTTTGATGTGGTATTTATTCTATGATCCATCCTTCTTGTTCCTATACATTATGTGCTATATATAAATATATACATAAGGCTTTCAACACACACACACACATACCATAAATCCAGAACAGGAAAGGTATTATAACAAACATTACGAAAACAAGTACGTACATAGATCAACGTTTAAACAAACAGATTATTACCTGAATAAATTTTTTTTAAAAACAGGACAGCGTATTATCTATATAACGTTCTGTTTCAGATAAGAATAGTTTGAATATAAAATGAAAGGGTACGTTGTATTTTGTTATGAGAAAATGCATTTCTAAATTTCGTTACATTTGTCAAAAGAGCTTATTGATTAGACGTATGAGTAATTATATTAATCCTTATGTAGCAAATACGCACGGATTCGTAAAATACAGCACTCAGGTGTAGGGCAATTAATCCTTTTTGTATTGAACGTATTTAAGTAGGCCTACTCGTGATATCAGTAAATTCTATCTAAACGTCATCTCAACGGAATCATTAAGTTTTTCAAAAGATCTTATTGATCAGACGTATGAGTATATAATTGGAAATCTACAAACACATCAAAAATATCTGTCAAACCCCTATCAAACAAAAACCCCCGTTCTTATCGAGAGACAACAGTAACTGACCTAAGCACATGTGCTTCATTAGGCAACAGACCAAAAAAAATCAAATAGACGACTATAAGCTCAATTTAAATAAAATCTGAATATTCAATAAAAATTTTTTTTTTTACTTAGTAACATATGCAAATCTTTTACTTACCTCTTAAATGTTGTTATACACACAATAGCCGATTGAACGATGAGTGTCTCATACAAATGAGAAATAGTGACATGTCGTCTTGTGTGTGTGTGTGTGTATGTATATATATATATCATACGGTGGTAGCGTACACGTTTGAAAGTTGATACACATTAAATTCTCTCTCTCTCTCACACACATTACAGAGATTGATATTAATTGCATGTATGTTCAGAGGTTGGGTGTCTAAATCGATGCATTTTACTTTCACTTTCTAATTTGACACATGGCTTACTTCCATACATAAATATCTATCGTCCATATCCGTCTACGAGTGTTGCTAAACGAAATTGAAAATGTTGTAATACATAACGTCCTGTGTAATAGTATGGTATGTTTTTTAGGACAGCCAAAAGCATGAAAGTATTATTTAAATCTGTATGGAAGTCATATATAAATATCGGGTCAGCGCTTGAATTATTTGCGCATGCGCATAACAGCTTTTTAGTACAGTTGCACACACACACACACACACACACACACACACACACACACACACACACACACACACACACATCGACACTCACTTGCAACAACGTCTTACTACGATAGAGTGGAAAGAAGGTGACAAACCTATGAAGGAACATTAAAAAGTTTCATCTACAACACAATTTCTAAACGATGTTAAGAGTGAGACTTTTCATACACGCACCAATAGACATAGTATGTATGACTCAAACGTTAATTCGCATCAGCAAGTTTGCACGCTACATAATTACAAAAATAATTTCTTAACTGTGACAATTGGTATTGAACTTTTTACCTTGTTCAGTCTGCTCCTCCCCACGTTCCTGCTGAAGGTTAGCTAGTCGTGGTTTTGGACTTGATAATGATTGAGACACTGAAAGGCCTCGTCCGAAGCATGACAGGTAGCAGTTCAGCAAGTAAGCACGACAAAGTTGGAATTACAGAGACTGCTTATTTAAATAACAATTAAGATGAATGAAGATGATTCGTTAATTTTATACCTGAAGGAAGAGAGAATGTACAGGTGAACATATGGACGTGGACTTGTCAGTTTGGCTATTCCCGCCGTTACCTGGACACTTCGAGCTGTTACGACTTTTTTAACTCTACAGTCACATTAAATTTGTAAAGTGGGCAACCAGAGTATCCTATCGAGGTAACAACGTCCCTTTCTGCTAAAACTTCTGTGTAGTAGTCAGTGAGTTGACGGAAGAAACGGTAATGGAAGTAATCATAATCAGCTGGGCAAGTATTGGGAAGTGACGTTTATCAGCCCCGACGAGTTAGCGTTTGCGGGGTTCTACTTGTAGTTCCATAATTATTTGGGAATGCGGCAGTCATCCATTCGGCAAAGATGTTCCCACCAATTCAGACGATACTAGGCAATCCTGTCGCGTATACTCATAATATTCTGTTAATGCTGTATATATATATATATATATATATATATATATATATATATATATATTACATTTAATATTTATAATTAAATTTACCTCAAGATGTTATTTTTTTTTTTCCTTTTTTGGAACATGTTTCGGGTACTATCTTGTACCCATCCTCAACCTTCCGGTTTTTTTCCTGGTGAAGTACATATGTGTTGTTGGTTGACTATTATTATTATTGTGGCTTCCTGGTGTGTGTGTGTGTGTGTGTGTGTGTGTGTGAGTGCACGCTTAAGTCACAGTACACAATAAAGACAGAACATTGTAATGTTACGTAGGATAATGAAGTATAACATGTCAGATTTTGGTAATGGAAATATAATTTGCATTTTCATGTTAGACGTAATATAGTTACATGTAGTTTATTGGCATTTGTGTATGTGTGTGCACTTGATATTGCGTAAACGTGTCTGCTCTGCTCTACTTCTATATTCTCATGCAATAAAGGGCGTACCTCGGTCATGGTCCGACGCACGCACACACGAACACACACAGACGCACACGTAATCACACATCTGACGTGTACGCACACACATACATACGCAACGTAACCAAACACGCACACACGTATACACGCAACGAGCGCACACGTACACAACGTAACCAAACACGCACACGCGAACACACACAGACGGATGAAACTTTTTAATGTTCCTTCATAGGTTTGTCACCTTCTTTCCACTCTATCGTAGTAAGACGTTGTTGCAAGTGAGTGTCGATGTGTGTGTGTGTGTGTGTGTGTGCAACTGTACTAAAAAGCTGTTATGCGCATGCGCAAATAATTCAAGCGCTGACCCGATATTTATATATGACTTCCATACAGATTTAAATAATACTTTCATGCTTTTGGCTGTCCTAAAAAACATACCATACTATTACACAGGACGTTATGTATTACAACATTTTCAATTTCGTTTAGCAACACTCGTAGACGGATATGGACGATAGATATTTATGTATGGAAGTAAGCCATGTGTCAAATTAGAAAGTGAAAGTAAAATGCATCGATTTAGACACCCAACCTCTGAACATACATGCAATTAATATCAATCTCTGTAATGTGTGTGAGAGAGAGAGAGAATTTAATGTGTATCAACTTTCAAACGTGTACGCTACCACCGTATGATATATATATATACATACACACACACACACAAGACGACATGTCACTATTTCTCATTTGTATGAGACACTCATCGTTCAATCGGCTATTGTGTGTATAACAACATTTAAGAGGTAAGTAAAAGATTTGCATATGTTACTAAGTAAAAAAAAAAATTTTTATTGAATATTCAGATTTTATTTAAATTGAGCTTATAGTCGTCTATTTGATTTTTTTTGGTCTGTTGCCTAATGAAGCACATGTGCTTAGGTCAGTTACTGTTGTCTCTCGATAAGAACGGGGGTTTTTGTTTGATAGGGGTTTGACAGATATTTTTGATGTGTTTGTAGATTTCCAATTTTATACTCATACGTCTGATCAATAAGATCTTTTGAAAAACTTAATGATTCCGTTGAGATGACGTTTAGATAGAATTTACTGATATCACGAGTAGGCCTACTTAAATACGTTCAATACAAAAAGGATTAATTGCCCTACACCTGAGTGCTGTATTTTACGAATCCGTGCGTATTTGCTACATAAGGATTAATATAATTACTCATACGTCTAATCAATAAGCTCTTTTGACAAATGTAACGAAATTTAGAAATGCATTTTCTCATAACAAAATACAACGTACCCTTTCATTTTATATTCAAACTATTCTTATCTGAAACAGAACGTTATATAGATAATACGCTGTCCTGTTTTTAAAAAAAATTTATTCAGGTAATAATCTGTTTGTTTAAACGTTGATCTATGTACGTACTTGTTTTCGTAATGTTTGTTATAATACCTTTCCTGTTCTGGATTTATGGTATGTGTGTGTGTGTGTTGAAAGCCTTATGTATATATTTATATATAGCACATAATGTATAGGAACAAGAAGGATGGATCATAGAATAAATACCACATCAAAACAAGAGGAGGAGGATCTTCTCCATAAATGGTTTTTTTTCTCCGAAACGGTTAACGCCTGTAGAAATTACAAAATTAAAAGCAATAGTCAACAGGCCAAGCTCAAGTATAAGACCATTTCTAAAAGACTTAATAAACAATTTATAAAACCCCAGCGACCTACATCTCGTGTTTCGTGGCATGAGGACCCCCGGGGTTGTTTCCGAAAATTATTATTTAAAAACTGTTAATTGTTTTATTAAAATCTCACGTACGTGCCAAATTAATTGCCGACAGCGACTCTGCTCCCCCTCCTGCTAAAATTCCATCTGTTAAAAACAAAAAGAATTCTCACTGTGATATCGATAGTTATTCTCTCTCCACGCTTCAGTTCGGACGACAGTAAACGTAAGTTTGTGTATTATTATTGTAACGATCTTTGTGTTTATAAATATTAGTTTGTAATGTGTGGTTTCTTTTTTTTTTTATAGTATAATGGAAAACGCTGCTGTAATAATTGACTTTCACTGCTTTTATGATGACAACGGCAATTATATAGTAAAGGTGTTGTCGGTTATGGACGTAACACGTTTTGCATACAGACATTGGATTTTCGCCCCGCCTGCTACAGTCGTTACGAATTCGAAATACACTAGAACCAACTGCTGGTTAACGACAAACTATCATGGGCTAAGATGGGATGAAGGAGAGACACCGTACGACAATCTTGTTTCAGTGTTAACAACGTATACGAACATATATAAATATGTGTTTGTGAAGGGTCTTGAGAAAAAACGTTTTTTAGAATCGAAAATAATTCATTATCATATAATAAATCTTGATGACATTGGTTGTCCAAAAGACGTACCAAAAGACATTCCTGGGGCGTTATGTCTTACACATTGCAATTCTTCTTCTACACTATGTACAAACCATAATGTGCACGCACTTAGAGAGTGGATAATTAATGATTTTTCTGTTATACAAACATTTTTAATGTAAGTGTCTCATAGCATTGTTAATTTCATTAGGTAAACTTGTATATGGCTGCAGGCGATAACTGTTCGTAATGTGTGGTTTCTTTTTTTTTTCAAACGATAACTATTTCTAGTAGTCTGTGGGCTTGACTTTCCTAATATATATATATATATTTTGTAACAGCGCTAATTCTGCCTGTGTGTATGTACATGCAAAGCTTCGGGCGATGAACGTGAACTTTCCTGATGACCACATCACCATCATTACTTTCACTAGTCTTCTTTGTAGCGAATATTCTGACATTGTATGGTTCCACCTTGCTTGATACAGACGTCTTCACTTCTCATAAATAATGTCGTTTATCACAAAATTCAACGCAGTTTCTGCTATTGAGTACAAACGTTGTGCAGAATTAACAGTGGACAAACAGTATCCGATCGTTAACATGTTGCATGTGGACACGCGATATGGGAAGTCTGTGCTTGTAACGTTGGAAGATTGTGAGCGCCGCTATCGTGTATATCTACCTAAGAGGTATGCTGACGTCTTTACAGATGAAGAACTCCGTCATATAAATCCCAGCGACCTACATCTTGTGTTTCGAGGGATGAAGAACCAGACAGCGCATGTGGAAATTGTATCTCGTTAAGGTAACAAACTACTTTTAATAAACAATTTTTTTATCATTGTGTGTGTGTGCGTATGTTTGAATGTAGTGCAGATTCTAATTTACAAAGTTTTGATGAATGGATTTTTAATTTATTTCACTATACGCCTCTGAACCTATATGTAATTATTTGTAACTGCTTTACCTGTTGCAGCAAACGATTATATTATTATTATTCAGTGATATATACATACATACAATTTACTTATTAAACACTTCAATGATTGTAACGTCTTACAATGACTATAGCATATTTAAATCTGTTATCTGTTTATTGGTCCTACATGATTCAAATCAAACGTGTACACGTTGTATGTATGTATATGATTACGTTGTGTTTGCGTCTGTGTGTGGACGCGTTGCGTATGTGTGCGTGTACGTCTGTGTGTGTGTGCGTGCACGTGTGGTGTAACCCAAACGTGTGTACGTTGCGTTTGCGTCTGTGTGTGGGCGCGTTGCGTGTTTGGTTACGTTACGTATGCGTGTGTGTGTGTGTGTGATTACGTTGCGAATGATTGTAACGTCTTACAATGACTATAGCATATTTAAATCTGTTATCTGTTTATTGGTCCTACATGTACATGTTGTATGTATGTGTATGATTACGTTGTGTTTGCGTCTGTGTGTGGGCGCGTTGCGTATGTGTGCGTGTACGTCTGTGTGTGTGTGCGTGCACGTGTGGTGTAACCCAAACGTGTGTACGTTGCGTTTGCGTCTGTGTGTGGGCGCGTTGCGTGTTTGGTTACGTTACGTATGCGTGTGTGTGTGTGTGATTACGTTGCGTATGCGTCTGTATGTGCGCGCGTTGCGTGTGCATCTGGGTGTGTGTGATATTTAACATGATTTTAATGTTGTTGTTGTATTGTTATGTTGCAGGTTGCTTCTTCTACAAGTACGACACACAATTATATATAAACTTTCGAAAAATATCAATTTCTAATGTATTTATTTAATTGTGAATTTTATATTGTGAATGTTAAAATATATTTAATCATTTAAACAAATTATGACTTTATTTTATTTCACTCTACACCTCTGAACATGTGTACAATTAATTTATTTTTTGTGAACTGTTACATCAGAAGATTTGTATGAATTTCATCCGCCGTTTTCATGTGTGTGTATAATTTTAATTTATTTCGCTATACACTACTGAACCTATGTGTGTGTAAACTGCAACCTTAAAACAGAAGTATTGTCTGTAACAACATAACAGGTAAGTAGTTCATTGACGCCAAATATATATATATTTCTAACAAGGATCAATCACACTGACTGCATTATAAAACTATTAATTAATTATTTAATACATTGAAAATGAAGACGACGTTTTGACAACGAGAGAGGGCTAAAATTATTTATTCATCACACCGACTACTCAATGTACGAGAGGGAGACAGGAGAAAGGGTATGAAACCTTGCATAGTTGAAACGTGTGAAAGTGAGAGAGAGAGAGAGAGAGAGAGAGAGAGAGAGAGAGGACATTACTATTTGTTGACACAGTTGAAACAAGTGAGAGTGAGAGAGAGAGAGAGAGAGTGAGAGAGAGGACGTTAATATTTGTCGAATAAACTTTCTAATTTCATATACATGCGCTCGGTACTGACCACAGTTTGAGCATAACGTTTGACAACGAGAGAGAGAGAGAGAGAGAGAGAGAGAGAGAGGGAGTGAGAGGACGAATAATACAGAGGTTGGTACATCTGATCATATAGATTTAATATACATTATAACACGCGACAAATTTGAACTCATGTAAAGGTTGGTACACCTAATCATATATTTTAATATACACTATAATGCCGGTGAGCATAACGTTTGACAACGAGAGAGAGAGAGAGAGAGAGAGAGAGACATACACAACGTGTGAGAGAGCGAGAGAGAGTACCAATTATGATCATATATAGTTTGAATTTACCACCACAGAAGAGAAAAAATGTTGACAGATCTGCTCTATACATACACAATATAACACATATTTGAATTTCCCTCCCCCCGCCACAGAAAATGTTGACAAACCTGCTCATATAAAATATCTATACACTATAATAATACTACAGAGGTTGGTACACCTGATCATATAGATTTAATATACATTATAACACACAACAAATTTGAACTCATGCAAAGGTTGGTACACCTGATCATATATTTAATATATACACTATAATGCTTCGAGTTGGAACCACCCCCCACCCACTGATATGAAATAAAAAAACAACCTCCCACCCAACACCACCCACTGATATGCAAATCAGCTTTCTTAAAAAAATAAAAAAGTATATTCACGGATGCTGGTGGTCCATTGAACATCATCCCACCAAATCAATTTAATAAAAAAAATAAAAAAAATAAAATTAAAAAAATAAAAAAATTTATTCGCGGAAATTCGCGGTGCTGTGGTCCATCGGGATGCTGCGGGTCCAGCGGTGGCGGCGTCATCTCTGAGATCATGTTTTTTAGTGTTTTTTTAGTGTTTTTTAAGAAGGCGGCATTCCTTTGTGGGTTTGAATCCCCAATTTCCCTCTACTACAGGCCTATACGGTAAATGTTTTCGAAAACGCATCAACACGTAACGCACTCAGTGAGATATGCCGTTACACTGACAAAAACAGGTTTCTGCGCATATCGCTTTCACCAAGGCTGCCGGCCACCATAAAATACACAAGTAGTATATGGGGAAATACAATGGAGTAGTGCTCTGGCTGGCTAAACACGGTTGTTTCTATTGCAGCCGTATAGGCTCGCTTGGTGTGATTAGGGACTGCAAACCCCGCTTGTACCTCACGGCGCCATCAGTCTGTTTGGTGAGAACGAAGGTAGCCGAAGTTGTCCGAGCGGTTTCACAATCGTCAGTCTGCAGATTCAAGTTGAAATAACACGTGGTGCGCCGGGTTGGAAGTTCGTTGTTAGTGTCAGTCCAGTTCACCGTTAAATGTAAATATTACACATACAGCACACATAAAGAATTAAGGTGTCATAGTGTAAGATATTTATTATATTTAACTGGTAGGACGCAATTAATTCTGTTGTAAACTTAACAAAAACGCTGTTCAGTTTACGTCCTATTAAAGAAAAATTGAAATTAAAGAGAGTAGGTAGGCCTACACCAGACCTTTCAAATTTTAATCAAAGTGTAAAATCAGGTGACAGAATATTTAATCGTAAATTTAAAAAATGATTCATACAATAAATAATATTCGTGGTTATGTGGGTGTGACACTAAAATTGCATTAGGCCTATATTGCTTTCCTTGTGTATTGTTTGGACGCGAGGAGACTTGGACATTTTCTATTCAGAGAATAAAACAATTTAATACCATCCAACCCAACTGCAACCCCCAAATTTTTCAACCACCAGCCGCCACTGCTACCTATACTTGTACGTGTGGGCAATTCATGCATCGGGTCGGCGCAACTTAGGCCTACTGTTCAGGAACCACTGTCGGGCCTATTATCAGTGACTACTGATATAACATGCCTAACTGAAATCATGCCTTCTTGTTAACATTAGCTCAAAGAAATTATCATTAAGCAGTAAAAACGTAAATAAACAAACGTGACTTACACGTTTAACATAAGAATGTAAAATATGTAGTTAAATAACAAAAGAAACGGCTAACACTTCATCAACGTAAAATAAAAACAATAATGGTAAAATCAGAGTATTGCGAAACGATCTCATTTGTCTAATGTGTCGGTAATATCTTACCACTTTCGGACAAACCTTTAGTTTACTATTAGATTTTCATGTTGTCATCTCGACCGTACTCCAAAATACGTGTACACACACACAAAAAAAAACACTTTCTGCCAAAAGAGTACAAAGAAGAATGTGGTAGGAATCGAAAACGTGACGCGCCGCACAACAAAGTCGATCGCTACAACGAAAGCGACAAACGGCATCCAGCAATTCGCTCACACACAGCCGTGATAATCGCATTATCCACTGTAACAATATCAACCGACGACAACGCAGAAATACCAGCAGCACATTTACATTCACAAACTGTGCGTCCATTAGGCAACACGCAAAGCACTCTCTCCTTCGTACAGTATACATGGGCCCGCAATTTCTCTAATATACTTTACATATATACTGTCATACTTGTTTATTACATAATACACAGCACGTTCGGACGAACGGTGGTCGCCTGTCCAATTTGCAAACACGTCGTCTATATGGAAATACATTTAGCTGCAGCGCAGCCAACATATGCAAACCGAATTATCGTATGGCGGCCGCCGCGCGGGATTTCAACAGAGAGCTTCTCTATCTGCGGCATACATAACGCGCGGCGGAAGTTTGCATTTCACAGCGCCGCGACCTCTCTCGTACTACACATTATTCCTTTATTCCATAGAGACCGCGGTTTCAGTCCTCATACACATCGACTGTGCTGTGCATCGAACGATAAAACTATACAACCACGGCTATGTACTGATTTATTTATCGTGTTTTATTCTATTCAGCACGCGCATGGCAATATACATAGTACCAATGCTACGTACATCTCGTCAATAGAATCGAATGAATCTACCAACTATGTGTTGATTTCAAAACCTTCCCCTTTGGAAAAACATGTTTCGTTAAAATCCAACGTGTACTCCGTTCGTCTAGTGAAAAGGCTTCTTTTATTATTCATCGGACTGTATACATAATTCTGTAAAATAAAAGACAAACGACATTGAATATTCTTACCTTCCTCCCCCTCCCCTCTCCCTCCTCCTCCTCCCTTACTTCTTCTTCTTTTGCTGCTACTCCTTTTCTCCTTCATCTCCTCTTTCTTCTTGTCCTCCTCCTCTTTCTCCTTGCACATGAATTAAACCTCCGTTGCAACTCATAGATAGATCCATATTCTTTTTGGCCTGCCAATTTTTCTCATCCCTCTGAGTCTATAAAATAGGATTTCTTTTAACAGCGTACGTCTTAATACGTAGTGGTGCTTTCACCGCTTTCTGTATCCTTTGACTTTACTTCTAAATTATAAATTCCAAGGCGGCTCCCCCTTGATTCTTCATTTTCAACACAGTTCCTTCTTGTTACCCCCTCCCCCAGAATGATCATAGAAACCTCTTGTCCGCCAACTGCACTTTACTACAAGTTTAGTATTTAGTATCCAGGTTTTGATACCGTGTACCCAACGGGACGATGAATATACACCGTAGTGCCTTAAGTAAGAAAAAATACCGTAACCATGTTTTAAACAAAATTACTGATTTATATTTTTATATATTTAGCTTATTTGAATTCGTTGAAACAGTGGCGGTGTGCGTGTGTTAATGTTTGGGTGCGATTCGTGGAAGCCTACAAGGAAGGTGATAAACCAGATTCGTAGTTCTGAAATGAGTTTTCCGAGACGAACAAAGGGTTGTACAAGGCGAGACCGTTTGTGTAACAAGGACATTAGGAATGAGCTACAGATATTATTTTCCCTAAACGATACAACGGAGAAATATCGCCTAGATGGTCGCAACGTCTGGGCAGAATGGAGGATAGACAGCTACCTAAAGTAGCGTCTATAACATATAAAGCCCCAGAGGTCACTGACTGACTGACTGACTCAGTGACTGACATAAATTCTAACCCATAAGGAAGCCTCGGAGCGAAAAAACACAAGAGACCTTTTTTATTCCCCGTCCGAAGTAACTTGGGGAAAAATTATAAAACCAAAGCTTTGTGCAACCGGAAGCCCGAAAAAACGAATTTCGTCTGACCGATTTTCATACCGGATATAAGAAATAAGCTTTCCACCCTGTAAATATGTAATATAATAATGTTTAAGTTGTGTAATATTGAAGTTTGCATGTTAAAATAAGTGACTGTAAATATTCAGATATTGTAAATAAATAAAAGGCATTACCGAGAATACATTGTCTCCTGGGATACAGGTTCGTTCGGAGGCCGTTGTAAATATGTACATAGCTCCCCCGACGTTCGTCGGATCGGAGCGTCCACCGAGGGGGTCTGGGGTGAGTATAGGTATAGACCTTCGGAACAAGGGATGGACAAGCAATATGGCGAGATATACTGTGAAGACAATGGTCGCAACGTCTGGGCAGAATGGAGGATAGACAGCTACCTAAAGTAGCGTATAGGTAGGCCTTCGGGACAAGGGATGGACAAGCAATATGGCGAGATATACTGTGAAGACAATGGTCGCAACGTCTGGGCAGAATGGAGGATAGACAGCTACCTAAAGTAGCGTATATAGGTATAGGCCTTCGGGACAAGGGATGGACAAGCAATATGGCGAGATATACTGTGAAGACAATGGTCGCAACGTCTGGGCAGAATGGAGGATAGACAGCTACCTAAAGTAGCGTATAGGTATAGGCCTTCGGGACAAGCAATATGGCGAGATATACTGTGAAGACAGAACAGGAATTCCGTGAAGTGAAGAAGATATTTAGCTTCTACGGGTATATCCCTTAGTTTCTCATTCCAGAGTGTCATACACATTGAATTAATAGTCGTCGTCATTAACAGTTCCACCGATCAGGCCAAGGTTGATTTGTTCCGGTGCCAAGTAGCCAACGTTTAGAATTGATCACGCCAACCCTTTTCCAGACGTCCCACATTTTTCCGTCCTTCGAGCTTATAGTCCAGTAGTCGCTTGTCTTTGAAAGTATACCCAGCCACATGTGCGAGGAATCTCATTTCAGCCTCTTGAATAGGATTGGTCTCTTGAATACTTTTTGCCAAAGTCCAATTCTAAGAGACCCGTAAAAGCCATCATCTTGCAGAATCCTACACGTATTTCAGGTTTAGTTGATTTCAGAGTTATCCTGATGGTCCCGCATTATAGACCCGCTTCCTGTGGTTCAACTTATAGACCTTATTAGCCAGGTCGTTTTATATATTGCGAGAAATATTACACCCCAGTGAACTAATACTTCTTCTTCTTCTGGGTCTACGGTCCCTGTAGAACCCTGGTCTGTTCAATGATTCTTCTCCAGTCTTCTCTGTCCAGAGCCTTACTCCTCCGACCTGCCAATCGCATCTCCCTCAAATCCGCTTCCACATCTTCATACCGTATCCCCCTTGGACGTCCTCTCCTCCTTACTCCTTCCGGCTTCATTTCCAGTGCCATTTTTGGGCCTCTATCACTTCTCATTCTCACCATGTGCCCCAACCATCTCAATCTTTGCGTCTTCACTGCCACAATCATGTCCGCTTCTCCAGACAGGTCTCTTAGTTCACGATTCTTTCGTATCCTCCACATCTCTCCATCCCACACTGGTCCATAAATCCGTCACACCCTAGTGAACTAATACTACTCTTCTAAAATTCAGTGGTTTCTGTTACCAAGACAGTTTCCACAAATCCAATAAAAGTTATGAAACGCTCTATCGATAAACTGAACGAGAATTAACATTTTAATAAAAGGCAAAATGCACGAACCGCAAGGGATTGCAACAGAGCCGCGTGTGTCCCGCTGCTGTGAAATTTATGCAGCTCAGCGAGTTCAGTTCAGTTCACCTTATATAATACTGTACTGTGCAAGACCCAGTTTTATGAAATTTAATTTAATTTGAATTACTCTACTGTTGTACTGCTCGCGCGGAGTTATTGGTTCTGTACTACATGCCGAGGAGGGGTAAACCTGTTGTGACGTGAGTGTATCTACTCCCTAACCTACAAACAGTAGTATGCCCACATGTGATTCTGGCCGCTGTGAAGCAATGACGTCACGGGAACCACTTCGTATAATATACTGTAATGCAAAATGTAGACGTGATAAAAAATACAGTAGAACCTCTGTTAACCGAAACAAAGAGGGGGCAGTTTCGGATAATATAATTGAGATATAATTTTTAAAAGTGTGAGGTAAAATAACTGGAGGCAATATACAATATTATCAAAAGATTTTTAAGAAAAATCAAACTATTTACATTAAAGTTATTTTTTAACGATAGTTTTATGATTATTTTTAAATCTTCTATTTTCTTTTGCTTTTTCTTTTCACATCGCTTTCTTGCAGCAATATCTCGCCATCGCTTCATTAGCAGAACGTCAGAGGGCTTTGATTCTTTAGATTGTTCGACGAACCGTAACTCTATCTGAAAGTATGAATAGAACTCCGTGAGAAAAACACGTATTTCATATTGCCTGATTTAATGCCCTAACCCAAAATAAAAACTCTTACCCCTACGGCATTAAAGATCTCGTCAGCGGTGTCTTGGCTACGGTTGTCTTAGTCTCCCTTCTTTCTCGTTTTGACACGTCTTCATTGTTTTCTTCTTTGGCACCTTCGAAGCATGCTCTTCAAACTTATTTTTCATCTTGACCCAATCAGAAACAGTAGAAACACCAACACCAAAATCGGCTGCCATAGTTCGCAAAATCTCGCCATTTTTAATTGCCTCCAATTTTCCTTCATTCGTTATCACGACCCGTTTCCGCTTTGTTAACATGACGCACAATTTATTACATGTTTGTTGCATTAGTTTTTGTGTTTTGTCCGGAAAACCAATTTTCATTGTAAAAATTGGAAATATATTGCAACAGTACAGACAGTAATGATACTGTGCATTGCCCAAATAAATAAAATAAATAATAAAAATGAAATATAAATTAATAAACATGATTCAGATTGCATAACCTGAATCGTAGTAAAAATAGGGAGTACAGAATTCATGCATGGAGATGCAGTTTCGACACACCTGACGCTAGCGTTGTGTACGCGCGTATTTTGTTAGTGTGTGTGAAACCTGTCCGTTCCTGAAATGTAACCAACCCTTTTCAAGTATAATAGTCATATGTTTATTGTTAATTATAAGAAAAGTATGTACGATAGGATAAAACAAAAGACACCAAAGTGTGTAGAAATTATAGATAAATAAAATGTTAAAAAACCATACAGAGGTGACGAAAAGTGCAATTACTACACGTAAAAAATGAATAACTCTTTTTGTGAATACCATAAAGAAGTGCAATTTACGTATAGTAATCACATAAAAATTAGTGAGTGATTGAACATCGAGTGGGGTGAAACAAACCTCGTAATTCGCGATAATAGTGAATTGAACCAGAATGGGGGGAGTGACGCCTCGACAGAATCTGACAAGTTGAAAAGTGTTCAGACAGGAATTTTTGCACGACCTGAAAGTTTCTTCTTCTCGATTCAACCATTGCCGCAGGAGGCTATGTCAGCCGACGACACAGATTCACAATTATCGTAAGAGTCACAGGATCAACTAGCTATACAGCCAGAGCTGTAAAATACATACGATGAGGTCTATGGACACACTGGCAGCATATGAGGTGAGACGAGACGACTATTAATCAGCACACACGGAAGACACGACCAGAGGACCAGAAGCGCATGCAGAGGACACGATCAGAGGACCAGAACCACATGCAGAGAACACGACCAGGAGGACACGGAGGACGTACAGATGAATAACCACGTCAAACGAGGTGATAAAAAAACTTTTAATTACAGACAGTTGAAAGACACTAATGAATGGAAGACATTCAACCAATATTAAAATAAATAAATGATACATAAATGTAAAAGCAGTAAAAATTAGAATAATATTTCTTGTATCAAATTTAGACTTTAGTAACGTAAATGATAAGAGAAATAAGTAATTTTTGAATTAACGTAATTAGTAAAGTCTTTGATGATAAAGAAAAAAATAATGCATATGCAGTAGAAAGTAAAACAAAGTAATATAAAAGAAGTTTGAATAGAAGTAAATTCATTTTTTTTTAAGCTAATGAATCAGCAATTGCAGAAATATGAACACACCATGAGTAAGCCGAGAGCAAAATAAACATTTTAAAGTAATTACAATTAGATAATAAGAGTTGTATATAACTTATGTATGTAATTTGTTAGCAATAAGTTATGTACGAAAATTCGTACAAACGATTTAAATAATGAGTTATTGTTTAATATCCGATATGAGAGATGTTGTTTAAATAAATAAATAATGGAACGATTTTAAACGTAAATAACGTATCATCTTCTTATTACGATTATACCCATGAATTCAATACACCATATATAGATGCATTTAAATTGATTAACTTGAGTTGTATAAATAATTGTCTCCCAAAAGCATGAGGCTACACAAGTTAAATTAATATAAATAAAACAACAAATTTGTTATGTTGTAAATTGGCGCTCCAAAAATCGTGGGGCTCCACAAATTTAAATAAATACAACAATTTGTCATGTTGTAATATATTTTTTTGTTGGTCGGTCATGGGGTTGCGATTTTTTCAGAATTTTGAACCCCCCCCACATTTGTACGTACCGTCTATTTTTCGAGGGATAAACCTCAAAAACAATAGGGTTGTTTGGATAAAACTATGGCCACGCAAGCCAAGTTTTACGAAAATCGGTTAGTGCGTTCAAAAGTTGTCGTGAAGCATAGGGGTAGCCCAATAGATAGACAGATGGAAAGATAGACAAACAGATGATGGGCAACCGGTCGAGTTAAAACAAAGAAGTCGCTTCGCTCATTCAATTGTGTTGAATTTAAAGCGAGACGGCAACAAAATGAAAACCAGTAGGCCTATATTTCTTAAACAAACTCGTCTAAGTAAAAAATCTCTCAACAGTTTATTCTCTGCTGCTCAGTTAAGTACTTACAGCACGTCTGTAAACAAAAAAATAGCAACAGTCTCATAATACTTCACATTGCAGTGAGGTAATAAAATAATAAAATAGAAAAATATAACTAATTTTAATAGCCAATCTATATCTTCGCAAGACAATTTGTTCCTTTTAATAGTTATTTTACTGGCAAGCTGAAAATAAGTCTTTGCATTGATTGCATGGAACTGAAATAACTGAATCAGAATACTGTTAATTCCCTGAGAAGATTTTTATGTTGTCGTTGAAGGGAAGAACTTTCTTTCAAATTCGATTCCAAATTCACTTTTGTCAGAATATATCGTATAATAAGAATAAAAACATAACAGTGCTGCATTAAGAAACAATAAAGAACAACAAACAAAAAAAACATTTATAACAATAACATTGGTGTATGTAACATAACCAAGTACCTAAATTTTAAATACAGCACAAAAGCGAGCGGTTGTTCTCGTGACGTCACAGAGGCTACTGCGCAACGAATGATCACTCTCATGTTTTGTATATACATGGTTCAACGAGTGTTTGCAGAAAATGTTGGCCTATTACGACACTGGCGAATGGTAGAGGCCGGTTCACAGGCGGACGTGCGGGGGGCGCACGGGCTACCGAGCATCTAATAAATTGATGTTTTGTGATCGGTGGACGTTAGTATTAATAAGCCTCCGAGGGAAACGTCAACCCCTCCACCTTGTCGGAGGTCACTCTTTTTATGCTAGGGGAAAGAGGCTTTCACAGGCCTAGATCACATAAACCTGTGGTACGGAGAACCCCGGACTAAAATTATAACATAGGCAGGCCCATTTGCTATCACAATACTAAAATCTACAATGAAATTAATTATAAAATAAGCCTATTTGCTATGATAATACTAACATGCCATTTACTACAATATTTACATCAGCCTATCTACTACAGTATGTACGTACATTGGGCTATTTACAACAATGGAAACTACGTTTATTCCAATTCCATAGCTAAGTCGAAGTCACTGCTACTGTCATCATTACCAACATTTATAATCAAAGGGCCACTCTCCTCCATTTCTTCTATTAAGTTGTCCAATTCCCACAGTTTCGCCTCTTCTTCCTTTACATGCTCTAGACACTTCTTCCAGTCTTCTTCAGTTACTTTGTCCACCCCTTCTTCCAACAGCCGTTTTACATCTGCAAGCTTAGCTTAAATGTTGTGTTGTTAGCCGCAACATGATTTTTCACTTGAGCCCAGATCAACTCGATGGGATTTAACTCACAGTGATAGGGGGGTAATCTCAATACTGTCTTGTTTTCCTTCTTGGCCATCTCATCAATAACATATTTGTCGTAGTTTCCTTTTTCTTGTTTTACTATATAAAGAAGTTCTTTCTTTAGATAACTACTATCAGCATTAAAACTTTTTTGTTTTAACCAATTTGCTATTTCATTTTTTTTCCACGACATGTTCGGAATTTTTTCACACTTTACTGAATGATATGGTGCGTTATCTAACACCACAACAGAGTTATCTTCCAGGGAAGGTAGGAGTTCTCGAAAGTAATCTTCAAATACATTCCCGGTCATTTCTTCGTGATAGTCAGCAGTAGATTTTGATTGGAACACCATTAATCCATCTTTCAAAAAGCCCTCTTCACAGCCCATATGCACAACTATCAGGCGGCTCCCTTTCCCCTTCGGACTTCGTAGTCCTGTCGACAGACCTTTCTAAAACGCATCTTTCGGCGACTTAATAGTTTTATCTTGCCAAACCTTATTTTTGACATGGCCTGCATTTACCCAAGTTTCGTCTTGATAGTAAATTTTACGGCCTTCTTCACGAAACTGTTTAATTTTGCGTAGGTAATTCCGTCGCCATACAACTATATCATCCCTGTCACAGATAAACATGTTACGTCTTCTTTCATGAAATTTAAAATTCGATGATTTTAACAGTTTATATAGCGTAGACCGTTTGAAATCCGGTAAGTCTTTATCGTTGTTAACTGCACTCAAAATTTTATTTATTGTCGGTTGTTCATTTTTGAAAAAAAATTCGTGAACTTTTCTCCTAATAGCACATTTTGTAAAGTCGTCCAATTTATCTACTGCCGCTACTCTAGATTTTTTATTTTTTGGTGAACTCAAGCCTAACGTTTTATTTTTCAAATATACATTAATAACACTATAAACACTCCGCTTGCTAACACCGGTCATTTCAGCAACTTTTTCCATGGCCTTGTCCTTTTTTATGGTAGGATTCTCTGTACTTAAATGTTTAAAATTATTCACTATACACAATCTCTTAGCACTATGTATAACTTTGCCGCGTTTGTTCCTTGCTATTGGGGAAAGAGTCTCCATATTGTACAGTTTTAGTCCAAGCTATTAATAATAACTAAACAGTAAATACAGATCCAAGTGACACGTTATTCAACTGTGAAAACAGGGAAGGAACTGAACTACGCACAGTACCTACAGAATGTGACGAACAGGAAATATGAGTTGGCGGACTGCTGTGAAATGGGCGTTGGAATGTTACCGATAACAATAGAATCCGACCCTCGTCAATGTCATTCGCTTGAAATATTTTCTGCAAACACTCGGTGAACAAAGTATAGGTATACAACATTGAAAACGACCTACGCTGAACAAACGTTTTTGACACACTTGAGACATTTACAGGAGAAAGTCACGTGACGCAAGGCAACTGTGTGGAAGGGGTCATTCACTCGCCGAACACCGTAACCGGTTCTGTTAAAGCCAGTTTATGTTTGGGTTAGTTTAGGTTAGGTTTTTTTTTTATTCTGCGTTGTTACGGGTTTCAAGTTTTCTTCATCAAAGGCGTGTCGCACACATTCGTATTATATGTGGTTTAGAAGGGTTGCAACAAATCCACGGTGGCGACGTATCACATCCCTCGCACTCTGCTGACTGCCGTCAACTTATGCAGTCGAGCTCAGTATAATGCATGACCCAGTTTTGGAGAAATCTAATAATGTGAATGGGTGTATTGCTTCTTTTCTACCGTCGTAGTTATTCGATTTTTTTTAACAGTAAACGTTTTACTCTAGCCGCGGAAGTGGCGTGTTGGCAGTTTGAATCTTCTACGCATGCATGCTCGAACCCCTTCCAGTAGTTTATTGGGTTCTTCAGTCTTTCGACTGGTTTGTACCCTCCCCGCATATACACGTGGTGCATGTGTTACGGAGTCTCTCACAGTTTTAACGCCGGATCCGAACGGCATACTTAGGGACAGTTTATGCTAGGCAGGATACCTCTCGCTGGTTTACCATTGCCTTGCGAGGGGGAACGGTCGTATCTAAATCAGATGGCTACGGTGGGAATCGAACCCGCGCCGACAGAGTAGTAGCGCCACACGGTAGCCACTGCACCACGACCGCTCCCCTACCAGTAGTAATGCGGTGTTTTTAAGAAGACCCCACGCCAGTCTTGTAACCGGCTCACCAATTCACAGCAGTGTTCAAATATATCTTAACAGTCAACAATAGAACAGAGTCAAGTCAACAGTTGTCGACAAAGAAGTTGTGTATACAAGATTTGCGCGGATTACGTCGCCAACAATAACCGACTGGGAAAATTTGTAAAGAGCAGTGTGCGCAAAGACCTTACTTCAAAGAACGTCGGACGAGTGTATCTCCAACAATGAGTTTTTGGGCCTATCTGCCACGAAACTAAAGTGTGTCAATGGAGCTACTGCTGTAGCCAATAACCGTCAATGGAACCGACCCGTCGTGTTGTCGTTATTCCGCTGTCGGTGTAGCCGTTACTCAGTGACGTCCAGAAACATGTCAACAACGTAACTACACCGATGCGAGAATCAACAACAACAAAATCAATTACCATTGATAACTGTTGTTTTGATGCCGACTGTCATCGTTTTGGTCGAGGCGATATTAACAGTCGTAAGATAATTCTGACAATAAGACGAAGGTGGACGGGGCAAATATTGAGACGGTACTATAATCAAAAACGAAAATTTGATGGAGACAATGAAACGAGTGGGGCGAGCCGGCATAGTGGTAGCGTCTCTGACTCATAATCAGAGCGTTGCTGTGCTGGCGTTGTGGTGAGATCGAGTCAAGGTCACGGCTCGATTTGCTCGTCCACCCGCACGTACGCGGACAAATAATACGTACGTCTTCTCTGGCATACCCGGGCCAGATAAGTAACAAGGGCACATAATATATATTACACACATAAACAACACTCTTCCCCCCCACCCCACGGCTTGCCCCCGGGCGTTGGTTAAAAGGTTGGCTAATATCTCTCTGGCTGGGGTGGGGCGTGAGTTCGATCACGGCCGGAGGGCGCAACAGATCTATGACCTAATGCCTGAAGTGGAGAAGAAGAAGAAGACAATGAAACGAAAAGAGGCAGAATAAGTAAGAAGATTACGGGGAATGTCGGATGATCTTGATTGACGGGCTATAGAGCAGCAGTCGGCAACCCTGCGCCCGTCGATAAGGTTTGACGCGCCCGCGAACCAATTTGTAATTTTCTTTTATTTTGAACGAAGTAACGCACCCGCATTGTACCTGCTTCGAAGTATGCATTATAAAATAGTAGCCTACCAGCCATTTACCGAACCGCACTACGTCTTCCCCCAGTACGACTGTCAAGAATGTCGCCCAGAGCCTGAAAACTCCCCCCCCCCCCGAAGGAGAAACTTGATTTTTTCAAGTTTTACATTTCTGTGCACTTTATGAAAATAAATAGTTTTGTTTTTATATAGCATCCAAGTCACTTTTTCACAATAATTTAATTACCTTGTATCCGTCAGTGACTTCGTTCTAGCGTTTTTTATATAGACGCGTTTCGTGACATGTGTCACATCATCAGTAATCCTCGTCAAATGTTAAAATTCACATAAAACACATAAAACACATTTGCACATATTTACTAAATTACAATAACGACACACACATAACACGATGTAACTTCGGCTTCGTTGGACCGGTCCGACCGCGCGTGTAGTTGCCTAGCCACTAATTGAACTAAGTCAATCCTTATCACCAGTCATTACCGTCATGCGCGATTATATTTAGGGCTGTATCATATAGTGAGTGAGATTGAAACCTTAATTGTTCGTTTAATATACTGTTATTGTTGATATTCTTGTCTTTAAATGATTTATAAATCTCAAACTCCTCGAGAGCGTCCATTAACCTACCCTTACCGCATACATGTATTGCTTTGAAATTAATATTTAAATCTGTGTGATTATGGTTATGCATCATTAGATGACGCGCATAATTAGATTTGGTCTTGTCTAAATCATTCCTTGGTAGATGTTCTTTGTATCTTTTCAAGAAAGACCTGCCAGTTTGACCCAGATAGAAACAATCACAATCATCACATGATATCCTGTAAACACCTGTTTTTTCTCTTCTAACGGGAATGGTTGTTTTATGCGTAACAAATTAGAAATATTATTATTTGTTTTAAACGCGACTTTCATATTGAATTTAGAGAACACATTGGATATAATGTTAGGTAAAAGGCTACCTTACACTGTCGTTATATACTTTTTATTATTATTTTTATTATTGTTAAATTTATTATCATCGATGGTATTATGGTGGGATCTAGTTTTATATAGGTGTCGCTTAAGAAGTCTATCTATCATCGAACTCTTGTACTCATTCGCTATTGCTATGTGCCTTATTATATCCAATTCGTCCTGAAAGTCCTTTTGGTTAAGTGGAATCGTTACCAACCTATGAACAAAATTGTTGTAAGCCGCCATTTTCTGACTATATGGGTGATGAGAATCGGCGTGTATTGTAATATCTGTGGTGGTGGGTTTCCTATATATTTTATATTGAAATTTATTAAGATACTTTGTAACAGTCAGGTCCAAAAAATTGAGTTTATTGTCAACCTCTGTTTCGAGGGTAAATTGTATGTTCTTGCTAAGGCTGTTCAAATAATGTTTCAATTTCTCTATCTGCCGTAGCGTGATATTAAAAATTATAAAGGTGTCGTCTACATATCGTGCATAGAATTTAATATTATTATAAAATTTGTTATTCTCTGAGAACATGTAAGTATTTTCAAAATGATGCAAGTATAAATCCGCCAGCAGTCCTGAAAGTGGCGGACACCTACACTATAATCGCGTATATGATACAGCTCTAAATATAATCGCGCATGACGGTAATGACTGGTGATAAGGATTGACTTAGTTCAATTAGTGGCTCGGCAAATAAACGCGCGGTCGGACCGGTCCAACGAAGCCGAAGTTACATCGTGTTATGTGTGTGTCGTTATTGTAATTTAGTAAATATGTGCAAATGTGTTTTTATGTGTTTTATGTGAATTTTAACATTTGACGAGGATTACTGATGATGTGACACATGTCACGAAACGCGTCTATATAAAAGACGCTAGAACGAAGTCACTGACGGATACAAGGTAATTAAATTAAATAAATAGTGTTATTGTAGTAAATTCGTTAATTAATTACCATTAAAGCGTTTTCTCGTTTAATCATTTTTTTGTTTAAATTTTTGTTAGTTTTAACGTACCTGTGCATGATGACAAATTGTTGATGACCTACTACTAATATGAAAAATTTTCACAAATTTACATGAAAAATACTGCAATACTTTTTTTGATTCGGTGTTCCACGTAGCTAAATGTAAGCGCAAGGGTACTACAAAGCGACAGTTAATGTTTGTAACGTCCGGGTATTGACACCCATCGAACTGGTGCTCCGTTACATATGCGCCCTCATAAAATCAAAGGTTGACTGTGACCGCTATAGAGAGCTGAAGAACAGGCACAGTGTTATGCTTTGTTACGTGTCAGTGAACAGTCTCACCACCGAATCTTCAGAACACTATAACGTATTGCCTACGTAAACTTGTGGATGAACATAAATAATGCTGTGGCAGTGAGACGTGGTGGTGGTGGCGGTGGGGGGGGGGGTGAATATTGTAATTGAAGCAGTCGTACGTTATAAAACGCCAAAGACGTTGTCCGGAGGCTTCATTAAAATATTCCCAGTACTGAGGGCGACCGCGCGCGCGCAGAATCGGCCATAAATTGTCTGCATTGCTGCACAGTTGAATGCACTTCACGGCGCTGCGGTCAGAGTTCGCGTGTTGACACGCAATTTTATAAAGAGCCCTACTGTTACTACTATTATTGCTTACTGTTGGTAACAATGTCTGCATTAGACTGGTTTATCTCGACTTTTTTCCGTCACCTAAATTTCCGTTTTTATTAACTGCTTGTAGCCCAGGATCAAGAGGTCATTATATACGTATATCCATCCAGCCATCTACATACGGTTTCATGTACAGAGCTACTGTTGTCTCTCGTCATACGTTCCTCTCCTTCTAGATCTCTCTTCTATGTATCTCGTCATGTATGTATTCAATCACTTTCTGCTACAGTCCGTTTCTTGATCTATATAATACATTTAATATTTATAAATAAATTTACTTCAAGATAAACCACAATCACACACAATAAAACCAATTTGAAGTACCAGAAGCCAACAGGAAGCCACAATAATAATAGTCAACCAACAACACATATGTACTTCACCGGACACAAAAACCGGAAGGCTGAGGATGGGTACAAGATGGTACCCGAAACATGTTCCTAATAAGGAAAAAAAAGGTAAATCTTGAAGTAAATGTATTTATAAATTTTTTTTTTTTTTTTAACTCCTAAAGGCAATGCCTTGTCGCTGTAGCCACGTCACTCTATCCCTTGCGATATTCTTCATTTCTCCATAGGGCCCACTATTCACGACACTCATTGTGCTGCGGAAGTATGCAGTTCTTGGTCTTCCTTTGGGCTTCTTCCCCACTACTTTGCCCTCAAAGATGTTAGTTAAAAAAGCACTATGTCTGATCACATGCCCTATCAACTTAATCTTCCTCACCTCTATACTCCTAAGCAGTGTTCTATTCTCATTTATTTCCTCTAAGATCTGTTCATTCGTCTTTTATAAATATTATGTATTATATATATATATATATTTACATTTAATATTTATAACTAAATTTACCTCAAGATGTTATTTTTCCTTATTTGGAACATGTTTCGAGAGTTCCCGTTCTCTCATCTTCAGCCTTCGTGATCTTTTGTCTGGTGAATATATATATATATATGTCTTCTTTCCACAATCTCCTAGGTGCACTCAGTGGCAAGCCAACACATGTGCGGCGCACACAGGCGCCAGGGTAGTAATGGCGCCAAAAATGTCAGGCGAGGAGGAAGTACTCTATTTGAAAAAAAAATTATTACTCTTTATCTTAACTGTATTAACCTTTTCTGTGCTCTGGACGAGTATTCTCGCCAAATTTTTATGACTGTTGGTGCTTCTGACGAGTTAAGTCGCACATCGTGTTAATTTCGTAAAGTGCTCAGAACGGTTTCGTATGACTGTAGTGTACTCTTTTATGTTCTATACGAAGCGCATCGTGTTCTCGCGCTATATGTGTGTATAATGAATTCAGTGTTTATGTGCGTGTTAATTGTTTTGTACTGACGAGCTCACCTCGAGTGATTTTTAGCTGAAGTTGACCCAGCGACTGAAGTTGCAAGGACGACAATATAATCAGTCAATTAATCCTATAGTCCTACCTATTATCTCAGTTAGTTGATGCAACTTGGGAGACCACATACAATGAAAAGCAGATATCGTCTGTGGAATCATGATCTTCCAAATGATCAGTCAAACTTCCAAAATGAATTACTCTTTTCTTTCCCCTCGTGACACTCTTCATAATATCATCTATCACAGTCAGATATTTTATTAACTCGTATGATGTGAAATAAATAAAATAAGGAAAAGTCTTGATAATTTTATTAACAGCTTTCTCGATGTCAGCTAAAACAGTGTAACCTTTGACGCGACGTCATTGTAACAGTAGGGATAGGAATCGGCGGGAGATGCGGTGGAATCCAATAACTCCGCGAGCAGTACACAGTAATTCAGATTATTAAATTTCAGAAAACTGGGTCTTGTGTACAGTATTATATAAGCGAAAGAGAGAGAGCTGCTGAACTCGTTGGGCTGCATAAATTTCACAGCAGTCAGCAGCGCGAGGGATGATGTGGCTCTTTGTTGCTGCAACCCCCTTATCTGTTATGGTCCGTGCATTTCGCCTTTTATTAAAATGCTAATTCTCCTTTAGTTTTCCTGTAGTACTGTTTCATAACTTGTACCGGGGGAGTTGGTAACGGTCGCGGAATCGAGTCCACATAGTGTTATCGTATTGCTGACTGGTCACTTGGTCTGTTCACAGTCATTGTATAACACAAAAGTGGCCGTAACCCGCTTGATATTAGACCGTCAATTACTAAGCGATGAAAGCTTTTGTGACGTTTAGTCATTAAGTAAAAACAATTTTGAAATGTCTGTATCGACATTTTGACAAAATATGTAGTCTTCAAAAGACTTGTACACTATCTGTACAGAAACAATTAATAGGCAATGAATATTTTGTGTGAATGTGCGCGAATTTGTTACAATAAATTAATAACAACAATTACACACACCGATCACTCCTCATTAACACTATATAAATACGAGTTGTGTTAAAAAAAAAAAAAAAAAAAAAAAAAAAAAAAAAAAAAAAAAAAAAAAAAGACGGAACTATTTGTATAGCACGTCAATCTGCGCATTAAGCGAGCTGCACAATTAAGTGCTGCCAGCGATAGGTTCTGACGCCTGAATGCCGTTATCTCCAACCATCCCGTCATGATCATCAGTCTTCGAGCTACACGCGCTGTAGTGGGCACGAGCGTTTATAACGAACTGAGAATGAAGATCTTAACGCAACGTGTGTATATAAAATTTTGATGCTAACTTCGTAAAATATTTACAGAGCTATTTCCATTGCATTCCAAAGTTTTCATTACCATTTGCAGTTGTTGACCGATTTCAAAACGGGTCTCTTTCTGATCGCCGTCAACAAACGCAGTAAGAATTTTTCAGTGATACGATACATTTAAATTTTTCTATCAAAATTTAATTTTATGATTTTATATGGATGCGCATTCTTTCAGAAAGCCTCGGAAGTTAAACCATTATTTACAATTACGACATCACGAGCTCTCTTCCCATGATCTTCGATATCGCTTTGATGTGCACCGACCATTGTTTTTGCCGTCTTTTAAACATTCTTAAAATAATCGTTTGGCTCTGCGTATGCTTAATTCAAAACCAGAAGGTCTCTGTAAAGTCTTAACCTAGTTTTGCCGCAAAATTTCATACGCACAAGTTGTTCTTCGCGGTCTTTCTTAATCACTT
This sequence comes from Magicicada septendecula, assembly GCA_034769895.1. Taxonomy (NCBI): domain Eukaryota; kingdom Metazoa; phylum Arthropoda; class Insecta; order Hemiptera; family Cicadidae; genus Magicicada; species Magicicada septendecula. Next base: position 483,401,986 of record CM068371.1, on the reverse strand, counting down.
TGTCACTAATCCGCCGGCCAGCGTGCGCACGTCCGCACTCAATCTGATGTAGCTCAAAGACTAATGCTGATAGAGGAACAGAATAAATGGCAGTTTGTTGTCAAAAACTATCGCTAGGCGTGCCCAAAGTCGCGGCGCGTTATGTGTGCGGGTTGATGTGTTATTCAAAAAGTTCGGTCTTTTTTTGAACACACCTCGTATACATATACTATATACTTATTGCGCGCGCGCGTGTGATTAATAAACAAAACTTTTCTTACAAGAAATTTTTTTGTACTTTTTAAATATTACACTGTTTTGATAGTATAAACTATAATAATAATAATTAGAAATTACAAATTAATTTGTAATTTATGATGATGATAAATTACTAACTAGTTACAAGTTGTTACTGTTATTTAACAACTCGGCAACAATTGCCCTGATGATGACAATAAATATTGTCGAAACGTCGACACAAATAATTTAAAATTTGTGTTATACTTCCCCCCAAACCCATTGTCGTTAAAATTCATTGATTGACGGCAACTACGAAATTAAGGATTTATTAATTAATAATAATAATAATAATATTAAATTTCCAAAATTTAACACTACATTCATATTTTACTTAAAATTTCTTTAAATTTGATACGCCACAACTTTTTACGATTTCATCAAACTTTTAATCCGCTTTTTGGCCATCGGCATCACAAGATTTGTAAATTTTCAAAAGTGAACACTAAGTTCATATTTTGGGCCTTTAATCTGATATCCCACATGAACTTTTGCGATTTTTTTCAAAAGTTTGACTCCATCACATAATGTACAGTGGTGGTTATTGAACAGTAAGTTCCTTTTATTATGAAAGGCTTGTGTTGCCACCGCAGTCCTTCTAATAACCTTTGGAGGCGTTTACTATTAACAGTAATCACACAACCCAGGTGGCAGAACTCGGTAAAACCCATCACATTCAACGTCACCCATAATCGTTATCACTAGACCACGTTTCTTTTTTACTTCCATGTTCCATAAGTAAATGGAGGTATGGTGATGGCAAAAAAATTGTGTTCGAGATAAGGACTGATTCTGATTGTGCTACCCTCAAAACATGAAGAAAAGTCAGTTTCCTAAAAGTGTCTTTGTGTAGAATTTTTTCTATGGCGAACGATAACTGCCGAAAATTCAAACAGAATCAAATAATTTTTTGCATATATGTGTGAGTTGTAGAGGACTCAAGGATTATTGATTTTGGTGAAGATCGGTTAACGAGAAGGGGTACTTTACCTGCAACGTTTTATGTTTTAACAAGAGCAAAGTACTTAATTTTAATAAAGTATCCTGAAAAGAAGGTCATAATAATCCACTGTAGAAAGTTAGATGAAATATCTATAAATGAAAAGGGTAGTTAAAAGGGGAGGGGGTAATTTTCTATAAATGAAAATACTAGTTGAAGGGGGAGGGGATAATTTTTTATATGTGTACTACGTTATCGACAGCAAATAAGTAGTTTTCTGTTAAAATTTCTTCCCGGGCTGTTTGGCCGTGGTCCATTGTTTTCTGCAAAACCAGACGTTTCGGCAGTGCCATCGACTGGCATCATCAGTGAAAATCGAGTGCGGTAACGTGAGGTGTTATACGTTAGTGACCACAGTACTGTGATTGAGGCTGAAGCAATAAGTAGAAAGAATTAGTTTCTATGGAAATATTTCATTTCGATAATTATTTTAAATATAACTCTTAGAACATGGAAGTCGTGTATCGTTCTCCATACCGATATTTTAAAATGTGTCAGTATGGATCAAATTCGGATTTATTTATTTTAGGCACGTCGAGTATCAGTGCTCAAGATGTAGACGGTTATAAGACTCAGGGTAGTTTTGAGAGTGTTTTATCGTGTTGCATGATAAAAGGTTAGTGGTGGAACGCGTATGTTTTACAACCAGACTTGAGACGAAAGTTTCTCTACCCATCATCAGTACAAGTGAAAATGCGTGTTGCAGATTAGGCGTGTTTAGTGTTGTGTTGGTTTTCGTCCACCCGCCCGCCCGAAATACAATACAAGGCTGCTGCCAGTGTTTGCTGCGTACCGTATCGACCCCGCGGTGTTCGCTTTTCAACGACGTAATTTAGTTATCAAAAGCTTTACTTCTTGACTCCTACTTCTTGTTTATGGACATTAGTTTTGTAGAATGTAAACATTCTTGTCGTCATATATTTATCTTAAAATACATTTGTTGTTTTGTGCGAAAGGTATAACGTCTTGTTTGATAATGTTCGTTTCTGAACGCCAGAAGAGAGCTTTTCTTGAAAAATTTTCCCTCTTGCGTGTGCAATTCTTTTTTATACGTCACTGGTGCATCTCCCCCCCTGATGTAATGAAGCTCCCAAGATATTTAAAGCATTCGACTTGCACTATACTCGGGAGAAAAGTGAAAGCGCATTGCGCAGAGACAGACAGAGTGTAACACTGCGATAGCCAGTAAGTGAAACGATTGACTGGCTCTTATTGGCTGATACATCACGTGATAAAGGCAGGACGATGTAAATTGAACACTCAGGTCTCGATGCGCAGTAGACAAACACCTCGTTGCGAGGCTAACAAAATTTTCATTTATTTCGCACATGCGCACAACACTCTTGTACAGTGTTTCATAGCGTGAACATCGGCTGCCACAAGACTGGCGAGAACAACGGAAGCATGTCGGTGACAGAGAGGGAAATAATATGGAAGTGAGACAGTAAACGTTATAGCGTTGTCTCCCCTCTCTTCTCTGTAGATAACTCAGCTATACTTGAAAGTGGGGGTAATTCAGGCATTATGTCGGCGCAGATAATTGTTCAAGAAAGGCTGGCGGGCCTACACTGTGCTCTTGCCTCTGCGCAGCTGGCAGCTCTCGCCTTCCTTTGTGCTCCGCACTGCAGCTTCCTACCGTCCACAGATATCCCAGCCTTCCAGTTCTGGAACATTTCATGACTTTTGTTTTTTCTGTATTTATCATCATGTATTCCTCTCTAAGGATCTTGTTTATTTCGTGAAGTACATCCAATAGTTATTCCTCGGTGTTTCCTAAAAATGCAGTTTCATAATCAAAACGGATGGTTTTATAAAACACGCTCCATTATTATTCCATTCCTGTTGGAATACCCCTTCATATCCCCCCCTAAAAACCAAACAACAGCCTGTTTAACTCGCCCCTCACATTCGACATAACACTATGTTATAGCTGAATACACCAAAACGTTATACCGGGTAAAAGTGATGCGTGTGGGCCCCCAAAGTGTTCCTTGCGCGAACAATAGGCCTACAATAAACATGACCCTCGAGAGGTCTTGGAGAACAGTTTTCCAGCCTCTTCTCCTACCTGCAAGCATTGCCTTAAACTCATCATTTTGGAAAAGGAAGAACTAGTTCATTATATACTGAGCCGATATGTCTGAATATAGTCATTGTTTAGGCCACGTACAAGTACACGCTCTTTTACCGTTTACAAATGCACACAATTCTCTCTCTCTCTCTCTCTCTCTCTCTCTCTCTCTCTCTCTCTCTCTCTCTCTCTCTCTCTCTCTCTCTCTCTCTCTCTCTCTCTCTCTCTCTCTCTCTCTCTCTCTCTCTCTCTCTCTCTCTCCCCCCCTACCAACACCATGTAATATACACGTAAAGAAAAACATTTATTTCACTTGTGGCCCTTTGCTTGTTTGCTGGTTTACGATACACTCTCGACGTTTTGTACTAAATATTCGCTCTGTTAAATTCACTCATAATTTAGGATGGAATTCTTAGATAGTTTGTCACGGTGCTCTGGTTATTTGTCTGGAGTTGGTTTACTACAGTTTTTATTAACATATAAATTAATATCTGACAGGGGAATTTATTCGTCATGTGGATGCACACAAAGAATTCAGTCTAATGGTACGAGCGATTGTACGTATGTATATTGAGCCAATAGAACGATATCCGTGCTGCTGTCGTGTATTCATTTGTTAGATGTGCGTTTGTGAACCTCGGGCCTTCTATCGAGCGTGAATTGCGAACTGTTAGTTTGTAACGGCTCAGTACTAGAACTGTTTCTTACAACAATGACTGTGGGCAGATGTGCCAGGTAAGAATTCAGTCTAATGGTACGAGCTATTGTACGTATGTATATTGAGCCAATAGAACGATATCCGTGCTGCTGTCGTGTATTCATTTGTTAGATGTGCGTTTGTGAACCTCGGGCCTGCTATTGAGCGTGAATTGCGAACTGTTAGTTTGTAACGGATCAGTACTAGAACTGTTTCTTACAACAATGACTGTGGGCAGATGTGCCAGGTAAGAATTCAGTCTAATGGTACGAGCTATTGTACGTATGTATATTGAGCCAATAGAACGATATTCGTGCTGCAGTCGTGTATTCGTTTGTTAGATGTGTGTTTGTGAGCCTCGGGCCTGCTATTGAGCGTGAATTGTGAACTGTTAGTTTGTAACGGCTCAGTACTAGAACTGTTTCTTACAACAATGACTGTGGGCAGATGTGCCAGGTAAGAATTCAGTCTAATGGTACGAGCTATTGTACGTATGTATATTGAGCCAATAGAACGATATCCGTGCTGCTGTCGTGTATTCATTTGTTAGATGTGTGTTTGTGAACCTCGGGCTTGCTACTGAGCGTGAATTGCGAACTGTTAGTTTGTAACTGTTTCTTACAACAATGACTGTGGGCAGGTATAGAGCAGGTTGTACAATACCCTTTTTGGGTTTATTTTGTTGCACCCTAATAAGGGCCCCACACGCGTGTCACTTTTACCCCGTTATACCTGTCAAATTGAACCCATATTCACAAAGTTAATTTGTAATTAAAATTCTTTAAGTGCGATTGAATAAGCAGAATAACGTATTTAATTGTAATATTTGTAATCACTTGGTTACTCACCGTCTTGTGACTTCTTTAAAGCTTTCAATAACTACGCGTTTCAAGGAAAAATCCTCATCAGCAGGTTATATAAAAGCACCAATCCTTCTGGAGAAGTCGTCAAAAAATAAAAAATTTTTACCAAACATCACAGTATGTATGTCATTTAAGAACACATTATTGTAGCACTTCACGCCGCACTTACTCTGGAGAGCAATCGATCGCGTGTAGTGGGGCGCACCAGGCCGCGACGTGACATGAAGTGCTACAATAATGTGCTTTTAGATGACATACATACTGTGATGTTTGGTAAACATTTTTGATTTTTTGACGACTTCTCCAGAAGGACTGGTGTTTTTGTAACCTGATAATGAGGATTCATCCTTGAAACGCGTAGTTATTGAAAGCTTTAAAGAAGTCACAAGACGGTGAGTAACCAAGTGATTACAAATATTACAATTAAATACTTATACACTTGACTTGGAGACTATAATATAATGAAGGATAATGTTTCTTTTGTTACATAATGTTGTTATCACAAGATTTATTGAACAAAATGATCGAAAACTTCTTCCCTACGTTTCTTCTTTGTATTTTATTTACGAAATTCGTCTGGATCTCTCTAGGCATTGGTAATACTAGACACGCCCAATCTGCAGACACCAATCTTACCAACACAGACACAGTGGCATAACGTGAGTGCAGATTGTTATATAGAAAATTTGCTGTATCTGAAATATATTTTCAATGAGAAAAGTTGAAATAAAAAGTGCTATTCTGATCGCGGGAGAAAATCAAGGCTTGAATCAGGAAAAACGTATACTTATATTGTCGCGTCTCCATCCGGCTAAATGGGAAGGCATTACTTTCGCCCGTTTGCCATCGCCTAATGACCGTATAAAACCCAAATCATATTTGTCGAGCGTCGAACCCAAATCGCGTGTTGCAGTGAGCAACGTGCTGCCACAAGTCCACTAACAAACTTTATTAATGACGTTGGTCCCATGACTCCCTTTTCATCACTAAGTAGAGAATTACATGTAGGCTTACCATACGTCCCGGTTTGACCGGGATAGTCCCGGTTTCAGAGTGCAGTCCCGGTGTCCCGCCCGGTTACCGAAATGTCGCGGTCGGTGCATTTGATTCCTACAAATGACATCCCAATGCGCAATCTTGGACTGATAATTGAGTACATATTTTGCGTTGCTGGAACATCAGCTCCTGTAGAGAGTGTGATCTTATTGGTGAACAAGACTTGTACAGATGACAGACGTTTAATGCAGGAGTCAACAGTGCGTGTGTTGATGCTGTGTGTAAAGTAAATTTTCGACTTGGTTTAATGATTTTTTTGACAAAATAGAAAACAGGAATGACATATTGAGAAAGATATGCATTCAGGTGAAAAATATGACTGGTTTAAAAAACAAGGTTTAAGTACACACTTCTTGCAAATTCTTAATATAGTGAGTAATTCTTGATTTAACACAATTTAAAGTACTGCACTAAAGTTTGTAAACAATATTTTCTTTTATTTACACTTTATTATTCCTTTGTAAGTAATTCGTTGAGTTTCCTCCAGGTCTCCTATGTAATATCTTCAAATAAATATACTGGAAGTAGGTTTATTTTCACCTGACGCATCTTCAGAGATTTGTTTGAATTCTAATTGAATGTTTCGCTTACAATACAGCTAACGGATAATCGAATTTACTTCGATTCTATTTTCGATTGTTTTAATGTTTATATAATAGCTATTATTATATATTTAATGTGTATTTTATTATTCTAAAAAATGTATGATTTTAAATAAATCGTCCCGTTTTGTTTTTATTTGTATGTGTTCTTTAATTTAGTAGATTATTATTATTGTGTATGTAAATATTAATATTTTCCCAGATATTTATTTTGTTACCTTTTGTATGTTTTTAATTAATTTGACATTTTGAATGTCTGGAAATGTATGTTTATTGTTTAAACAGTGTGCGGCTAAATTGGATTTGTAAATATTAGGTTTCAGATACGCATTGCGATGTTGAATATATCTCTCGGACAGTTTTTTTTTCGTGTGGCCTACGTAATATTTATTGCAATCTGGACATTCTATTTTGTAAACTCCATTTTTATTGTGAATGTTGAATTTAGTTTTAGGTTTTATTTTATTAAAAACGATGTTCCCTGTGTTATAAGATATTTTTAAGTTTGTATCTTTAAATAGTTGGCTTAGTTTACGATATTAAGTTTTTTTATAGTACCAAGCCAGTATGACACCAGTATGACAATCAAATAAACAACGTTACTCACCGTCAGAGGCTTAATTCTTATATTTGTGATGTTATATTAGACTCAACATGTTTCGGGACAGCTTGTCCCATCCTCAGGTGTAAAAAACATACTCTTTAAACCTCAAAAGAGGATGAATCGTCGAACATTATAAAATATCAAAATCCAAAACCCACATTGAATAAATTAATGAAAACCACAACATTGGGGCACGTATAGGCTCCAAGGTGCACACCTCACACCAGCTGAACGCGCACTAAGTAAAATCACTCGTCGCTCGAAAGATGTCGTAGTGCGGTATCATATGATACATATATGATATAGATATATATGATACCGCACTGCGACATCTTTCGAGCGACGAGTGATTTTACTTAGTGCGCGTTCAGCTGGTGTGAGGTGTGCACCTTGGAGCCTATACGTGCCCCAATGTTGTGGTTTTCATTAATTTATTCAATGTGTGTTTTGGATTTTGATATTTTATAATGTTCGATGATTCATCCTCTTTTGAGGTTTGAAGAGTGTGTTTTTTACACCTGAGGATGGGACAAGCTGTCCCGAAACATGTTGAGTCTAATATAACATCGCAAATACGTATAAGAATTAAGCCTCTGACGGTGAGTAACGTTGTTTATTTGATTTTTTTTTAGTTTACGAGTTATGTTTCCCTGATAAGTAAAGTTGATATATTTTATATTATCATTAGTGGAAGGTTTTTACTGGAAGGTTTGTGTGGTGTTTGTTTACTGAGTTTTGCTTTATTTTATTTTCTATTTATTGATAGTTTTTATTTTGTATCCATTGCCTATTGCTGTTTGTTTGATAATATTTCTTTGATTGTTTCTTTCTTGTTCATTTAATGGGATTCTATACATACGGTATATTAATGAAATGAAACATTCAGCTGCAATTCAAACAAACCTCTGAAGATACAGAATAATTTCTGTGAAACGTGCAACAGGTGAAAATAAACCTACTTGCAGTGTATTTATTTGACGATATTAAACTTTATTATGTATTAAGTAATATATTTATACATTTTATACATCCAATAAAATAGCAATTTAATAAACACTGTAATGTTTATATTTTAATTGCGGCCTTCGTTATTACCCCCCCCCCCCCGATTGGTTAATAAAACATTATAACTGAAGCTGTCCTACTGTTTATACTATACTCTACTATTACAAATAAAATAATAATATCTGAACACTTTGTTTCCTACTTTGTTAGATTGTCGTGTATATTTTCTTACATCTTCAGTTGTGTTTGTTTCTGACAGGAAGTGTATTTCGCAACAACATTGTGACATTTCCATAGTTATTGTAGCGCGGCACAGAATACTGTACTGCGGTGCACGCCATGCAACCCCTGCAGCGCTGATTTACGACCACCCCCACGTACCTGATAATTATATACTACTACACAGCGAATGACTTGTTTCTTATCTGCAACTGTTGTTCCGGTGAACGTTTCTTCTTCTGAACGTTCAGAGCGAGCGTCCAAAAATTAGTTGAAACACAATTGTTATTCCCAGTTGAAAGGAAAAGTCATATAGTTAGGAAAAATTGCTAATCTATGTATGCAATTTCTTCCGCGCGCGCGCGCGTGTGTATTCAAACACTTTTTGCTAATCTGTTTCTTGATGTATAAAATATATTTAATATTTATAAAGACTTTACCTCAAGATGTATTCTCCTTATTTGGTACATGTTTCGGGAAGCCTTGTGTTCCCATCTTCAGCCTTCCTGATTTTGAACCTTGTGAGGTACTTGTGTGTTGGGTGGTAGTTGTGGTTTCCTGTTGGCCTCCGGTGCTTTAAATTGGTATTATTGTGTGTGATTGTGTGTATATTATAACGATACCAAGTATTTAAACAGTTATAGCGATTCCAGGTGTAAACAGTTATAACGATACCAGGTGTTTAAACGTAGCCTATATAACGATACCAGGTGTAACTGTAATAAGAGTAGTAAATTTATGAGTAGTTAAAATTTCATGTTTATTGTTTAAAAAGCATTATAAATAATAAAACATTGTTAATAATCTCCGATCAAGATATCACTCATTATTAAGTGCTTATTTCTTAAGCTATACGGTGTTACACACATTTAAAACACTCTTACATCTAGACATGTTAATAATCTTAATCTAGAAATTTATTCAAATTGATTTGTTAAAAGAAATAAAATTTAAATGTAATTCAGTTTCATTTTAATTGAATTCATTTAAATCAGATCTGACCTCACCTTGCTCACCCTATACCAATGTTTTTTAAAAATAAATTAAAATTATATTAATTACTCTTAGACTGGCATTTGTTTCGTATTCAAAATTTAAATTATTCTTTTCTACAAAATGCAAATATCAAATCATTTCAATTATTTTTCTTTGATAAAAAAAATACTATCTCAAAATTAAACTCTTTTTTTTCTTCTATATTTATCTATATGCGATCGCTAATTGTTACGACTAAAACATTTACATAAGACTCTATTACATTATTTGCCTAATTATAAACTTTTTTTGTTTGAATTCATTGTCTCTTTGTATAGTCTTTATGAGCTCTTTAAAAAAATCATTTATAAATGCATTATGCATGTCACCTCTAGTTTTGATGACCTTACGACTTATTGACGGGATCCAGCGTTGTCCAGAGTTGGGTTACCATTACTCCTGGCTTGGCGTGGTCCTGGATATGTCCAGAGTCCAGCGTCGTTCTCCAGCAGTGTGTGGTCCGTCCCAGAGAATTAATATCGGCTGCGAGGTGGATCTCGTTCAGCTCTTAGGCGTCTAAAAAGCATCTCCTAACGTCCAGCATCTCGCGTCGCTCTTTGTAGCTTCTCTGTAGATACTCTTGCTGACTTAAACGGTCCCGGTACTCTACGTTTCCCGTACTAGTGTAAACATAATTACTGAAAACGTTTTTATTCGTTCGTAGATGAGACTTATAACAAAATAAAACTGTTCTGCCGACGGACAGCGTGTCCGACTGCAACTGTGTCTTGAAATGAAGAGAAGGGCTTCCAGTCGAACCCTTAATTTATACCCTCTCGAGATTCCGCACCTGTTGGTTCCGAAATTGTCCTGTCGAGACCTGCAGATCACATGATAGGCCCCACTCCCGAACCTTTTCATATATTTGCAATTTTTTGTAAATGGCAATGTTTTGTACGGAATTGAGATAGCACAAATCATAGATAATTTGATTAAGCACTCACTGTATTAATTTGAGCGTCTTAGTGTAATTTGGGTATTTTTGGCACACTTATTTCGCACTGACTTCGCGTAGTGTGTCCTATTAACGTCATTTTCTTACTGTGGATAACTATAAAATTTACACACACTTTGGTACCTTTTGTTTGTTTATACACTAATTAGTTTTCATACAGTGAATTAAAATAATTATTTTAGTAATTAATTGGGGAGGGTTTCTGGGCTTCCTGTCTGTACATGCATCACTAACACACACAAGACACACGTGAAACACATACAATCGAGTAGGTGTTCCTTGCCTGTTGGAACAGGTTAATTTCTCCCCTAGTGTAACAATGAAACATTTTTACAATCCCAGACATGTCCATTTACCCCAAACTTATAATAATTTTACATTTATTTAAATCAATGCTCAATACAGCATATGGCTGTATCGTTGCAATATATATTACTATTTTGTGTATTTTCTATGTTGAGTGCTTTGAAAATTGTGTCGTGTTTTGTATTGATTTCTATTTGTTCAGGTATTAGTTTGTTTTGTGTTTTATGTTTGTAAATTTGCAAATTTTCCCAAATGTTCATTATGGTGCCTTTGTGTGGTATGTGTTTTATTAGTGTCATGTTGGTTATGTCTGGGAATTCATGACCAGTGTTTATTGCATGTGTGGCCAAATTAGATTTATATATTTCTGGTTTCTTGTATGCGTTTAGGTGTTCAAAATAACGTTTTTTCAGCTGTTTTTTTTTTGTCCTATGTAACATTTATTGCAATCTTGGCATTCAATTTTGTGTATACCATTGGTTGTTGTATTATCTTTGTTGTGTGGGTTATTTAGTTTTTGTAGATTATTTTTGTTAGTTTTGTATGCTATTTTAATGTCTGTGTTCTTAAACAGTGTTGTTAGCTTTGTCATTTTATTATTTATGTATGTGAATGTGGCCCATTTTTTATTGTTGTTATTATTTATTACTTTATTGTTAAAATGAACAAAACAAAAAAAAAAAACAGAAATATACAAGTCTAATTTGGCCACACATGCAATAAACACTGGACATGAATTCCCAAACATAACCAACATGACACTAATAGAACACATACCACACAAAGGCACCATAATGAACATTTGGGAAAATTTACAAATATACAAACATAAAACACAGAACAAACTAATACCTGAACAAATACAAATCAATACAAAACGTGACACAATTTTCAAAGCACTCAACATCGAAAATACACAAAATACTAATACATACACCACAATCATACACAATAAAACCAATTTAAAATACTAGAAATCAACAGGAAGCCACAATAACAACCAACCAACACACATGTACTTCACCAGAAACAAAATCCGGAAGGCTGAGGATGGGTACAAAATGGTACCCGAAACAAGTTCCTAATAAGGAAAGAAATATCTTGAGGTAAATTCATTATAAAAATTAAATATAATATATACGTCAAGAAACGGACTGTAGCAAAAAGTGTTTGAATATATATATATATATATATATATATATATATATATATATATATATATATATTTCAATCACTTTCGCTACAGTCCGTTTCTTGATGTATATAATACTATATACTTATAACTAATTTACCTCAAGATATTTTTTTTTTTTTTTTTCAAGAAAAAATATATCTTGAGGTACATTAGTTATAAGTATATAGTAATATATATATATATATATATATATATATATATACCTTCCGTCGTATATATATTTTTCTTTGGTGTATATTGTAGACGATTTCCGACCTTGTTCTGAACGACGGAAACATAAATATATCTGGATTGCTCTTATTGTAAATCATAGATCGTCTCGCTGTGACGAGAAATTCAATTTCTTTTTTCTTTTTTTTCAATTTTCATATAAAAAGGAATTTTAAAATATGCAGACGTCGTCTGTATGTTTTCTTCTCGTTCTGCTCGTTTCTATCTTCGCCTACAAACACAACTGACGTTCATTATTTATGAAAAACTGTTGTACGATATAATAGCAATTGCTTGTGATAAAGTTGTTTAGTGAAAAGAGCGTATATCCATACATGTAATTATAGTTATTATAAGCTTATATGACAACAAAATTATTACAATAAATAGACGTATTGGACGTGAAAAGACTAAACCAGTATTCACTAATCGAGGTGTGAAACAAGGGTTCAGTATTTCACTGTCTTTTGTGTCGTGTACGAGGGTAGGTAAAACGTTCCGGGCCTGAATAAGAAAACAACACTTTTCTGGATTAATTTGCATTTACTTCTCGATATAGTTTACCTCTATTTAGCTCTATATACCTTTTCCAACAATGTACCAAAGCGGTTATGCCAGACCGATAAGGCAATTTATCGAGGTACTCAAACTAGCATCGCTGACCAAAGTAGCCATTTACAGTATGGCTGACTTGATTGTCGTCAGTAAATTTTTTTTCCAGCGAACCATTTTTTGAAGTTAGGAAAGAGGCAAAAGTCACTCGGGGGCGCGTTTGATGGGTGTGGAAGCAACTCGATCTTCAATTCTTCGTTTACAAGGTGCAGTAGGTTTGCATAGTACCCGTAATTAATTGTTTTCTCTTTTATAAGGTAGTCAGTGAAGATTATTCCACGGTCGTTCCATAAAACTGTCACCATAACCTTACCAGCAGAAGGAATTGTCTTTGTCTTTTTTGTAGTTGGTCCGCCATTCATGGTCCATTGTTTTGACTGTTGTTTGGTCTCAGAGGTGTTGTGGTGGACCCGTGCCTCATTTACGGTTATGAAAATTTCTGTTGCATTGCGCGTATAGACACTCCCAAACAATCGGTTGCAACAACCTTATGCCTCTGTTTTTGATAAAGTGTCAGCAAACGCGGCACCCGTCTAGCGCACAGCTTTGTCATACACAGATGTTCGTGTAAGATATTGTGCACACGTTCCGTTGATATACCAACAGTCTCTGATATCTCACTCACTTTCATTCGACGGTCTACCAAAACGATTTTATGGATTTTTTGTGGGTAATCACTTCAATGGGCCCCCCAAAACGTGAGTCATCAGTTATGCTTGTCCGACCCATTTTAAATTCAGGAACCCAGCGCTTAACCATTGTATTCGGTGGAGAAGAATCCCGCAATATTGAATACAGCTATTTTTTTGTATCGCTTGCAGTTAAGCCTTTCAACAACAAAATTTATCACAGCACGAATTTCCAGTCTATACAATGACGCCCGATGCGCTACAGCGGTAGATTGTGCCACTAATATAATAAACAACTCATTGAATTGAAATCGTCCAATATAAGGCAACAAAGGATATATAACACGGTCAAAATAATGAGCATAGTAGCGCTATCTCTGTGTCAAGCCCGGAACTTTTCACCTTACTTTCGTATTTGAACGATGTGACCGGGCAGTGAAAAACTGAGACAACCCGACAATAAAATTACGTTCTGCAAATAGATGTAGAAATATTACGAAAATTTAAAACTATCATCAGGCTGTTGGGCCGTGGTCGAACGCTGAAAGTTAAAACTACCATCAGGCTGTTGGGCCGTGGTCGAACGCTGAAAGTTAAAACTATCATCAGGCTGTTGGGCTGTGGTCGAACGCTTAAAGTTAAAACTATCATCAGGCTGTTGGGCCGTGGTCGAACGCTTAAAGTTAAAACTATCATTTTGGATGGCCAGGATCCAAAAAACGATTTCTTTTGGAGGCCAGGGCCCGGACTGGGCTGTAGCGCCGAGGATGTATGTATTTGTAATCAAGAAGATAGTCTCTTACAACAATTCAAGTAAACTTTGTCCACACGCAATATTAATGTCAACTATAAAGAATTCCGCACTAATTATAACACAACAGCACTTCGCTACAATACTTCTACAAACACTCGAGCTGCGCTAAGGAAATCGCTCATTGCCAACTAACTGACAAGCCGACTGCTGTGACCTTTTATCGGTCGCGCACGCCTTCAAGAAATTTTCCAACCTCCTTAATGCGTAAGTCAGGTGTTCTCCAGAGGACTCTGGAACGTACTGAGCGTAGCCTTGACTGAGGCAACACTTGCACTACTAGCGGGGGGACGGCTGAAAAAGCTCTCAGCTGTTCTAGGCGGTTCGATACGGTTCTCGTTGCAGTACTTTAATGGTCGCTGATGGTCAGATGGTCGCTTCAGGAAGTGAGGACGATCTGCAACGGTTCATACACGGCTTGAACCAATGTGTAAGTTGTCTAATTTAAGACGAAGACGAAGCGTATGATCTTTAGGAAAAAGTTCACAGTCCGTCCTAAAGTAGCAATTGAGAATTAAAGTTTACAACAGGTATTGTATTTTAATTTTCTATGTTGTGATCATAAATTGCGGGTATGATAGATGATGATAACGGTAAAAAATTAAATTGGTATCAAATTATGTGTGGTTCGTGTTCTAGTGAAACGTGGATGATATCAGAGAAGGAAAAGCAGCCAATACAAACACCTAAAGTGAAGTTTTTAAGGCGAGTAAAAGAATATTGATTGGAAGCGGATTGAAGATGTAAGGGCCAAATTGGGTACGTTTTCTTTGAACAGCAGAGTAGAGGTAAGAAAACGACAGGGGATGGAGCACGATAGAATGGAAGATCGGAGGATAGTCAGGCTAATGACAGTGACTACAAACAGATTGCGAGAAGATGTGTGTGAAGTCCCTTGCAGAGACGGTTGTCGTGAAGACAGAACAGGCTATAATCGTTGTGACAGACAGATGCTGTTTCCCATGCTAGATGCGGGATTAGTCGCAGGGAACCGGGAAAGCTCACAGCGAGCCAATCAGGAATCGGAAGCCCATTGATAGGCCCACCGTGACACCAACCTGTGAGAAATAAAAAGAGACAATCAGCAACTCTAGCGTCCTCGCCCCATGGACCCTTTTAAGGGTCGCAAATATGATAACGTTGTACGATTGGCGCCATTTGTCTTGTGATAGCCTACACCGTGAAATGAAGACGACTATTTCTAAGAAATTATTCACAAAGGAAAGTGACAAAGGACATTACCAAAAGGTTACAGACATTCATAATCTCGAACAGAGATCTATGGGAGGCCACAAGTCACCAGCCAACTACAGATAAAGAGAAGAAAATGGAAGTGGATCGGGCACACCCTGAGAAGACCACCAGAAAGTGGAAGACTGAGGAACACCTGGAAGAGGACTATGGAAAGAGAGCTGGCTGGTGTCAACAAGACATGGAGGGAGGTAAAGGCCCTGGCAATGGACAGAACACGCTGGAGAAATTTCGTCGAGGCCCTAGGTTCCACCTAGGAATTTAAGGACTTAAGCAAGTAAGCAATTCACAGAGGAAAATTATTAAAAGATTGCGTAAAAACAGCAGGACAAGAAAGAAAATGGTACAATCAAATGTATTAACAGAATGAAGAAGGAAAAGAAGTTGTTTGAGGTCGTCTTAACAAGGTAGCTTTATGTAGTTATTATAGTGTGTGTGTGTGTCTGTTCGTGCGCGCCGCTAGTTTACACTAAGTCAAGTTGAAGGCGACATTACCGACGCGGGGAGGAGGGCTGCCTGCCTTACGCCTCCCCTGGGACTCGTACACAGTTTCTTTGCTGTGAATTCTACTCAGATGACTCCTTCCTTATCACCTCCCTCCCCCCCCCCCCCCATTCAACCAGTCTCTCGCGTTACGTTACATCACGTGTTATCTGTGTCACCATATGAACTATCAAGCAATTTTGTTCTAGTAAATATGTTAGCACTGTGTAAAACGTTGCCTACACTGCTGGCCCCATTTCTCACTATAGTACGTATTACGTGTTGTTCAGTGGCAATTCCTGACACGATGGGTAGGCAGAGTAACGACTCTAAGCACATGTACATAAAACTCCGATGCTAGAAAATCATTTAAAAATATTTGGATACGCACTACTTCTTCTTCTTCTTCTTCTTCTTCTTCTTCTTCTTGGATTACGCTTGCAGCCTGTTCCTTCTTCACAGCCACGGTTTTCTTGGTCTGCCTCTATCTCGTTCTCCAAGAGGCTTCTACTTGATTATCTTTTTTGGTTCCCTGCTTATTCCTGTGAAGATTATGAGGAGGTATAGTTTCCTTTTCAGAGGTAACCAGCCTCCAGCTATGTAGTTTAGTGAAAGGGTGCCACCTTAAGGCTTTTCAACGTGCCCGATATTCTGTTGGGTTTTCTCTCTTATCCTTTGAGGATCCCTCCACGCCACAAGACAGTGGTTTCATAATTTCCAATCAAGGTTTTCTTCATCTAGCCTTCGACGAACCAACGCCTGACTACAAGACAGCAGCTAAGAAATCAGAATGAAAAAAGGAAGACACCCTAGCCCGCGAGGACTAATAGCGTCGGGGTCAGAAAAGAACAAGAGTCAGTCAAGAGAGACTAGACAGAAAAGTTTCCTTTTGGATTCTTCTGGATTAAAGGAAGGGATCTCACCCAAGACAAGTTGAAGGAAAGTGAGAATCCAGCTAGGGCACATCGGGATTGCCAAACCGTATCCACAAGATGTGGACCCCTGATGAAGTGGCGATTAACAACTCAGACCCTTGTCGATAAATTTCTCACAGCCTCCGATAACTCTTTTTCCTACAATAACACAGCCTACATAAAAACATGTGACCGAGCGTATTTTCGTCGAGCCGGGACTGCTAGCGCTCCTGGCGGCTTAAAGCACTACTAAAGGGTGCTAGCTTTTTGTGTCTCTGAAACCCATATGATGTGCGGTTTAGCATTCTACGTAAAAGGTACCAGCAAACCGCTGTACTCGTAGGTTAGATTGTTCTAAGTTTGAGTACTTGTAACTGTAGCCAAATAGATGCTAAGATTGATACCATTATGGCTGACTCATTGTTAGTGCAACGAAGTATTTTTTGAAGTGATTGCCTGGGGGGGGGGGGCGGTCAGTCAGCTGTTAAAACAGCGCACAGAACTGGAAGCGCAGTGATGTTAACGACTTTGATGAAATTAAGTCATCGATATAATTATAACTGGAAGATAGGTGAGAAATATGCCACCGATTTTCAAAAGATGAGAGATAAGAAGGCGTTTAAACAGTTTTTTTGGTGACAATAATAATGTCGTTTACGTAATCATTTATTTACTTTTGCCTGCTTTTCTTCGATCAAGCACTGCTTGCATTGTGCTAACGCTGAGGATTATTACTTGCTTGCCTACACCACTTCAAACGCTTTCTCCCTCTGCAACCGCCGAACTAGTCACGAGCATTATCAAAGTTTATGAAGTGTTTGTTAATGTTTAGTCTCAAACAGTTGTAGACCAAGAGCTGGCGACGATAATGGTTACGACACTTCAGTACCCTTGATACTTTGTGTAGAAAGTCAACTTGACGGAGTGGGTTGTCTGGCGACTTGCTACCGGTTAGCCCTTGCCGTCTTCAAGGCCTGAGAGGGCTAAAAAAATGAATGAATACAGCGTCATAGAAATATGTATGGATTTTTGATATCTTCAATTTGACAGTATAATAAATTAAGAAATACAATTGCCAGCAACTTTTTTCGGTTCCAAGTTGCTGACAGACGATTTTAAAGTGCTGACATAAATGTATTATTAATTTATTTATTTCGGCAGTCCTCTCGCTCTGTTATTTGAATGAGTGGAGTGAGTTCTCAGTTTTAACTCGACCGTTTGACATTTTCCAGTCTATCTGTTTGGTGTATGTCTCTCGATAACTTTTTCGTAAAACTTACCATGCATACCCACACTTTTACCCTACAGAACTCTATTGTTTTTCAGGTTGATCCTCCGCAAAAATAGGGGAGCGGGAGGTAAGTATTTGCAACCTTAAAGAACGATATACAAGCGCCAAGAAACAAAGGCAGAGACTAGTAATCTACCTTTATTTTTTTCGCCCTGACAAACTTCCCCGTATAAGGTTGTCTGTGTCATCACTTCTCTGGTTTAATGTCTCCACGCTTTGAACCATCGTCTTAGCACAGGAAAACTAGTATTTTCATGACTTTAATTAGGAAAAATGAGTGTTTTTGCTCTAGATTTTACAAAAATAAACAAAAATTGTTAACACAAAATATAAGTTGCTTAAAACATTCTTGTCACAACATCCTTAAATTAAAGTGCGAATGGCTAATGAAATCGGGTTTTTCAAAATATCTTTCGAAGGACTCATTTTTACAAGGTTTAATAAGAATAACAATTAATTAAGATAGAATACTTTGAAGTCAGTGCTTTTCCATAATTGTTTTCAACTCTTATACCTCACGTTGGTTTACTCAAAAACTTCGAGACGCTAACAATTTATAAAATTATACTGGATGGAAAGAATCCTAAATTTCTCATTTGTCCTGAGGAAAATGGGAGGGGGTCCAATTATCAAGCCCATCTCCCCCAGTAATCTCACCCCCCCTCTTAGTTACATCACTACCTCTACTAGTCATGACGTCATTAACTGTTTAACATGACGATTCTTTAAATAACAATGTGATGCGTAAAAAACTATAAATAGCACGTTCCACTACTTTGGACAGACAGACAGAAGATGCACGGGGTTTGTTTGCGTTGTCCAGGCCGGAGGCTGATGGACGCCAGGTGCGCGGTCGCTTGCTCGACACAACGTGTTATGGTGCGGTCCACGAATACATGATGGACATGTATGACGTGGTGGCATCTCATGATGGACGTGGGGGCAATACATGATGGACATGTGCGACGTGGGGGCATCTCATGATGGACGTGGGGGCAATACATGATGGACATGTATGACGTGGTGGCATCTCATGATGGACGTGGGGGCAATACATGATGGACATGTATGACGTGGTGGCATCTCATGATGGACGTGGGGGCAATACATGATGGACATGTATGACGTGGTGGCATCTCATGATGGACGTGGGGGCAATACATGATGGACATTTGCGACGTGGGGGCATCTCTGATTATTATCCTCCAGCCAGTCGTGAAGCGCGCCTCCGTGGCCCCCTTAAGGCGCATAACCCGCAGGAGCTTAGAGACGCGCTGGTGTGGTCGATGGGCTCAACTGCCCTGAGGCGAGTCGTCCGTCACGATGGCTTGCCACTTCAGGGCGGGTAGCTCCCGCAATTAGGCTCCACTAGTAACATTATAACATAGATTATGCGGATGATACCGTCATATTCGCAGATAGCTTAGAGGGACTGTAACAACTATACTTTGTTCACCGAGTGTTTGCAGAACACTCGAATTCTATTGTTATCGGTAACATTCCAACGCCCGTTTCACAGCAGTCCGCCAACTCATATTTCCTGTTCGTCACGTTCTGTAGGTACTGTGCTTAAATCTACTGAAGATCAGTTCCTTCCCTGTTTTCACCGTTGAATAACGTGTCATTTGGGTCTGTTTTTACTGTTTAGTTATTATTAATAGCTTGGACTAAAACTGTACAATATGGAGACTCTTTCCCCAATAGCAAGGAACAAACGCGGCAAAGTTATACATAGTGCTAAGAGATTGTGTATAGTGAATAATTTTAAACATTTAAGTACAGAGAATCCTACCATAAAAAAGGACAAGCCCATGGAAAAAGTTGCTGAAATGACCGGTGTTAGCAAGCGGAGTGTTTATAGTGTTATTAATGTATATTTGAAAAACAAAACGTTAGGCTTGAGTGCACCAATACGCTATATAAACTGTTAAAATCATTGAATTTTAAATTTCATGAAAGAAGACGTAACATGTTTATCTGTGACAGGGATGATATAGTTGTATGGCGACTTTATAATGAATAGAGTGACAGCAAGCAGCCGTAGATGTGGTCTAGACATCAACGTTAATAAAACGAAGCTAATGATTGTATCTAAGAACAAGTTCACAAACTGCGCACCCTTAATATAAACCAAACGCCAGTTGAACGTGTAAGCAAATTTACATATCTTGGTACTATAGACAGTGAACAGTGGGACCACTCTCAAGCAATAAAGATCAGAATTTAAAAGGCAAGAACAGTGTCCACTAGAATGAACGGTTCATTCAAAAGTCATGTTTTAACAATAAACACAAAGATGAGACTTCTACGCTGCTACGTATTCACGGTCCTCTTCTACGGTGGAGAATCTTGGACTTTGACTAAAGCCACAACTAAAAAATTGGAATCTTTCGAAATGTGGCTTTGCCGTAGAATACTGAGCATTTCATAAACACCACATATAACTAATGTTGAAGTTCTTAGAAAGACGAAGAAAGAAAGGGAAGTTATTAACACGGATGAAGATAAGAAAGCTTCAGTATCTGGGACATCTCGTGAGAAGTGAAACAGAGATTTTATTTATTGTAATCCATACTACAGGGAAAAGTACGTGGAAAGAGAGGAGTTGGACGACCGAGAATCTCATGGCAGAGAAATTTAAAGATCTGGTTTGTCATTAATATAACTGACTTAATCCGTGGAGCAGTACAGAAAGTTAAAATTGTCTGTCTGGTATCCAACATCCGAAACGGATAGGAACTATCAGAAGAAGAGTAACATTATATTCATAGTCGCGACCTGTTAACGTAAACGTGATTAAGACGTTTTGTTCTTCAGCTGCCTGCAGATACTACCCCACCCACCTGTGCACAGTGTTTGAGTAAGACAACAGTAGTACACAAGGTTAGGCTAATGGTTGAGTGGTTGTAGCGCAGACGCAGACAGTCGAAACTTTACAGATGAGACAGAGTTTACTCCTCGTGTTCCCCTCTCCCCCTCTACCACTGCTTCTTCATTCGTGACTTTCCCTTGAGTTCTCTCATATCGCTTAAGTTTCTGATCGTTTCTCGTGTCAGAATCTCTCTCTCTCGCTCTCTCTCTCGCTCTCTCTCTCTCTCTCTCTCTCTCCCTCGTACACGACAGTTTTGAAAGCCGGTCGCGCGACTCATTTAAACTTTCCTGTTTATTATCAATTCTTGGGTAAAGTGATTTTGTTATTGTTTTGCCGGCGAAGTCTCGAGGATTGACAGACACAAGGTTACACAAAAAATCATTTACAAAATAGTTGTCTGCGGTGATTGAAGAAAAAAATATATTGCAATAGTTTAAGTATTTCTTTCATAAGATGTGTGTGTGTGTGTGATTTCATATATAATCTCGTCTGGATCTCCCGGAAAAAAGAGTTCCTAAATGTAGGGAAATGTCTGTTGTCAAACAATAGTAGCAGTAGCAGCAGCAGCGGTGGTGGTTGTGGTTGTGGTAATAGTAGTATTTTTTTAGTGCATTGACTTTTGTGTGTTTGTCTCACTTTACGAGTTAACCGAACATCATATTTCTTCAATTTGATTTCATTTCATATCTTCTTCTTTCTTCTCAATTGGCGCTACAGTTGTTGGAGAGCCTTGGCCTCCAGTCGTCTCGACCCTCTGCTCTCAGTCTCCATCTTCTTACACCGAGCCTGCGCAGGTCGTCCTCAAGATCATCAACCATCGTATTCTGGGCCGACCCCTCCTTCTTCTTCCACCAGGTCTCCTTGTAAAACTTTTCTTCAATGTGGATGTCTCTAACATTCTCTGTACATGCCCTGTTCCATCGGATTCTACTTTTCTTTATGTCAGTGAATGTAATTATATCTGGTTCTCCATAGATTTGCTGGATTTATCCATTCGTCCTTATTCTTAATGTTCCTTGGACGTTCGCTGCACCAGATATTCTCCTGAGGACTTTTCTTTCCCACCTGCGCAACCACTCTTCCTCTGTCACTGCCATTTTTCAAGTTTCGGACCCGCACATGACCACTTGTTTTAGAACTGTTTTATAGAGACGAAATTTTGGTTGTTCTGCTTACGTTTTTACACTTAAATCCTTGTAGGTAGAAATAACATCTGTTTCTAGCAGATATTGTCCATAATGTTGTCCTCAGTAACCAGTGAGCCCAGGTATTTGTGACCTCCAATTACCAGGGGTGTTCTTCTCTCTTGCATTGTACTGCCTGTTAACAAGTTTTTCGTCTTTTCTGTGTTTACTTTTAGGTATAAATTCGTTGCGACCTCTTCTAGATTCAAGAAACCCTCTTTTAGGTCTTGTTGGCTTCTTCAGATAAGTACTGTGTCATCGGCATAAGCAAGACACTGCAGCATTCTGTTAAATATCGTGCCCCCTGGGTTGATAGGCATTTCCCTTACAGCTTTTTCGAGAGCCAAGTTGAACAGAATTGTAGAGAGTACATCTCCTTGTCTAAGCCCCCTTTAACATCAAATTCTTCTGTAAGCTCTCCTTCTACTCGCACCTTGTGCCGTGTTATGATATTATTTCATATAATTTCTGGAATTTGAAAATTTGACTTCCAAATATGGTGTTCAGCCAACCGAAAGCAGCGGATAATACTTCTGTGTTGTGTTTCAGCTGTTTGGGTGTGTCCCTTCTCGCCGCATGTAACACACATATTACAAAACGTGGATCACAGTAGCAGACAGGCTCATTGGCTTCCAACAGTGTACTACTGGAAAGTTTCCAAGCGTTCGATACCCATTTGTCAATTGGTCCGTTTCCATTGTCACGTTATCACCATACCGACCCCCTCTCCCCCCCCCCACACACACACAGATGCACAATACTGTACATATACTGTACTAAAGTATTATATACTGTTTGTGTATGACAGTTGTTGGCGCCATAAATTCACATTCACAGTACAGCAGGCTCCAGTTGTGTCCCTCTTATATCCAGTTGGCAGTGGCACGGTTGTCATTCGCCGTTTTTATTTTATCTTCATTTAAAACAGTAATATGTTTTATAGGTAGACGCGCGTAACTCGTTGGCATCATATAGATTTACTGCCCAGACCATTTACCGTCTGCAAAAACACACTATTTTACATTATGAGCACGAACAAAAACGTTTATTGATGGCTAGGGTAGTAAAGGTTTATAAATTTACTTTGACAGTGGTGCTTGTGTTTGTAAATTATTGGTTTGTGCGTTTTTTTTTTTTTTTTTTTAAGATGACAGTCGGCAAGTCTATCTGGAAGCATCAGGAATGTAGGTACAGCGAAAAATGTCATGAACTAGATGAACCGAAAGAAAATAAATTTATAAATATTTCAAGAATTAATTTGTTGAGCAAATCAATTTGCATGGGTTCCGTGCTATATGCGAATGAGATAGTTCTTATTCAAGAAAATGAGGATGATTTACAAAGAGCTATGTTTCAATTACAAGAAGTGGAAACAGAGTACTCACTGATAATTCAGTAAGGAAGACCAAAACCATTGTCTTTAAAGGTAAGTATCCAGTGAGGACCAAGATAGTTACAAACAACAGCACTTAAGAACAAGTGAGCCTTTTCAAATATCTCTGCTGTGCAGTAAGTTATGAATCTGAATATGATATAAGAGAGAAGATAAATAAATTAGGAATATTTGTGATACGATTCGTAGAAATGTTAGAAATAAAACAAGACACAGAACATGGATTAAATTTTATAGGACAATTGCAATAACCACGTTGATTTATATGGGAGTGAGGCGTGGGTCATGACAAAAAAGGAATGCGGCAAGATTCAGAGTGCTGAAATGCAGTTTTTCCGAAATATTTTAAACTATACATTGCAAGATAGAATAAGGAGTGAGGACATCAGAGCAGAACTCGAAGTAAAGGACATAAATGAAATTATATCAATTTACAGAAGATAATGGTGGGATCGTCTGCAAAGGATGACAGAGGATCGATTGCCGGAAAACGGTACTGAACTGTAAACCCATTGGTAGAAGAGACGTTTGTCGTGAAGTAGGTATTTAATTATAATAGGTATTAATAGTAGTAATTAGTAATTAATAGGTATTAATTGTAAATAAGTAAAAACAGATGATGACGATGATGATTATTATTATTATTATACTCATTTGCAGATGAGGATACATTTGTTAAATCGAATCTGCAAAGACTCTGGATTGCAGATATCCACACGTAAGACCAAGGTGATGGCTTTTCGTGGAACTGATCCCGTACAGGCAAAAATCGTTACGTAGATAGTACTTTCCAAGAACAAGTTAGGGATTTTAAATACCTGGGCTACACTGTGTCTTATAATGCATGCAACGACGTTGTGAATAAGTTGCACAAGTTGAACCTTATGTGCGGGACCATTAGGCGAACCCTTAAGTCAGCAAGTAAAGGAACGTGCCTAAACTTTTACAAGGTGATGGCTCTTCCCACACTTCTTTATGGGTCTGAGAATTGGACTTTTCACGAAAGGTCAGGCCGTCGCATCCAAGCGGCTTAAATGAGGTTTCTCAGGCACGTGGCAGGGTACACTCTCCATGATCATAGAAGAAACACAGATATACGGCAGGAACTGAATATTATGAGTATACTCGACAGGATCGCCCAGTATCGGCTGAATTGGTGGGAACATCTTTGCCGAATGGACGACTGCCGCATCCCCAAACAACTATGGAACTATAAGCCGAGGGGACGGAGAGGTGTGGGTCGTCCTAGGAAGCGCTGCAGTGATCAGCTCTAATCATCGCCTATTTGAGACCGGAACAAACCATCCTTGGTTTAATCCGTGAAGATGATGATGATGATTATACTCATATATTATTGCTTATTTGCCGATATATTAATACACGTTGCATGTATGTTATTACTCTACAACACGTATAGGCCTACAGGTCCAAAAAATATTTTCGAAACGTCGACAGAGATGTTATGCAGTCTGAGACTGAATCTCGCGAAACGTTTCCTCACTAGAAGTTAGCGTTCCTGTACGTAATAGTGAAGATTTTGTAATCGGATTATCATTGATGATAATGTTTCTGAATTAAACCATTCGACGTATAAAAACGCCACTGAAGCAAAACGTTTAACTCCAACAAAGAATCGCAGCCGCGCGTTCGTATCGCTTTCCATTACAGTTTCTTCATTAATTAAACGGGCAAATTTAACGTAGCGGAATGCAGTGTTCGGTGCACGCTACCCCCGTGCATGCAACCCCTGTCATTTGCACGGTGATTTATGGCCGACCTCCCTCTCCCCAGAGTTATTCATTGATTCGATGGAGAATGGATTTTTTTTTATCTCATTGTGTTGTAACTTCTTTATTACCCTCAAAACTTTTTTAAACTTAGCAATTTAGGGGTGGTGGCCGTAATGTAGAAGGGTGGGTTAACTTCATTGGCGCTATAAAAAATGTTCTGACTTCAATTGCACTTTGTAAATTTTGTTCTCTGCATTTTCTTTCATGTGACCCGAAAGGGCCCGGTCAGGAGTACAGTAGCAAATGGTCGTAGTGGAGGAAGAAGGTTTCCCAACGGCGTTAGGGAGAGAGGCGAAAGAACGTAGGACATAGGTCTCCGAATGAAACCCAGAGCAGAACCAGAGGCCCAGTGGTAGCACTCCTTCCTCTGAAGTTAACTCTACAGAACGCTGGTGACGAACTTCCTTTGGAGAATTTTTTCATACTCGGAAGTATCGTCGAGAGACGTATAATAAGACCTAGGAATCGCTGATGATGATGATCATCATCATCATCTTCACGTATTAAACCAAGCATGGTTTGTTACGGTCTCATATAGGCAAAGACTAGAGCTGGTCACTCCACCGCTTCCTCGGACGTCCCACACCTCTCCGTCCCCTCGGCTTATAGTTCCATAGTTGTTTGGGGATACGGCAGTCATCCATTCGGCAAAGATGTTACCACCAATTCACCCGATACTGGGCGATCCTGTCGAGTATACTCATAATATTCAGTTCCTGCCGTATATCTGTGTTTCTTCTATGATCGTGGAGAGTGTACCCTGCCACGTGCCTGAGAAATCTCATTTCAGCCGCTTGGATGCGACTGGCCTGGCCTTCCGTTAAAGTCCAATTCTCAGACCCATAAAGAAGTGTGGGAAGAGCCATCACCTTGTAAAATTTTAGGCGTGTTTCTTTACTTGCTGACTTAAGGGTTCGCCTAATGGTCCCGCACATAAGGTTGAACTTATGCAACTTATCGCGATGATGTATAATAGATGTAATTCCTTGGAACCGGAACAGGCAAAACGCTTACTCCTTGATGGAAGAAGAAGAAGAAGAAGAATATCTTGCATTTCTGTTGAATATTTATTTTATGTATGGTATACAGTTACCTTCAATTCTTAGTGGATACAAATTTATAATTTTTTTTTTTAATTCTCAACAAATAGTTGCCGATTGAATATGGAGTAGGTGTGGTTGCATTCAAGCATGGTTGGTACAACGCAAGGCGAAATCCGACACAGAACCGGACCCGCGACGGCTAGTGCACATACCACTGCCACCGTTATACAGAACAAGACTGCACAGAATGTTACTTCACAGCGACCACAATGCAAACCAACTGTCGTCTGCAGGAACCAGCATGTATTATATATACAGCGTGTGTCTTTGTATATAGGTTAGTGTTGACGATACACAGTAGTGACTGAAAACATTCTATGTACTAGACGGGATCGAACGTTTGGAAAATTGCCAGAGAGACTGTCGGTATCGATATCGGTGAAACGGTGTAATGTGAATCGAATCTGAGATCGTAAAAACGATTTTGTTTAAGCGAAACTATATGGATGAAACTTGATAGAGACATCAGATTGGACTTTGTTATTGGAACACAAAAACCATGCCTCTACGAGTAGAAACGGACATTTTTTTAACGTTGCAGCGATGGTACTGACAGTCGGAAAAAAAAGGACGTTTGCCATCAGCGATGATGTAATTTTTTACGAAACCAAAGTTTCGACGGAATCGTTAATCGTCACATAAAGACGAATAAATACAATTTGTAAACACCAGGTAGATCGAATTTGTTTTGTGCTTTGTGTGTGTGTTTTGATAGTGTGTGTTCTGTTTTGTTAGTATTTTTGTATGCGATTCTGTATCCTGCTTTTTTGAATTTGTGGGCTATTTTTTTCAGTTTGGTTGTTGATGTATGTTAGTGTTATGAATTTGTTGTTTTCTGTCTTTGTCTGTTGTTTGTTTTGTGTAGGAGTTTATTGACTAATGTTCTGTTGTATCCGTTGGATTCTGCTAGATGTTTTATCGTGTTTAGTTCGTCTTTGTAGTCTTTTTCATCTAGTGGGATGTTGTTAAGTCTATGTATCATAGTCCTGAAGGCAGCTAGTTTGTGTTGTATTGGGTGTTTGGAGGAGTTGTGTATTAGTGTGTCAGTTGTAGTCGGTTTTCTGTATATATTGAATTTGTGCCTGTGTTCAAATTTTTGTGATGGAGAGGTCTAAGAAGTTTATGCTATTGTTGTGTTCTTATTCGTCAGTGAAGGTTATGTTTTTATATTTTGTTTATGTGCGTTAGTAACTGTGTTCTTACCTATAAAAATCTTTGTGTTCCGAGTCGGTAGTGAATTAATTATATTTAGTTAAATTCGGTAAAGTATGTGGGTATGATTCTAAATGCTAGACTTAGATGAAAAGAACGTATCAAGAAAAAACATGAAGAACTTGGAATAAAATTCAAGAAAATGTGGTGGCCGCTTTCTTCGGAGATACTCTGAACTGTCACTGTATAATAAACTGTTATTATACAGACAAGTTTTGACACCGGTGTGTGCAACTTTGGGGTTACACAAAGAAATCCAATGTCAAAATAATCCAAACATAAAGGTCTTCGCAGTATTTTCGATGCACCATGGTACGTAAGAAACGATGACATCCATCTGGAAATGCGCGCGGATACTGATGAGATCAAACGGTTTCCGGCTAAAATATCAACAAAGGCTTTACAAACATCAAAAGAATGAAGTGTTGCAACTGCTTGATAACGCTGGACTTCTTCGGCGATTGCAGAGACAGAAACAATTTCGACTGGTGTAGGAAAGTGTTTAAAGAAATATCTACGCATGAACAAAGTGTAAACTACAGAGAAGATATACGCAAATGGGAGCACATTGTACACACTTCTAATACTATTGTAGTTTGCTTCTAATACTGCTTGATAGTTTGTAACTAGTTGCAATATAAATAAACATTTTAAAAATGTGTTGAAGGCAAATCTATAGCCTGCATAGTACAGAACTGTCTAATTCGTTAAACAGGTACAATATAAAATCGTAGTGAATAAAAACGGATCTCTATAGTTTTTTTTTTTTTATTATTATTAATCAAAATGTTTCTTGTCACTTTTCTTGGTGAAAATATCAATACACGGTAAATACAGAAAATATGGTGTGGTATGTTCCGTAAATAACATTTAGTTCGGCGACGTTTTATTAGATTTGGTGTTTTTGTAATGCGTTGATTCTTCTTCTTCTTTGTCTTCTTATACCGGATTATATGTACACAGTCGTTCACTCGTACATACAAGCTTTGTATGGCGGTAATTACGTTGAAAATAACATTCATTTAGAATCGAACGTTAGCTGATGACAAATTACGTCTTCTTCTTCTTAAAGACGCATTGTTATACGATCATAAGTATTAGATAAGGAAGGTATTTGTTACTAACAAACAACTGCGAAAAATTCTGCAGCTTTGCTTTCAAAGAAACCTTACTTTCTGGTGATCGAAACCATGTCAGTTTATTTGGTGGCAACCGTGCGGTAATAGGTTCGGGTTTACGTGTACGATTAAAACTATATTCACTGTAATTAAAGTAACAAATTAAATAACTCTTGTTTTTAACGACATGACCTATTGAATATTCCAATATAAACAGTGAAATAATGAAATCTATGGCTGTAATATAATTTTTCTAAATAATAATTTATTGTTTATTTCATAAATGAAATCGGGCTGTAAAACATTTTTAAAGGTAATGTTTTATTGATTGTTCCATAGTTTTACAGTGAAATTGTGTACTGAGAATAGTTACTATCAAGTTGTAACCATGATTTTTGTTTTACTAATTTTTTAAAACCGAGCAACTACTAATGTATGCATTTAAGACGCAATATATTTTTCTTTTATAAAATTGCTAAACTGCTATAATTGTTTTTATTATTTAGACAAAGCTTTTCGTCATTACTGACATCTTCAGGTCTTAAACAACCTTCAGTTTAGCAATTTTATAAAAGAAAAGTAAGGATGGCTGCTAATTTAAACAATACGCAATATATTTGTTTCAACTTTTTGTAATGTTTAAACAAGAACAACAACAAACAACTTTATTATTGTAATTTTACTTCTTTCTTACTGTTGTAAAAAAAAGACGATAAAAATTGTTTCTTATTCTTTTTCTGTTTTATAACAAATAAATGTATTACCATACATTTTTCCTATTTAGTTTACTACAAATTCCCTTTCAATTGCGGTCATCTTTCATTCAGTTGCAATATGTTGTAGAAATTTCAAGAGGTAATAAATTTTAGCTCGACTTTAGGTGAGTCTAATATAAAAACAAAGTTATAAGCCATATGATTATTTACTGTAATTGCAGTAATTGTCGTTTGATATCGAAAACGCTGCGTTTCAGTCGTCGTAATATTTGGCCGTCTTCACGATTTATGTACGATTAAAACTAGAGTGAACGAAATCTAAATAAAGCCAACAAAAAGGTATTACGAAGAAGTAACATTAGTGTCCGGCGTTACACATAATCCATATATTATAAGAAAACCCCAATATAAGAAAAAAAATATTATAGTGTATATTATGGTGCACAATGATTATGGTATAAATACGTGTTTAGAAGTAAAATAGGTCTTTAGGGATAAGTTGTTTTCCTTTATGGTAAACGATGTGGAATTTCCGAAGCAGACATAATTGCTCTTGCAATTATTTTATGAGAACTCACAGTGAGACTTTTCCCTTAATTATTTTACTTTAGTGTTTTGTTTATTAATTTTTGGTAATTACTCTTAAACTGTACACTTAAGATAGTGTTCTGTTGTTACTTTTTTGTTATTTAAATAGCCCTACAGACGTATTACTTAATGTCTACATGCTGTTTAAGTAAATTGTGTGTGTGTGTGTGTGTGTGTGTGTGTGTGTGTGTGTGTGTGTGTGTGTGTGTGTGTGTGTGTGTGTGTGTGTGTGTGTGTGTGTGTGTGTGTGTGTGGTATCACGAGAGTTATATATAATTATTTAGTCTCTGTTACATTTATATTATGTATACACTGTCTTTTGTTTACTTTTTGTATTTTGTGAGCCTTTCTAGAGTTAAGAAACTGTTAATCTATTTGCTGAAATAAAAAGGCAGTAGACAGTTTTATTATTAAAAACGTTGACCTTTAAAATCTGCCGAGTCTTATAAATAATTCTGTTGGCGAAAGTAAATAAATTTTGTGTGCACAATTGATTTTTTGTGTTGAAATATTTATGTTACAAATTATTACAATGAAAGCTTACCGTCGGTCGGCTGGTTCCGTCGAACGAACTCCACGTCGCAACCGCTTCTCACAGACTGACGACAGAAGTTTCCAGTAAATCTTCGAGCATCAAACCCTTTGTCTGTCTGTTGCGTCGACGATGAAGGAGGCACTGGCTGTTTGTCCTCTAATGACTGGTGGCAGTTCTGCGTGTTTAGTCGAATTGATACGTAAAACTTGTTGAACCAAGATCGAGTTCACGTATACTATAGACCGTTTCGACACAAATATATATTAACTATTACATTTTAATGGCATTAGAAAATATTATTATATGTGTTGAACGTACTTCCACATTCCGTACACATATAATTTTGTTCGTGTAAATTACAAAACGACATAACGTACACTTTATACATTCAAATTTTTTTGAATTTGACTTCATGTTCAACTCTCTTACACGGCTCTGCGTGAGTGCGCGCGCGCGCTTGTTTTATTTAGCGAATCTAATCAAAATATTATTCTGTATTTACCGAATATATTCCAATAAAAATTAGTAAATGTGTTTAACGTGTAAAATATCCTTATAATAACAAGTTGTTTTTTTTTCAGGTAAAAATCGAAGATCCTGGTTTATTACTCTTCACGATAGGAAACAGTTTTCGCTGTGATGGTAACGTACATATTATATATAATCACAAACACTATACTGTACATAAGATTATATTTAATAATTTTCTAATGCATATTTACTTTACATAAGGAAAGGATAAAAATAAATTAAAGTGGTTTCACCATATGAAAGCTTGTGCTTTCCAGTCGGCGCTGTAATTCTACAAGTGTTAATAATTGATTCCACTTAAAAAGCCGACCATCAAAGTAGGGAGGAGTATCAGTTCTGTGAGTCTTCTGTTTTGTACACGATCTCGTCTATCGATTCCTTTCTTATTCCTTTTTATCGCGAGCCGTGTAGTGCTATAATCATTACCATTGTCTCATAAATATACATTTCCTCTTTTTGAAAGCTTTTACTCCTGACTGAGTCGGTTTTGTATTTCTATCGAATATCTTCCTTCACTGTTTACTCGCACGAGTATTTATACTGTACTTGTCTCAAACCGATTTTTAGCCATCCTCGTAATTCCACATAATGTGCTGTTCCCCTAATTTTTCTTCCAAAGAGCTAGAGCTCTATGAGGACCTTCCTCCACTTAATCTTCAATTCCAGATTCTTATCCTTCCCAAAGCCGCGTCCATCTCCTGCACTCATCGCCTTCTCGATCGTCCTATCCACTTCACAATACAGGATTCTCTTTCGTTGCCTGCCTGAATCTAGCCTCTCCACGAGTTCTAACCATACCGCATCTCCTACTTTAACTACACTATCTATCTCACAATTGTTCCTCATCTCCCACAGATTTCTTCTTTTTTATACAGGGGCGTATATTTTCGTTATTATTTTCCGTTCAAACACTTTTAAAAGTAGAGAGATACGCGCTGTTGTAAGGGTTCAAGCTTCTGGTCCACACATTACCGCTGGCCTGATCACCGTTCTATAGAGCTTCATTTTATCAGATCGGTGGGAGGGAGGGGTTATTTTGGATCTGAAGAGTTTCTTAATTGCATGGTGTGCTACAGCAGTTAACCCTCTTGTTCATTTCTTCTGATATCTGGTTTGTATTATTTACATCTTTCCCCATATCCATAAATTGATACTTCCCTTAAATCTATAATGTCCCATTTTACAATTTTGGTTGTCCGATGACGTCCATTGGTTGTAAGACCGTCTTTCCATTCTTTTCTTGGCCGCTCCAAAAGCCTTCATCCCTTTGCTTGAAATTCAAATCTAATATAATTATTTACTAACAAAACAGTCAAAATACCTGTGTGAAAATGGCTCAGTAAGCTATACGTGTTATAATTACGCCTGCTGCGTATTTGTTAGTAAAATTAATTTGTGATCAGCTGTTCCGAACTGATCGACAGAAACCACCGGTCTTGGGACCAGCACTGCGATTCAGTACAAGCGGTGATTAAAAATTGAACGAAGGAAGAAAACAAATTTGACCCGGATTATCGATTACGAATGCGTTTGTTATTAAACGAACTGGTATGTTCATACAAAGGTTTTAAAAAATATACAAACACTTGGTAAGTTTCACAGTTTATTATTTACCTCTACCTCTGTGACAGCTGTTTCAGCTTATTAAGCTATTCTCAGAGAGATCAAGGAACAACTAAACAAAGAATGTAAGGGTGGCGAACATGTGTTTTGGGTGTGTATCCGGACATGTGTGTGGGGTGTGTATGATGGGGGGGTGGAGAAGCTGGTAAGAGAAGGTCAAGTGTCTGTAAAAACTAAATACAGTATAATCAGAAGGCGAAATATAAAAATTATGTTTTTGTAACACTGTGAAACGTACCAAGTGTTTTAATATTGTTCTGAGACTTTCACGGCCGGTGTCAGTTGTATTTGAAATATCTACCAAACGTTTCAGCAGCACCACTGGCTGCTATCTTCAGTGGATATTCGAGTTAACCTAACGCGGAGTGTTGTACGTCAGGCCCACAGTACTGTGGTGAAGGCTCGAATATCCACTGAAGATGGCAGCCAGTGGTGCTGCTGAAACGTTTGGTTTGTATGTAAACCGTGGACCATGGCCAAACGGCCCGGTAGATATTTCAAATACAAATTACCAAGTGTTTGAATATTTTTTAAAACCTTCGTATTAATATGTTTCACCAAGTGCCCAACGAGTCATCAATTAATATCGCGGTATGTTAATACTTTAATGTTTTTTTAGTTATTCATATTTAATCGTTTCGTGCTGAATAATGTCATTACGTTTAATGTATTCAGTACCAACAACAAGACTCCATTGTAAAGTTTCTCCACAAACATCTTTGTGTTTGGTTGGAGTTGAAGACGACATTACCCACGTAAGGAAGGTCTTACGCCTCCCCTGGGTCTCGTAAACAGTTTTCTTTGCTCTGCCACACGGATGACTTTTTCCTTATCACCTCCCCCTCCCAGTACCGCCACAAACTCGCTCGCATTCATCATACACCAACAGCGCGTGACTACTGCAATCTGGCTTCTCTGGCGCATTCTGTATTTATTGTTAGTACGTTTTGTGTTCGTCTGCGTTTGGCTGTTTTGCCCTTCCTTCCTTCCTTCCTGCCACCTACTGTTGAAATGAAGTTAAAATTACCCGTTTATATCAATCTTCTCTGTGCTTCTTGTTTAACACTGCCGGCCCCAAGCCCGGGGCCTCATCTCGCAAGTGATGAGGAAGGAGGAGGAGGAGGAGTAACACCTCGTAAAAACCCTGGGTCCATGTGGCTCCGGTTGGTACCACCCTGTAAGGGTCCCTGGCCAGGGTGAAGAACTCAACGGCGGATGCGGCAGAGTAGGGAACCTACAGTATGGTGTAAAAGGCGGAAGAGGCAACCCGTTCTCCCTGGGGTAAATAGATAGAATCGCTGCCGCGCGATGAAGAGGGATCTTCAAACGCCAAGGGAGTAAGCCCTGATAGAAAATCAGGGTAGACCAGGCTCTAAGCTGTAGTGAAAGCAGCTGGTCTACGGGACAGAAGCCCTGAATAAAAATGACCCGGCCCTCCAAGTTGGGGGATGGACGAAGGATCAATATGTTCCTCCCGTAAAACAAATATGTTCTGGAACCAATAATCATGCCTCGAAATATGGATGGGATTAAACGGTTTAGTCAAATCGAGGGTAGAAAGCCTGTCGGAAGACCCAAGCATCGCCTGTCGGAAGACCCAGTACTCTCGTTAAGGCTGAAGAAAGAACTAAAAAGAAGTAGTTTCTATGGAAATATTTCATTTCGAAAATGATTTTAAATAAGTCGTGTATGGTTCTCCATACCGATATTTAGGATAGGCTACTTTATTTATCAAAATTAAATAGGCTACTTCACTCTTGTTAAAACATAAAACGTTGCAGGTAAACTACCCCTTTCCCTTAACCGATCTTCACCAAAATCAATAGGCCTTGAGTTCTCTACAACTCGGGCACGTATGCAAAAAATTATTTGATTCTGTTTGAATTTGCGGCAGTTATCGTTCGCCATAGAAAAAATTCTACACACATACACTTTTCAGAAAATGACTTTCCTTCATATTTTGGGGGTAGTACAATCAGAATCACCCCTTATCTCGAACACAAATTTTTTCGCCATCACCATACTTCCATTTCTTTAGGGAACATGGAAGTAATAAAACGATGGACATCGATTGGCAAGGACAGGGAAAAATGGAGGCGGATGATCATGGAGGCTAAGGTTCGACTCCGAAAGGTGACGCCATAGAAGAAGAAGAAGATATCTATCTTATTGTCCTCCTCCTCCTCCTCCTCCTCGTTTGCTGTCTGGATACGTTTACAGTCCAGGACCAGAAACTGCCGGCAAAATTGTTAAAACACTATAGATTTTTGCAAAGGTATAACTACAATTAGGCTAATAGACTATTAGGTAACAGCTTAAATCAAGTGCGAAAGTGGAATACGAGAAGGGGACTCCAGCTGTGTTTAATCTAATAATGGATAAGCTTATTGACTCCATCAAGACAGTCAGTGGGCATAGAGCGGATTGGCGGATTGTAAACGCTTCTCAGGTACAACTGGAGCAAGAAGTTTTGGTTAGATCCAGGTGGCTGTGAAAGTGGTTTTTTAATTTTCGCTTCGACTGAATTAAGAAAAAAATAGCCTATATGAACAGTATTTTAAAAGCTGTAACAAACGTTACCTTCTTGGACACGCGGTACTGAGAGAAGAGAGGGGGAGAGAGAAAATTTAATGCGACAAAAACGAGCAGTTAGACAACTCATATACAACTTCATTTCTTAAGAAACAATAATAAAAACAGTAGTTCTAAACAAAAAAAAGGTACTACTGCGAAGAAAAAAATAAAAAGTACTGCGAAGTATAAAAGAGGAACTACAACAGTCCTCTAATATTTAAATGTAAAACTTATGTTTTGTATAGCAACGAAGAAGAAGAAGAACAAAAGGTGGATGGTGGTTGTTCTCATAGAATATTTATGACTTTTAAGACAATGACAATTGTAATTCCTCTTGAAACAAAAGTTTTTGCTCTCCTTCCCCCTTGTCGTTCTTCACCTCTTCTTGTAAACATTTAACTTTGTTGGTGAAATTGGTTTAGTTGATGTAATAAAAGTTGCTGCATGTAAAGTACGAAGGGTTGCCGCTGATAATGAAATGAGAGTGGTGGAGTGCGCAGCGCACAGAGGTATAGTGTTACTGGAATGAAGTCGGTAGCGGCGACCGACTCCGCGACCGGAACGTCTGTTATAAGTTTACAAAATAATATTTTCTGACGTTTTAATTGTTGTTGTTGCTTTTGTTATTATTGTAATGCGAAACCAAGACAGATATGTTTCACGTTAATGGCGAAGTTTTGAAACGACGAGGAATGAACATAAAGTAATCTTTTGACTGATGCATAATACAGTGATCAGTATTTGTTGTAATTACAATCGTATACGATTGCAGAAAGCGCCGCGGCTTCGATTCAAACAAGA